>JAFEMH010001301.1:442500-498300 GCA_022495995.1 Adenophora triphylla var. japonica
TGAGGATTTTGGTATACAACTTTCCTTTTCATAAGAGATATTGGAAATCAAGAACATGTTAAATCAAAGACTAAATTAAGAATGAAAATGAAATAGAAAATATTTACAAATTACCCTATATGACTTATGATGTTGAATGACTAAAATGATTCATCACACAGGTGAAGAAAATAATCTCAATTTCAAATTTGGCATAGGATGTGAGTGAGAGAGAGAGAGCAGCAAATATGGTACGTATGTGTGAGAGAGAAAATTGGGGCAAGGGGAGAAAACACAATGATGAATTAAGGATGATGTGATGGATGTGAGTCACATTTATACCCACAACTCCCCCTTTCCTACTCAATAAATGATTCTTACCTCTCTAGGGCTCTAGACAAGCGGCGTGATTTGACAGAGTCGACAACGTATAGAAACCCTTGGCCTTGACACACGGATGATCACCAAAAAAAGAAAGGATAAATTCAATCAACATTCTATTTACCTTTTTAGGATAATAATGAATCTCTTCAGCCATATTTTTTCTACAAATACCCGTTGAAAGTGTCCTTCCTTTTACCATGAGGATTTTGGTATGCAACTTTCCTTTTCATAAGAGATATTGGAAATCAAGAACATGTTAAATCAAAGACTAAATTAAGAATGAAAATGAAATAGAAAATATTTACAAATTACCCTATATGACTTAGGATGTTGAATGACTAAAATGATTCATCACATAGGTGAAGAAAATAATCTCAATTTCAAATTTGGCATAGGATGTGAGTGACATTTGGGGACACATCTTGATCACAAAAAGTCAATGGACAATAATCTAATCTGCACAGCATCTAGGATGCATCCAACCATTTTTTATTGTAGATATATTGCATATTGAGTAGCTTTCACTTTTCTTACTACTTAAAGATAGCCCTTTGTCCAGTGATCTTTTCAAGTTTGATTTCAAACTATTATATTGATTATCACTTGATCACACTTGGACTGGCTTCATTCAAATGGGAGAATCAACCTTTTCTCTTGATTAAGGCACCCAATGTGAGATATCTAGGATGATTGTATCAAGTTATCAAAAGACAACATGAATAAGAAATGCCCACAATTAAGTAATCAGACAAGTCAATAATGTATCATAAATAAGTGACCACACTATGATATTTTGTGCTAATGCATGATTATTTTTTGAGTTAGTTAATATACATATGTTTTAACTGATGTGTGCACATTTGTGCTCACATCCTCAAATATCACACAAGCCAAGAGACTTCCTAAAGGAGGAAAATCTCTCATGATTTAATGTCTTTGTAAATATATCAGCAAGTTGATTTTCAGTCCCAACAAATTCAAGCCACACAGTTTTTTGTTCTACAAAATTCCTTATAAAATGGTGTCTAATATCAATATGCTTAGTTCTAAAATATTGGACAGGGTTCTGGATATGCCTAAAGCACTCTTGTTATCACAAAAGGCAGTAAGTATTTTGCTATTAAACCCATAGTCTTTAAGCATTTGGTTCATCCACAGCAATTGAGTGTAACAGATATCAAGGGCAACATATTCAGCTTCAGCAGTAGATAGGGATACACAATTTTGCTTTCTACTATACCAAGAAATAAGATTGTTCCCTAGATATAAGTAGCCCCCAGTAGTACTCTTTCTGTCATTACTATTTCCTGCCCAGTCATAGTCACTATACCCTACCAAGTTAGTGTTAGTCTCATTGGAATAGTGTAGCCCTAGGTTTGTAGTCCCATTCATATACATATCTAATGATCCTTTTCAAGGCATTAAGATAAAAAATATTTGGGTTAACTTGTTACCTTGCATAGAGACATACACTATACATGATTGTAAGTACCCCAATCCAGACCGCTCTCCAGCCGAGCATACGGGAAACACCGCGAATTCACGCATTCGTGATCCCAAAGACTCGTAATGTCCAAAAGGTCCAAACTGACCAGCCAAACCAAAGAAGGACCTTTCAGGGATAAAAGGGAATTCAAGGACTTTGTAGGAAATAACAAAAAGGCAAAAATACATCAACTTGCATACATGTCCGTACAGACACATGTGCAATGCAAGATGTGTCCGTACGGACACTTATGTCAACATTCCAACATCATTGCAAAATCTTCACAAAGTCCACAATATTCCTTGAAATCCAGGAAAACCAAAAAGTTGTTATTGCACCAAGGTCCGTACGGACCACTTTGCAATTTTCTGAGGCCTATAAATAGAAGGCTCCCCCTCTCATTTCATTCACACTAAAACCTTCTCCTATCTCCCCCAGCCTTCAGGCACAATTCTAAGCCGTCCCGGGCTCTTTCGGTCCTTCCCGAGGCCTCTCGAGGCGCTCCGAAGCCCTCCCAAGCCGATCCCGATCCATCCCGATCGACCACCCGAAGTCCCTCCAGCCCTATTCATCCCAAGCAAAACTCCAAACACCCAAACGGCTCAAACCGGTCCAAACCCGCGAGTCCAAACGAGTGTGAACGAGTGCTAATTAGGGGAGGTTCTGCCCGAGTGAGTGCATAATTTCTCTCCTCTTTAGAAATCCCGAGTGTGATACAGAGAGTTAATTAGGGGAGATTTTGCCATTAGTGAGGGCAAAACCTCTCTCCTCTTTAAACACCCTCAACCACACACGTTCCCCCGAGGAAGATAGACACAAACCAACAATGGTATAATCTCCTTCCGCACATTTAAATACTACTCTAATTTCAGTCTTTAAATATTTTACTGCTTAATATTTACTGCTTACAATGTAGTCAATATTTACTATTCACGCAGACCCAAACCGTCCAAACGATCCCACAAGACCTTCCATTGCACTATAGAGGTCCGACGGTGATAGCGATTTGTTAATATTCTCGTACTGTCTTTCAATTATTTACTTAATGCATTTTATTTAAAAATCACACACATACACACACACAACATTTAAAGAAAGAAGGGTATCGAAAGACTCGTGTATACGAGGCGACTCGGGTGAGCTCAAAATATCTCTTCTCGAGGCGTAACCTGACCTCCGAACTTAAAATCTCATCACACAACAAAACAAACAAAAACATGCCTTTCTCAATGTTTTGGGCATAATTAAAATGGTGTGGTGACTCTACGATACGAAAAGCAGCAAAACATGCCTCCCAACGCGAGATACCATCCGCGCGCCAGATCGGGTAATTTCTGTTGGCGACTCCGCTGGGGACGTTTTGTTTTAAAAACTTTTAAACAATAAAAAAAAAGATTTTTAAAACAATGATGAGGGTCAAACTTTCATTTTTACGCTTTCTTTAACTGTTGTGTGTATATGCATGTGCTTTACTTTTTTACTTATTCAAAAAATACAAAAAATGCATCATAATACATCAGTGTACATACTTTTAAAATACATTCTGTAAAACTTCCTGCTTTACTCAAAATGCGCGTAGTGTGCGGTTTTTGCATCACACTCTGTCCAGACTCGGTTGGTTTTTGACCCAGTCATGTTATAAATTCTGGTTACATATCCCATGTCGGCCATTATCTGAGTCAAAGCCCAGACATCAAGATCTCTTGCGCAAGCAAGACGATGAAAGGTCATGCTAAAATCTTGATCCGATCTTGATTTCTAAAGCTACACCCAGACAATTATCTGTACCGGATATACGTACATGCCCACATGACACCATGTCATCAAGCCTTTAATACGTCATCCATGACAATATGACTAGGTGAAATTACCCGAATTCGGCTCGCGCACGGACCCCGGCTTCTCGTGGTTGTTGGGAGGTGTCACTGCGTTTGTTTAGAGGAGTCGTCAGGCCGTTTTGATTTAGCTCAAAACATTGAAAACAGGCTTAGTTTAAAAAAATATTGTTGTGTGATGAGATTTTGAATTCGGAGGTCAGGTTACGCCTCGAAAAGAGAATAGCAGAGCTCACCCGAGTTGCCTCGTAAAAATGAATCTTTTGATACCCCTCTTTCTTTAAAAGTTGTATGTGTGTGTGTATGTGCTTTTAAAAATGCATGCTGTATATGATGTCTACATTGTATGCTATGTATTGAAATGAATTGAAATAGTAATGGAAGGAAGCCTTACCAATGTTGGTTCGTGTCTGTCTTCCGCTTGGGAATGGTGTTTGAGTGTGAATAGTGCTTCGGGATGGACCGAGATTGCTTCGGGGATGTATCGGTGTCTGCGGACAGAGCTTCGGCGTGCCTCGGGAGTGTCAGGTGTGTCCTCGAGCAGAGGTTTGGTGTTTGTCGGGTTGTTGGTTGCGCTCGAGCAGAGATTCGACGTGCGTCGGGATGCCTTGGGATTGTTGATTGTATTTGGGCAGGGGTTCGGCGTGCCTCGGGATCGTCAGTTGTGCTCGGGCAGAGTTCCGGCTTGCTTTGGGATTGTTGGTTGCGCTCGGGCAGAGGTTCGGCGTGCATCAGGATGCCTTGGGATTGTTAACTGTATTCGGGCAGAGGTTCGGTTTGCTTCGGGTTCATCGGTTGTGCTCGGGCAGAGTTTCGGCTTGCTTTGAGATGGATCGAGATTGTCCGGCAGGGCTTCGAGATGGACCGGGATGCCTTAGGATGGGGTCGGAATGCCTCAGGATGGACCGGCTAGGCTTTGAGATGCCTTGGGAGTGCCTTGGGGCAGCTTGAGAGCGTTTCGGGAGCGCTCGGCAGGGCTTCAGAGCACCGCGAGAGGGCTCAGAAGGCCCCGAAGGGAACTGAAAGGGACCGGGATTGCCCCGAAGGATCTTAGAGGGGAGCTTGAAGGCTGGGAGAGAAGGGAGAGAAGGGAGGTGTGTGAAAAATGAGATGGGGAGCCCTCTATTTATAGGAGTGAAAAAATTGCAAAGTGGTCCGCACAGATTAGTCTGAAAACCAAAATTTTGGTTTTTCTGGATTTAATGGAATATTGTGGACTCTAAGGGGATTTTGCAATTATGGTGTCTGGGATGCAAAGTGGCTCGCACGGACCATTATGCATGCCAAATATTTTGCAAAATTCCTAAAAAGTTCTTTTGCCTTGTTTTATCCCAGAAAGGTCCCACCTTGGTTTGGTTGGTGGTTTTGTGGTTTTTGAAGGCTACGGGTGTTCGGGATCACGTTTGTGTGAGACCACGGTGTTTCCCGTGTGCTTGAAAGAGAGCGATTCGGATTTGGGTACTTACAGAAGCCCCTCGACGACGTAACTTAAGGAGGAAGTGGGGTCGTCGATAAGATAAGGGTCCTGATCTGAATCGCTTGTTGGGAGAGGAGGTGACCGCATTGGTCAGTTCGTGAGGAAGTGGTAGTGTCCTGAGGTGACCGCTCGGGTTGGCTGTGAGGACGTGGTGGTGTCCTAAGTTGACCGCTTGGGTCGGCTGTGAGGACGTGGTGGTGTCCCAAGGTGACCGCTTGGGTCGGCTGGCTGGACCCTTTGACAGGATTCCTACGTATCCCGTATGGGAATCAAGCCTGATCGTAGTTCGTGTGCGGGGAGAGTGTGTTGTCGTGTATGAGGGCGTGTGATGTCTTCCGACTAAGACTCTGTGTGTGGACGTGTCTGTGTCTTGCGGGTAACAGTTTAGGTCGGTTGGCTAGACCCTTTAATAGGATTCCTACGTATCTCGAGTGGGAATCAAGCCTGATCGTAGTTCAGAATTTGTGAGTGCATTGTCGTGTATGAGGACATGTCATGTCCTCTGACTGAGGTTGTGTCGTGTTTGAGAACGTGTTATGTCCTCTAACTGAAGTTGTGTCATGTGTGAGGACGTGTTATGTCCTCTAACTGAGGTTGTGTCATGTAATAGGATGTGTTACGTCCTCTGACTGAAGTTGTGTTGTGTATGAGGACGTGTTATGTCCTCTGACTGAGGTTGTGTCGTGTATGAGGACGTGTTATGTCCTCTGACTGAAGTGGTGTCGTGTGTGAGGACGTGTTATGTCCTCTGACTGAAGTTGTGTCGTGTGTGAGGACGTGTTATGTCCTCTGACTGAAGTTATGTCGTGTGTGAGGACGTGTTATGTCTTCTAACTAAGGTTGTGTCATGTATGAGGACGTGTTATGTCCTCTGACTGAAGTTGTGTCATGTATGAGGACGTGTTATGTCCTTTGACTGAGGTTGTGTCATGTGTGAGGACGTATTATGTCCTCTGATAGAGGTTGTGTCGTGTATGAGGACGTGTTATGTCCAATGACTGAAGTGATGTCGTGTATGAGGACGTGTTATGTCCTCTGACTGAGGTTGTGTCGTATATGAGGACGTGTTATGTCCTCTGACTGAAGTTGTATCGTGTGTGAGGACGTGTTATGTCTTCTGACTGAGGTTGTGTCATGTATGAGGACGTGTCATGTCCTCTGACTGAAGTTGTGTCGTGTGTGAGGAGGTGTTATGTCCTCTGACTGAAGTTGTGTCATGCATGAGGACGTGTTATGTCCTCTGACTGAAGTTTGGTTCTGGAGTATGAACCTGGTGTTTGGAACTGGTGGGAGGCATGCTTGCCTCATGTTTTTTCCACTGGGGAAAAGTTCGGGCTTACTTTGATTGCCGACTTTTGTTTGCTGGGGATATGTACTTTCGTACGGTCTTACTTTGATGGTTGTTTGACTTTTTGTCCGATGGGGAAGGGTTTCGGGCTTACTTTAATGGCCGGTTTTTGTTTCGTGTTTTGTGTCTTGGAGGCGTTTTGTGCCTTGAGATCTGCATATGAAGGCGTTTGCGCCTTGGGATTTGTGCTTGGAGGCGTTTTGTACCTTGAGATCCGCATATGAAGGCATTTGCGCCTTGGGATTTGTGTTTGGAGGTGTTTTGTGCCTTGGGGTTCGGGCTTACGATGATGGTCGGTATTAATTTTACCGTTTAGTGGGCGAGGTTCGGACTTACGATGACGGTCGGGGTTAATTTTATCATTTAGTGGGCGAGGTTCGGACTTACGATGACGGTCGGTGTTAATTTGTACCATTTAGTGGGCGAGGTTCGAACTTACGATGACGGCCGGTGTTAATTTTACCGTTAAGTGGGCGAGGTTCGGGCTTACGATGACGGCCGACGTTAATTTTACCGTTTAGTGGGAGAGATTCAAGCTTACGATGACGGCTGGTGTTAATTTTACCGTTTAGTGGGCGAGGTGCGGACTTACGATGACGACCGGTGTTAATTTTACAGTTTAGTGGGTGAGGTTCGGGCTTACGATGACGACCGGGGTTAATTTTACCGTTTAGTGGGCGAGGTTCAGACTTACGATGACGGCCGGTGTTAATTTTACCGTTAAGTGGGTGAGGTTCGGGCTTACGATGACGGCCGATGTTAATTTTGTTGGGTTAAGGACCAAACTACGTGAATCTTGCTAGAAATGGCCTTTGGACGGCCAAGGGCAAAGATTATAAGGGCAAAAGGGGAATTTTGCCTGGAATGCAAAGTGGTCAGCACAGATCCACTTGCCTTGCAAAGTGGTCCGTGCGGATTGTTCTTGAAATTTGATTTTCCTAATCAACATCAGACTTCAGCAACGAACGCCCACTCCATTTTTCTTCTTCTGTTCGAACGAGAGAGAGAGAGAGAGAGAGAGAGAGAGAGAGAGAGAGAGAGAGAGAGAGAGAGAAAATTTGAATTTGTTCAAAATTTTCCTAGGGGAATTCTTCCGAGTTGATTGGATTGCGATCATGGCGGAAAGAATCAGACGCTGTCGTCGTCAAAGGGGCCAAGAGGCCATGGAGAGGAGATTGGATCTCCAAAGGAATTGTTCTTCCTTCTCGCCTTCAACAAGAAATCCGGATGTGTTGTATCTGGATTCGGAGGTGCACAACTTGCGGGGAAGGACCGTGAGGGAGGTAAGAAGACAATTTTTTGTTTTGATTCTTGCATGAAATGATGTATGCTAGAACTAGGTCTTAGTTTTTTTGCATATTTGGGGCTTTTGTTGTTGCCATGCTCATTTTGTGAAATTTACGATGGATTGTTGAAATTGAGCATGTAAGAATTGTGGGTATGTGATTTTTGTGCAAAAATGTGGAGTTTAACTCTTATTTGTGAAAATAATGTGCCTTTCCTTGAAATGCATGCTTCAGTGACATGTACCTTATGCTATTTCCGTATATATATTATTTTTAGTGGAAAAAAAATGCAGTGTAGGAACGGATTTTGTGAGAAAATTGCCGTGTTGAGACGGACTTTGTAAAATGTGTGCCGTGGGTGCCGTGTTTTTTTGACGGACTTTTGAAAAATTGCCGTGTAGAGACGGACTTTGTGTTGTAAAATGTGTGCCGTGGGTGCCGTATTTTTGTGACTGACTTCTGAAAAATTACCGTGTAGAGACGGACTTTGTGTTGTAAAATGTATGTCGTATTTTTGTGACGGACTTTGTGTTGTAAAATGTGTACCGTGTTTTTGTGATGGACTTTGTGTTGTAAAATGTGTACCGTATTTTTGTGATGGACTTTGTTTGAAAATGTGTAGTGTAGGGACGGACCCCTCTTTTGAGAAAATTGTGTAATGTGTGCCATGTTTTCATGACGGACTTTTGTTTTGAATATTTTGCCGTGTTGGGACGGACTTTTATGTTTCGCCGTGTTGGGACGAACTTTTATGTTTTGCCATGTTGGGACGGACTTTTGTGCTTTGAAAAAATTGCCGTGTTGGGACAGACTTTTATTTACGAGATTGCCGTGTTGAGAAGGACTTTTTGTTTGAAGAAATTGCCATGTTGGGACGGACTTTTGTGCTTTGCCGTGTTGGGACGGACTTTTTATGCTTCGCCGTGTTGGGACGGACTTTTTGTAATTTTTTTTTTTTGTATATTTGCTTAAGTACTGTTATTGACGTACCTTTGCTGTGTTTACCTACAGGATGAAGTGCCTTCGTCTGGGAAGGCGAAGAAGATGAAGTCACGGGGGTCCCTTGAGGCCGTTGTTGAGTTGTGGCGGAGCCTGCCCGATATTTCCCGAGATGGGAGGCCTAGTCCTCGGAGGCTAGTGATCACTACTGGCTGAACGTGTTCGTGGAGAACCTTGCCGAGATAGCGGAGACGCAGAAGAACAAGGGCTTCTTCTTGGTTTTGTCTGAGTACTGGTGGGACACCACGCACACCTTCCACTTTAGCTGGGGAAAGGTGACGGTGGCTCCTACCGATTTTGTGGCGATCACTAGGCTTTCCTTTAAGGGGGAGTCGGTGAAGTGGCGGGACAGGATGTCTGATGCGGAGCTGGCTGAGCTGCTTGGGTTTGCGCCCTATCCCCGTAAGGGTTTGGGTATGGTGTTGTAAGTACGCCAATCCAAATTCGTAATCCCTTTTTAGGTGCATTTTAAATGATAAAATCACACTAAGGGGCGTTTTGGTAAATTCCCGGTCCGTTCCGAGACTTCCGAAAACATTTTATATGTTTCTCGCGAAGAAAGTGTATTTTAGCATTTTTTTCGGACAAAAGGACCTAAAAGGAATTAATCAGTTTGGACCTCTTGGGAATTAGCCCGAAATGTTCCAGAATCTGGTTTTGGCGCCAGAATCGGTTATTGGCGTTCCCAGTCGTGCGACAGCTTGAGGCATGGAAATTGGTTTCGTGAGGTCGTGCGACCAAATTAATCCAATTTCCATTATACCTATAAATGCCAATTTGCCTTCATTTTGTAAAGGGAGCTCTCACAATTCACACACAACACACACTCATTCTCTCTTTCTCTCTCAATACGTAAACTACCCCCTCTCTCTCCTCTCTCTCTCTCTCTCTATACGCAGGAGGAAGACCAAGCTCCAAATCTCTCACCGGCAACCTCATCCCAAGCAACCCCCTCTCTCTGCGTCGTCTTCTCCATCTCCAACCTAGCCTTTCTCTCCGGCCGGCGACCTCCCTCAAACTATCTCCTTCGTCCTCACCAAACCTTCACCCAAATACCACCCCAATCCTTCTCCGGCAACGAATTCTCCCATTCAAACCACCGATCTCAACCTCCCACCTAACCGAGCTCTCTCACCTCTAAATCAACCGGCCAAACCTCGCCAATTCCCCTCAATCAAAACCCAATCAATCGGCGACCTCCCCCCTGTCTTCTGCGGTTACAACCACAACCGAGCTCTCCCTCTCTCCAATACCAATTCAACCCCAACCGGCGTCTCCCTCTCTCCGATTCCAATCGCCAACAACCGTAACCTTCCCTGTCCAAAACCTCACCGGCAAGAATCCCAACTCCTTGCCGCCGTTACTCGTGCTCTACCCTAGACCGATTGCCCTTCCCTGGTTTGCCAAGTCCGTTCCAAGCTAATTCAACGCACTACTGGGAATTGCGAAGTAATTTGATCTGTGAGATTCGAATTCCGTTCCGAAGCTGAATAGAAGAATTCGATACCTAACTTGGTATCGAATTTGTGGACTACGAGGGTAACGATTTCCTCACTTTTATCTCATTTACTGTTTATTTGTTTCATTGCAATTGATATTCCCCGGACTTGATAATTAGACTCTATCTGTCCCCCAATTATCATGTCCCATCTGCCGATCTCTCTGTTTAATTAGCTTTGCTTGGTATTGTTGATGTTCATAATGTGATTTTGTGGGATTTGTTGTTTATTGGCCAAGGGAGTGTGGATCTCCCTATATCCACGCCCCCTTGGTCAATTCATTGTAAATTCACTATTTCTGAGCTGTTTTGATATTGTGTTGGGATTTGGATTGATTTCTGTTAGATCAGTGCTCACATTGTAAGGTACCTGCAGACGGTCAACTCGTGTCACGCGACAAAATTGGACAGTTGGAGTCCTGTGTCACGCGACACAAGTGGCTCTCTGCAGAGACCATATTTCAGTTGTAAGTATTGTTCCTCTTAGTTGTAAATGGGATGTGGCCTCCCATGGCAAATGGCCTACAAAGTTGTATTCCCCTTCGTTGAGTAATAAAACAAAGCACTTTCATGCATTTTTATACATATCTCGTTACACACATGTTGCACACACTTTTGGATGAACGAATGTTGAACAATTGAAAGACTCGTCTAAGGACGAGGCGTGTTGGGTGAACTCTCGGTTCTTCCCAACACGTAACTTGACCCCCGAACCCATTTTCTCTAAACAAAAGGTTTTCAATGTTTCCTCTTAAAAACGGCGTGGCGACTCCTTTCCTTTTCTTTTTTTCGGGCGAGCGCACATTCAGTGGCGACTCCGCTGGGGACTTGAAACTTGTTTTTCAAAAGTGGGTCAGACTTTCGTGATTGTTCAACATTTATTCCATTCACTTGTGTGTGCTTTGTGTATGACATTATATGTGTTTAAATGCTTTTTACGTGCTTTGCTTTATTCCTTTCCCCCTTATATCCCATCTTTGTTGTATGTTTTGTTGGTGCTGGGGCTGAGATATTACATCGTGCTTGGAGGCTGGGGCTGATTTGATTGCTGTTCAGATTCTGGCATTGTGACTCCTTCTGT
Organism: Adenophora triphylla var. japonica; assembly: GCA_022495995.1. Taxonomy (NCBI): domain Eukaryota; kingdom Viridiplantae; phylum Streptophyta; class Magnoliopsida; order Asterales; family Campanulaceae; genus Adenophora; species Adenophora triphylla. The sequence goes on from JAFEMH010001301.1 coordinate 453,874, forward strand.
CACGCGACAGATAGTGCCCTCCATGTCCTGTGTCCCGCGACAGAAGGTGCCATTCTGCAGGGCTTCGAATTTTGATACAATTTGTGATTGTGGGGCATTCCTTGGGATTATATCTTGATCATCTGATTACTGTATCTCTGTGGGGTGTGTGAGTGTGTGTTATTTTCTTTTATCACCCCCTTTTCAAAAATTAAAAAAAAAATAATAATAAAAAAAAAGAAAATCATTTTCACAAAATAAAGGAACATAGTCATCCGCACACTACTTCACGTAGATCTAGAACCCTCGGGTGCGATTGACGGCATCGCGGACGGCCATGAAATTCGCCTACGCTTGAGCGCCTGAAATCAAACCTAACCCCCTAGTGCGTTATAGGTGGCGCCACACATTTAAACCTCACCCAAACGGTTGGTTTTTGACACGACATTTTCAAATACACTAAAATGAGTTGTTTCAAAATTCTTAATAGACTTTCGTACCTTCCCCAAACCCTAGCACGTGTGGGCATGTTGCTATCGCAACATGGTTTCACGAGAGGAAATGTCGTTCCCACGGCATGTTCTAACGAGAGATCATGTCGCTTTGTCAACGTGCACCGACGAGAGGTCATGCCGAATTTTTCTTCGAATTTCTTCGAAAAGACCCGTTATGCTGCCCAAATTTCTCCAGAAATTGGGGCTGCTCGTCCGTCCCATAAATGCTTCGGTTTTGATTAGGTACTATCGCATGTTATTATTTTTGAAACAATACATTTGGTGTATTTTTGGATGATGTGTCCTAGGGTTCCCCCGAGATCTAGATTGCGTGAAATAAAGGGTTAGCCTTTCCCAACCGTTCATAGGACTTAAAAGACACCGATTTCTACTTGAAGATTAATAAAGTGTTGCACGAGTCCGTCTTCTTTCCCGTTCTTCCCTCTCCCGTATCATCTCAAGATTCTATATCCTCCGCCTTATACACGCTCTCACCTCTTTAACTTTGCAAAGGTTACGGCAAGTTGGGTGTGCGCTCTCGTTCCCGGCGCTCATTGGTCCATATTCCCGAGGCGGAAGCAGCTCAAGTGCCCGAGTGATCGTCCATCTGATGCGGAATCCAAAATGCTCGGTGCAGAGAAGACTATGGCCCCCGACTCTAAAAGTTCATATCCCATGGGTCACAGCGAGTGTAAAAGGTGTGTCCATCAAAGAGTTGCGAGCTACACTTGAAGATATTTTTCCTCGCAAGCGGGAGGCCCGGTGGTTTGCTCAGTTTGCTAAAGATAAGGAGGATGACCTATAAATGACAAAGAGATCGAGAAGGGTCCTCACCGCACCGATGGCAACGATGCTCAATGTTGAAGAAGTCAATCAGTCCTCGTAGGGTCTAGAATGTCCACTGTCGGACATGAGTCTGTCGAGTCCAAGTTGGACCAATTTTGCTTTGCAGTGATAAAAATCTTTGTTTCTCTTCTTGCTAGACTCGAGACATCACTAGTATACCTACGTTACACTCAATTGAAATGGTCTTATTCCAAATGATCACTTGTGCTGCTCACCGACTAATGCTTTGAAATGGCTAATGTTTAAATTGATCGGAGCGAGAAAATCGACTGATATCCTTCCCAAAGTGGGGCTTACCACCTTGATTCCCATATGCTCGCATACTTTCCGTCATCCTCGTAATCTCGTTGCTCGATGGATTTGCATGGATCTTCCGCGAAGTAAGCTTAAAGCAAACAGCGAAGACTCAATCTCGTTCGGATCATCCGGTAGGGACTGCGGTTGAAACCTTCCACCTATAGGAAAACCTTTACCTTACCCTCACTAAACAATATCCCTTCATTTCAAGATCGGCATATTTGAAACCTGTTTAGCCATCACCCGAAGAAGAGGGACTATCCTTGAGGCTCCCGTGATTCAAAAGAAGAGTGACCGTCTCCAAGCTCAAGAACGGCGGAAAGCAATGATCCATCCTGGGGACTAGCTGAAATCCTCCTCTCAAAAGAAAAAAAAGAGAGAGAGGCAAAAATACAAAAAAAATAAATACAAAAAAAAAAGATAAGAAAGAGAGTCTAGTCCCCAGTGATCATCTCAGAAGCGAAAGTCAGAAGATTCGGTTGTTACTCAAAGGGAGTCTCAGAGTGAATAAAGAGACAGCACGGATGTCCCTCACCACTACCTCAACGAATTCCGGGCGTCCTCTCGATTTTAGAGGACATTCCCATCCCATTACCCTTACCTTTGCCTTGACCAAAGCCAAGATTGACCTCTCATCCTTAGAGGCAGCGAAAATGCAATCATGGATTCCCTCACCTTAGAAATCCTAAACACATACCCAAGAGCCAACCTCTCATCTTTAGAGGTACAGCCAGCAAAAAGCCTAGCCGACCTCTCATTTTAAGAGGTCATGATACCCTAAATCACCCGAAGACCGATCGAAACCCCGAAGCCCAGCCGCAGTTACTACCGGATAGAAGTTTCATTCCAATACCGTCGAGATATAAAACAGATTATTGCTTGAAGCAGAGCCAAGTTCATCCCGGCTCAAAGGACCATCAATTGAAGATTGTGCAAATTCCGTCCGTTCATTTGACGTTGCATGTGGGCATACTTCATTTCTCCTCCGCAAACACCTGCCGTGAATGTCCCACTGGGGCTTCGCATCTGTGTCTCCCATCGACACTCCAAGAGGACACGTTTTTTCAATTCTCAAAAATTCTCGAAGGTCCTCACATCCCCGAACTTCACCGTTCATTCTTTTCATTCGGGATAAGCCCGAACTACGACGACCTGAGCTCCTCCTATGGAGGGGAACGTAGGCAACCATAATTGGTCCGGTCGAAATCATAAACAAATCTCAGAAAATCCGGTCTCTTCAAAGACCATGCCCATACACTGTCTATCCTTCCGATTCTCGATATCAGTGGGCTTTCTCCTCAGGATTGATAAAAATATTTGCTCATATCGGCTTTGGTGGTTGACTAACCCGAACATCAATAAAGGGTTTTAAGCAGCTTTGTGATCATCACGAATAAGACAGGTTTTCAAGTGTCTCGAAAAATCTTCTATTTCTATATCATAGGAAGATAGAGCTAAACACCGTTTCGGTCAGCAGGGGCTTCCATACACTTTCCACACCTTGTGATGCTTATACTCTCTCAAAAGAGTCAAACCCAAAGCGAGAGTGTCATACACAAAATCGGGATTCATTTCCCACCATTCGAAAGATATGCCCCTGCACGTAAACACTTCCGAGTCTTGTCCAGCGACTGATTGACTACGATTTGAAATGATGAATTGCCTCTGTGGCCACAAGATGACTCTGTTTGCAATGAAGCTGCATGGAATTTCCTCAAGCTGGGGCTTTGGTTAAGGTATCCCTCCGACTCTCCTTTCCAGATTCCTCTCGGGTTTGCTTTGCACTATCAGCTGGGGCTGCGCAAGCCGAGAATGTTCTCTGCCCCCTCTGCTGCTTGCTGTCTCAGATGCGCGATACACTCTGTCCTCACTAGCAATGGACCTGCTGCAATCTGTACTCTAGAGAGCGTCCCCGACTTGCCTAGCCACACCATATCATTTTTCCACCTCGCGGGAGAGGGTCCACCTCATTATAAACACCTTTCGTTCCATACGCAATCCCTCACAGCATAATGGCTACCTACTTATCTGCTCATCAATCTGTGCCAAAAAACCCTCACTTCCCTATTCTCCCCAGCTGAGATGGACTTGTGCAACCAAAGATTAATAATGCATAAGCAAAAAGTCGAATAAAATGCTAGGTGCCTAGAGTGTTGTGTTTTCCCCCCGCAGGGTACAATAATCAGGTGATCGTAATGTGATCGTGAGGACTGCCCCTCGAATCACAATCTTGGACAGAGATTCCAAACCCCGCAGGTGGCATACTCCGCCTCTATTATCTTCAGAAGGCCCAGAACTACGACCGGCTTGATTCCCTTTTTTAAGGGATACGTAGGAAACCTTTCTCCAAAGGTCCAGCCATCTGATCTCACCAGCATCATATGAAAGAGCCCTAGCAGCCCTAGTCTTCAAACAATGATTGTCAAGAAAAAGAGCCCCAGTTGCCTCAGCCCCCAAGCAGTGCCTGTCAAAGAAAGAAAAGAAAGAAGAGCCCTAACTGCCCTAGAAACCAGACAACAAGGCTCACCAGTCCCGACGACTCCAAAGCCTATTTTGCATGATAAACCGAGACAAAGAGTCCGCATCTGTCAATCTCCCTAGCAAGCGTCAACAAGTGGTAGCCTCAGCCCCCAAACAAATGCATGTCAAAGAAAAGAGCCCCAGCTGCCACAGAACCAAAGAAATAATGCTCACCAGTCCCGACGACTTCAAAGCCTGTGTTGCAAAGACCTTCCCGTGAATGGCCACCCAGCAAGCATCGACAAGTGACAGAGGCCACAACCTTCCCAACAGAACCAATGGTAGCCTGAGACCTTAGACAGCTACCTACCAACAAGCAGTTACGGCCTAAGACCCTCGCAGGTACAATAATCAATTGAGTCCCGAAGACTGGACCTCAGACCAAACTGGAGAAGAAAGAACAAAGCAAAAAAGGCATGTGTATCCGTGACAGCCCCCAAGAAGAGCTCAACAATACCAGCAGCCCCACAATCCCAAGAAAGAATAGCCTCCCAAGCAGAGCACACCCAAGAAAAACAGCCTCCCAAGCAGAGCACACCCAAGAAAAACAGCCTCCCAAGCAGAGCACACCCAAGAAAAACAGCCTCCCAAGCAGAGCACACCCAAGAAAGAACAACCTCCCAAGAGAAAGAATAGCATCCCAAGCAGAGCACACCCAAGAAAAACAGCCTCCCAAGCAGAGCACACCCAAGAAAAACAGCCTCCCAAGCAGAGCACACCCAAGAAAGAACAACCTCCCAAGAGAAAGAATAGCCTCCCAAGCAGAGCACACCAAGAAAAATAGCCTCCCGAGCAGAGCACACCAAGAAGAACAGCCTCCCAAGCAGAGCCCAACAGAATCCACAGCCCCAAAACAAGAGGAAAGAAGCCGACTCCCCAAGAATGCAGAGTCCCCGGCTTACCGAACCAAGAGAAAAGAAGCCGACTCCCCAGAAATGCAGAGTCCCCGGCTTACCAACCCCAAAAGAAAGAAGCCGACTTCCCAGAAATGCAGAGTCCTCGGCTTACCAAGCGAGAAAGAAGACAACTCCCCAGACAAGTGCAGAGTCCTCAGTTTCCCAAGCAAAACTAAGGGCACAAAAGAAAAGACGAACAATCAGCAAGGACAGTCCAGCAACAAGACCGACAAAAGAACAACAAAGAGCAGAACGGAAGTAGCGTGAGACCTCTGGCAGCTACACTTATCCCCAGCAGAGCCAAAGAAGTAGCATGAGCCCCCTAGCAGCTACACTTATCCATCACCAACAACAACGGTAGTCTAAGACTCTCCGACAGCTACAGGTGAGCACAACACAAGTATGAAAGCATGTATCAGTCGACTACTTTGCTAGAAGCATTAATCCCTTTCAGGTTGAGATGCCTTCAAATAATCTCGTTTAGGTCAAGAGACCTTAAAAAAAAAAATCCCTTTCAGGTTGAGATGCCTTCAAATAATCTCGTTTAGGTCAAAAGACCTTCAAATAATCCCTTTCAGGTTGAGATGCCTTCAAATGATCTCGTTTAGGTCAAGAGACCTTAAAATAATCCCTTTCAGGTTGAGATGCCTTCAAATGATCTCGTTTAGGTCAAGAGACCTTCAAATAATCCCTTTCAGGTTGAGATGCCTTCAAATGATCTCGTTTAGGTCAAGAGACCTTCAAATAATCCCTTTCAGGTTGAGATGCCTTCAAATGATCTCGTTTAGGTCAAGAGACCTTAAAATAATCCCTTTCAGGTTGAGATGCCTTCAAATAATCTCGTTTAGGTCAAGAAATCTTCAAATAATCCCTTTCAGGTTGAGATGCCTTCAAATAATCTCGTTTAGGTCAAAGACCTTCAAATAATCCCTTTCAGGTTGAGATGCCTTCAAATGATCTCGTTTAGGTCAAGAGACCTTCAAATAATTCCTTTCAGGTTGAGATGCCTTCAAATGATCTCGTTTAGGTCAAGAGACCTTCAAATAATCCCTTTCAGGTTGAGATGCCTTCAAATGATCTCGTTTAGGTCAAGAGACCTTCAAATAATCCCTTTCGAGGTTGAGATGCCTTCAAATGATCTCGTTTAGGTCAAGAGACCTTCAAATAATCCCTTTCAGGTTGAGATGCCTTCAAATGATCTCGTTTAGGTCAAGAGACCTTCAAATAATCCCTTTCAGGTTAAGTGGTATGAGTCCCTCCGGCAACCACGAAGAGGAGCAGCAGTAGTGTGAGACCCTCCGGCAACTACCCTGCAAAAGAGAAGTGGTATGAGACCCTCCGGCATCCACGAAGAGAAGCAGCAGTAGTGTGAGACCCTCCGGCGAACTACCCTGCAAAAGAGAAGTGGAATGAGACCCTCCGGCATCCACGAAGAGAAGCAATAGTGTGAGACCCTCGGCAACTATCACATAAGAGAAGTGGTATGAGACCCCCGGCATCCACAAAAGACCCGTTGCGGCATGAGACCCTCCGGCGGCTACAACTCGTCAACGGCGATAGCATGAGACCCTCCTAGCCTACTCGCAAATACCAGTTGCAGCATGAGACCCTCCGGCAGCTACAACCTGGTGTGAAAGGAAGCAACTATCCAATCGCAGTAATACCGACCCCGCAAGAAGTCACAGGTAAGCACAACAAAGGTATGAAGACACATTTCTACCCCTTTCTTGCTTGTAGTTAGTAATTTCCGAACTACGATTTGGCTTGATTCCCTTCTTAAAGGGATACGTAGGAATCCTTTCTCAGAAAGGTCCAACCATTAGACTCCCCGATTCACCCTTCTAGCCCGTTACCTTATCCCTTGATGCTCATTGGGATTGGGTCTTATTTTATCGACAACCCCACTTTTTCCAAAAGTGACGTTGCCGAGGGGCTCTGTAAGTACGCCAATCCAAATTCGCAATCCCTTTTTAGGTGCATTTTAAATGATAAAATCGCACTAAGGGGCATTTTGGTAAATTCCCGGTCCGTTCCGAGACTTCCGAAAACATTTTATATGTTTCTCGCGAAGAAAGTGTATTTTAGCATTTTTTCCGAACAAAAGGACCTAAAAGGAATTAATCAGTTTGGACCTCTTGGGAATTAGCTCGGAATGTTCCAGAATCTGGTTTTGGCGCCAGAATCGGTTATTGGCGTTCCCAGTCGTGCGACAGCTTGAGGCATGGAAATTGGTTTCGTGAGGTCGTGCGACAAAATTAATCCAATTTCCATTATACCTATAAATGCCAATTTGCCTTCATTTTGTAAAGGGAGCTCTCACAATTCACACACAACACACACTCATTCTCTCTTTCTCTCTCAATACGTAAACTACCCCCTCTCTCTCCTCTCTCTCTCTCTATACGCAGGAGGAAGACCAAGCTCCAAATCTCTCACCGTCAACCTCATCCCAAGCAACCCCCTCTCTTTGCGTCGTCTTCTCCATCTCCAACCTAGCCTTTCTCTCCGGCCGGTGACCTCCCTCAAACTATCTCCTTCGTCCTCACCAAACCTTCACCCAAATACCACTCCAATCCTTCTCCGGCAACGAATTCTCCCATTCAAACCACCGATCTCAACCTCCCACCTAACCGAGCTCTCTCACCTCTAAATCAACCGGCCAAACCTCACCAATTCCCCTCAATCAAAACCCAATCAATCGGCGACCTCCCCACTGTCTTCTCCGGTTACAACCACAACCGAACTCTCCCTCTCTCCAATACCAATTCAACCCCAACCGGTGTCTCCCTCTCTCCGATTCCAATCGCCAACAACCGTAACCTTCCCTGTCCAAAACCTCAGCGGCAGCAATCCAACTCCCTTGCCGTTACCTGTGCTCTACCCCTAGACCGATTGCCCTTCCCCTGCTGCCAAGTCCGTTCCAAGCAAATTCAACGCACTACTGGGAATTGCGAAGTAATTTGATCTGTGAGATTCGAATTCCGTTCCGAAGCTGAATAGAAGAATTCGATACCTAACTTGGTATCGAATTTGTGGACTACGAGGGTAACGATTTCCTCACTTTTATCTCATTTACTGTTTATTTGTTTCATTGCAATTGATATTCCCCGGACTTGATAATTAGACTCTATCTGTCCCCCAATTATCAAGTCCCAACTGCCGATCTCTCTGTTTAATTAGCTTTGCTTGGTATTGTTGATGTTCATAATGTGATTTTGTGGGATTTGTTGTTTATTGGCCAAGGGAGTGTGGATCTCCCTATATCCATGTCCCCTTGGTCAATTCATTGTAAATTCACTATTTCTGAGCTGTTTTGATATTGTGTTGGGATTTGGATTGATTTCTGTTAGATCAGTGCTCACATTGTAAGGTACTTGTAGACGGTCAACTCGTGTCACGCGACACAATTGGACAGTTGGAGTCCTGTGTCACGCGACACAAGTGGCTCTCTGTAGAGACCATATTTCAGTTGTAAGTATTGTTCCTCTTAGTTGTAAATGGGATGTGGCCTCCCATGGCAAATGGCCTACAAAGTTGTATTCCCCTTCGTTGAGTAATAAAACAAAGCACTTTCATGCATTTTTATACATATCTTGTTACACACATGTTGCACACACTTTTGGATGAACGAATGTTGAACAATTGAAAGACTCGTCTACGGACGAGGCGTGTTGGGTGAACTCTCGGTTCTTCCTAACACGTAACTTGACTCCCGAACCCATTTTCTCTAAACAAAAGGTTTTCAATGTTTCCACTTAAAAACGGCGTGGCGACTCCTTTCCTTTTCTTTTTTTCGGGCGAGTGCACATTCAGGTGTACCACGATGTGGAGGCGCAGATCATGGCCAACATCGGGGCTTATAGCCGGGGCCCTGGGATAGTGACGGCGGAGCAGCTGGCGCGCTCTTTTCTGTGGTTTGCCCTCTCCGAGAATTTGTTCTCGAATCACGCCTCTTTCGCTCGTTTCCCTTTGCTGGAGAGTCTGGTGGATTTGGAGAGGGTTTGCGAGATTGCTTGGGGCGAGGCGGGCTTGGCCGAGCTCTATTTTGCCATGAACCGATTCAGCCGGGGCGCGATCAGTTTCATGGGATGCTTTGATTTTGCACTGGAGGTATGAGTTTATTGCTGCTTGTAGCTTAGCACTTTGTCATTTCTCCATCTTCTTTTCTTCGTTTTGAGCACTATCTGCTTTTTTGTTGCAGGCACGGTGCTATAAGATCTTCCGGTGCCAGCCGTGGGACAGGGAAGATGAGGCCATGGTGGGCTATCCCGCCATGCTGTGCTGGGCCCGCCCTTTAAGGAAGAGGAGGATGAGCAGGGGAAAGGTCATCGTCAAATATAAGGATGTGCAGGAGTACCTGGAGAGGGACAGTCTGGAGGGGTTTGAGCTGTACCCTTGGACTCGGTATGGCGATGATGAGCTGGAGGATGCCCCCGGGATGACACGACAGAAGAAGCTGTTGCGGGGGCCTCACTTGTGACGCCATGTATCTGGGGGAGAGGGTCTTCTAGCAGCATGGCGCAGGTGTTCCCCCTATGGCTACGAGGGATCCGCCCTTCGGTATGATGAGTCCTCTTGATATAGTCGTGCTGGAGTACGATAGGTACCGGGCTGGCGTGAGTGCCGAGGAGTTCGTCCTGGAGGGTGAGGAGTATGCGGCCTTTGTTAGTGTGAGTACCCCGATCCGAACCCATGATTTGGATCCACTTTAATTAAAATTTGGGCTTATATAATTGCTAAAAGGCAATATTTAGTCCAAATATCCCAGCAGCCCATTAGTCCATTGGGCCTGCCAAGCTTTCGGCCCAATATGGCCAAAAGGTGTACGCTGTCGTCCGACATAGAAGTCACTAAGGCGGTTTAACTGCCCTTGTCGTGCGACATAAGACTCCCCATCAGCCTGCCTATAAATACAAGGCATGGCTGATCATTTTGGAGAACTGGGGAAGGAATATTGGGGAGGATACCAGTAATATAGGGGAAACTCTGTCCAAATAGAGTCTCCCTCTCTCTCTCTCATACATACACTCACCTCCCTCCTCACACACACACATACTTCAAGGCCAAGACCTAAAGAAGCTTCCTTTGTTGGTGTGTAGAAGGGGTAGACACCATACTATTGGTGATCTCACCTTGTGGACTACAATAGGTAGCCACTAAACCCTTCTCCCTCTTTAAATAAAGTCTTTAATACATTTATAATACATTGCATGCTTACTTGCCTTAATATTATGTAGAAATTGGGATTTTTGCATGATAAAGGTGGTGGAGAAGTGAATCTTCAATATTCACTTCTCCCCACCTCAGATCTGGACATTTGGTCACCTTAGGATCAATAAAGATCCAATCTTTACGCATTTGCATCGAGTTAGGAGGTGATGGCTGCTTCAAAGTGGCCAAAAACATGTGATCTATCACATTTGGCCACTAAAGCCATGTGATCCTCCCATAATACTCATATATTATTGTTATATTCTTTGTTTACGCTTGTTAAACATGCTGGGTTTGCCTTGAGGAACAAAGGGTAAACAAACAGACTGAAGGGCACAGAAATGTCCTATCTATGTCGGATGACACAGGACTCCATGGAGATCCGGTGTCATACGACATGGAGATCCCAGAAGGCTGTAAAGCCATTCTTGGACTTCAGATCTGTCCAGTTTATTCCCTTTGCAACTCAGAGCTTTCTTAAGCATTCTCGTGGCTCATAAGCCACTATTTGAGTGCCTACGATCTGTTTGGGTGCGATTTATTGGAGGCGGATCGTCATATGACATGGATAACTTCGGATGTTCCATGTCATGTGACATCCGTATCATACAAAGTCTATCGTGACTTTGTCCACTCCCGTCAATCCCAAACTGATTTTAGACCTTCAAATAGTGTCTTTAATGAGTCCAATAAATGTCATTTCCAGTTCCAGAAATAGCTTGGTCATTGTAAAAGACAATCTGACCAAGAGGTATCATGTCGTGCGACACCCTCTTCCTAGGAGGTCCTGTGTCGGACGACATCCAAGCTCTCTGGGCAGATTGTCTTACCTTCTGCCTTGTTTTGACAATCATAATATGTAAAAAGGGTGTGGCCCCCTGTCATGGCTCACAAGTTGTACTCAGCTTTCATATTATCAATGAAAATGTCAAATTTGCATGTTTTGCACATCGACACATATTGCACACACACTTTGAATGTCCAAAATTGTCCAATGTTGATTGAAAGTCTCGAAAGAGGCGTGTTGGGTGAACTCTCTAGTTCTTCCCAAACACGTAACCAGACTCCCGGACTCAAAATCTCTCAAAAATAGGTTTTTCAATGTTTTCCTCTAAAAACGGCGTGGCGACTCCCAAAACCGAAGTTTTCAAAACTCATCGTATCATTTTCAACACATTAAAAAAACTCTTTCAAAAAAAGGGAGAAAATGATATACGATATTTTGATATATCCCCTTTTTTCGGCGAGCGTTCATTCAGTGGCGACTCCGCTGGGGAATATTGAAAAACTTTTTGTTCTAAAAAATGAAAACGATACTCGGTATATAGGTGGAAACCACTAACCTTCCTGTATCGCTCCCTAACCCGGGGCTTGGGATAAATGGTGGTCTAACAATCCCACGTACCAGTATCATTCTTTTATTTTCCAAAAAAAAAAGAGAAAAGTTTTTCTTAAGAGAGTCTAACTTTCTTCAAATCGACTTGGACAATTTCGACATTCACCTTGTGTGTACATTTGTGTCATTTTGTGTGCTCAAATGCACCTTGCCATGCTTTGGTATGTGACACTATTGGAAGCCGGGGCTTCCCCTTTTGCAATTTGCTCTTCCTGTTGATCAGAACAGGGCAGGATGACGCTGGACTACAGCTACTGGTAAATTCTGACATTTGGGGCAGTCCCCTTTTGTCATGCTTTGACTCATTCTCTTGTTTTTTCCTTTGCATATTGCATTAAAAAAAAAGAAAAAAAATCTTTTACAAAAAAAAAAAGGCAAAAAAAATATTTTCCTAGAAAATACCTTCACACTACTCGCACTCTACCCGCACATAGAGTTAGAACCCGGGAGTGTACGGACGACATCGTGGAAAGTGACATGTTTCGCTGACGTTTGAGCGCCTAAAGTCCTCCTAGCCAGTGAGTCAGCCAACACTTGTCCGTGACACACTTTCTACCGTGACCGGTTGGTTTTTGGCCAATACTTTTCAAAACGTTTTAAACTCGGTTTTCAAAATTTTCTCACAAAGTCCGAGTCATACACCGTCTCCAAAAATCTTGGCATACTTTCCCTCTTCGTGTCGGAATCACGACATAATTCAAACGTAAGTACACGTTAAGATCTCTACATGTCTCGACGTAGGTACATATCGATTTCTCGGCTTAGCTTCGTGAGAAGTCATGACGCGTTCTCGATATGTGTCAACACGGGACCATGTCGAATTCTTAACGCATACTAACGAGAGTTATGCCGAAATTTCGCCACCAAGTGACGAGAGGCCATGCCAGATTTCCAACTCGAAAAGAGGAGAGGTCATGCCCAATTCCATGAGGGTTTTACCTCCAAATTGCGGTCTCGTACGTTCAAACGTACGTTCGACCCTCTCGCCTCCCGAGTTTAGACGTTGACTTGGACTTGGTTTTGAAAACCCCGAGTTTGACTTGTTTTGGCTCGTATGCCCATAGGTTCGTTCTCCCTTTCGGTTGGTGGGTTCCACGTGCCCTATAGAACCTCTGTCGGGATTGTCCGTCCCGGAGGTGCAATACAGGTGGAATACAGGGGGTCTATAGACGTAGTGATGGAACCCACTAATCCAGGAATAGCGTAGAATGCGAAAAAGAAGGTTTCCCCCTTTTCCATTATTATTCCTAGGATTAATAAAAATCATTTAAAAAAAAAACATAAAAAGATATAAAAAAAAAGAGCATATGCATAAGTCTGTCCTTAGCCTATCCTCTCCCCTACCTAAAACCGTTCTCTCCCCCTTATAGCGAGCAAGTATTGGGTCAGAGTTCCGGGCGGTCGGTTAATCAGTTTCTCTCCAGTCAGGGGTTCATTTCCAGCGGTCTTAGAAATGGCAGATTCGCAAGTCTAAGCGGGTTTGGGTCCGAATGCAAGTGTTGATCCAGCTCAGAATCAGAATGTCAGTCAGGGTGTAGGGCCAGATCAAGGTCAGAACACGGGGCCGAATACAGCTCTAAATGCCTCTCCTAGTAGTAGTTATGGCATGGGTCCTCACATGACACCCGCGGGAAGTCCGTTTGTAAACCCTCACCCAGGTTTCAACTTCTCTCAAGAAGCTTCTCTCCGTGCTGCTCTCGAAGCCACTCATGCCTGTGAGGAAGCCGGTTGGGCTCGCTATGTCGAAGTAAATTCGCATGCAAGGCCTTGCCGTAATCCGTCACCCCGATGGGTCGTACGAAGAAATCAGGGAAGAGCCCGATGTTACTATCACCGGCACTGGCTTTGTTCCATCATCCTCACCTAGGCAAAGCCTTCACAATATGCCCCCACCATCCTCCTATGGTGTGCCTGGCTCCCTCTCGATGCCAACTCATGGGGGTATGTCAAGACCTCCCCCTATCCCAGTATCTACTTACGGTATGCAATACGGGCCGAGGGGTGAATCAAGCTCCTTACCGAAGGTCAGTGCTCAGGACCAGTTTATGTTTCACCCTCAGAACCAGCTTGGGCAAGGTCAGCAACCCAGTGGTGTCAATCAAGAGCCATTTGGGTATACTCAAAATAAGTTTGGGACTCGGGGTCAAAGTCCGTATAACAGCACGGGTCAGCCGTCCAACCCAACCTTTGGTGGTCAGTTTATTGCTCCTCATGATCAGTCAATCGGCAGAGTGGATATCGCATGTCGAAGCCGGATTTTCCCGGGATCAGATCCCGCAATATCCACAATCCCAATTCAAAAGCAACATCCCTCAGCCTACGGTTTGTTCTCCTCTCACCCAGCATCTGTACGGTTCCGCCCCGTATTCAGCTCCGTGCACCAATATCAGGTCCCCTGCCCATGGTCAGGTCGGCAACCAGTCAGTACAGTTTGGACCCTGGAATCCCAACGCTCAGTTTAATGGGTATGACATGTACGGGAATAGAATCCCCAGCTCGGTTGGTTTATTGGACAGCAATGTCAGCATGCCCAATACTTTTGGTCTTCCTTCGGCTTCCTCACCCATCAGATCCATGCCAGAATTTCCAGTACCATCTTCAACGGTAGCTCCAACTGTAGGGCAACCCCCATCTTCCGAAGTTTCGAGTTTGAAGGAAGAGTTGAAGTATGTGAAAGAACAGTTGCACAAGATGACTTTTGGGTCAGACGTGGTCAATTCTGTAGAGCTCAAGGACTCTAAGGCCCTCCCGAAGAACTTCAAGATGCCCCCCATAACTAAGTTTGAAGGCTCCACATGCCCTAAAACTCACATAAACATCTACATCATGTCAATGGGCGCCAAAGGGGCCACCGAAGAGATGCTAGCCCTTTACTTTCACTTATCCCTCGATGACTCTCCTTTGAGATGGTTCCTAGGTCTTAAACCGGAAGCGAGGGCTACGTGGTCCCAGATCAGTGATGCCTTTTTGGACAAATACAAAGGAAGTGTCGAGTGGTACACCACTCGTAGTGATTTGATCGGCACCATCCAGAGGCACGATGAGTCCATAACAGACTTTTATAAGAGGTGGAACAAGAAGCTTAATGAATTAGCTCACCCAATTCCCCTCTCTGACGAGAAGTCCATCTTCCTTTCATGTGTCAATCCATCTGTCAGGGAAGCCATTGGCCGGGGGTACTACCTGAATCTTCGAGAAATGGTGAGTGCAGGGGCTGAAAGCGAGAATGCTACCTATTCCATTGTTCCAAGCTCTACCCCTGTCGCTCCAAAGGATAAAGAAACTGTTGTCTCTAACACCGTCAACTACATTCAAGGGGAGAAGAGCCAGTTATCTGGCCGTGGTGGAGGAAGGCCTCGGCGTAAATTCGATGATTTGGGGATGCCAACTGAGGAGGCATTTAATGGTTTGGTAAAGGCTGGGCTGATTAAGCCTCTGGAAAATTACAACCCGGTCAAAGCAAATCCCAATCGTGACACTAGCAAGTTTTACCTCTACCATCGTACCACTGGACTTGTTACCAATGATCGCGTCCCTTTAAAGCTGCTCATCCAAAGGCTTATTGATGAGGGGAAGATCGAGAAGGCTCCTCGCCCCAATGTGATTACCAATCCACTTCCGTGATCTTCACCAGAACCCAGGGCCCTCCCATCCAATTTCAATACAGTCAATCAGTCTTTGTAGGATCTAGATTGTCTGTTTGTTTCTTTGATGAATGTCCTTTATCGGACAAGAGTATGTCAAGTCCACGTTGGACTAGTTTTTTCTTCTAATAATAAAAGTCTTTGTTTCTTTTCCTGCTAGACTCGAGACATCACTTGCCCACCCACGTTACAATTAATTGAAATGGTCTTATCCTAGATGATCACCTTTGCTGCTCAATCGCTAATGCTTTGAAATAACTCATGTTTAAATTAATCGGAGTGAGAAAATCAATTAATATCCTTCTCAAATTGGGGCTTACCAACTCCCCATTTTGCATTTCATATGCTCACATCTCTTTCATTATACTCATCATTTCGTTGATCAAGAATTTGCATCAATCTTTCTCATTTAAAGCTTAAGCAAGCAACGAAGACTTAATTTCGTTTAGGTCATCCGGTAGGGATTGCGGTTGAAGCCTTTCACCCATAGGAAAGCCATTACCTCACCCTCACCAAACAATATCCTTTCATTTCAAGATCGGCGTGTTTTGAAACCCCATCTAGCCATCACCATTCCTCCTTGCTGAGAGAAGTCCAAGCAATGCCAAGAAGTTAGCTTCGAGAGTCGGCGGCGCGCAAATTGTTCAAGTCATGCAGAAAGGACAAATATAATCCTCAGCTCCTCAGGAAGCCTTTCAAATTCTCAAAAAAAAAAGAAAAGATTTTAAATCCTCACGATCTTGGATAAAATCCTAAGCTCCTCAGGAAGCCTTCCGAGCCTTAAAAGAAGGGCTTTAAATCCCCACATCTCAGAAATAATCCTCAAGTCCACAAGGAGGCCTTCAAAATTCTAAAAAAGAAGGATTTTAAATCCTCACAATCCAGCAAAAAATTCCCGACTTCTCGAGAAGCTCTCCCATGATAAAAAAGAAGCCCTCTCTTGATAGCTTGGACTTCCTCTCACCATTACCTTAAATCAATCCCGAGCCATCCTCTTGATTTTAGAGGATATTCCCATTTTCCTTAACCAATTCCAAGCCATCCTCTCAATTTTAGAGGATATTCCCTTTACCATTACCCTTGCCTTTGGCCAAAGCCAAAATTTGAAATCAATCTTCCTCGCCGTAGATTTCCCAAACACATCCCCGCAAGCCAACCTCTCATTTTTAGAGGTTCAGTCAGTAAAAGGCCTAGCCGACCTCTCATCTTAAGAGGTCATGACATTCCAAATCATCCGATGGCCGATCGAAGCCCAGAAACCCAGCTACAGTCCCTACCGGATAGTAATTTCATTCTAATATCCTCGAGATCTAAATCACATTAATAGTTCATTGCTTGCTTAAATCAGAGTCGAATCCATCTTGGCTCAAAAAATCATCAATCTAAGATTATGCAAATTCAATCCATTCATTCGACACTTCATGTGAGCATATTTCATTTCTCCTCCTCAAACACTTGCCGTGGATGTCCCACTGGGGCTTCGCATCCGTGTCTTTCATGGACACTCCAAGGGGACATGATCTTCAATCCCCCAATTCTCAAAATCCTCGAGGGTCCCCCAAATCTCAAGTTTTCACATTCATTCTCTTCATTCGGGATAAGCCCGAACTACGGCGACCTGAGCTCCTCATCATGGAGGGGAACGTAGGCAACCATAATTGGTCCGGTCGAAATCACAAATAAATCTCAAAAAATCCGGTCTTATCAAGGACCGTTCCTATACACCTTCCATCCAGCCGGATTTGATCTCGATATCAGTTGGTTTTCTCCTTGTGATTAATCAAAATGTTTGCTCATATCAGACTTAGTGTTTGAATAACCCGAACATCAATAAAGGGTTTTAAGCAGCTTTGTGATCATCATGAATAAGACAAGTTTTCAAGTGTCTTGACAAGTCTTCTCTCTCTCCGTCATAGGGAAATAGATCCAAACACTATCTTTCTGTCAGCAGGGGCTTCCAAACACTTTTCCACACCTTGTCGTGCTTACACTCTCTCAAAAGAGTTAAACCCAAAGCAAGTGTGTCATACACAAATTCGGGATTCATTCCCATTCTTCGAAAGATGTTCCCCTGCACATATATATTTCCAAGTCTGTGACTGATTGACTAAGGTCTAGAAAGATGGGTGCCTCCTGGGTCGCATGATGATTATGCCTATAACAGGATTGCATTAGACCTCTCTTCATAACGTTCCATTTTGGGCCAAATATTGGATTTGGACGATGATGCCAAGGTTGAAGATGAACTTTGGGGAAATTTCTTGTGATCTTTGGAATTTGCCTTTGGCGAAGTTGTCCTTTTACAAACGCTGGGGGCTAGTTTCCCAAGAAAGTCAGTAAACGTGACCATCCATCAGACGTCAGAACTGGCTGCATCTGCAGCACCCCATCGGCGATCCGATACTTGCTCAAAACCTATCCAAAGCAGCCCAAAACTCTATATCCATTCCCCCTACTCACCAGCCACATGGGAGAGGATTTGGCACACTTTGCTCCCAAATACATCACCAACCCCCAACAAATGCCATCCTTCTTGCCATTTCTTGGGACGGACTAATACATATAAACAAATAAGTCTAGATGCTATCAATGGAATGCATTAGTTGCAAAATACAAAGATTTTATTTTACAAAGCGAGAAGCAATAGATTAGTGCATGCATTGTTCCTTCTCTCTATCTAAGAGTCCAAAGCATGACAAAGGGGGATTTCCGCGATCACTCCGACTCGGAATCATCCTCCTCGGAGCCGCTGTCGTCTTGGATGCTGCCTACCTCCTCCTCAGAGCCGATATGCTCCTGGCCGTCGCCGCCACCCTCCTATACCTCGTGGATCTCGCCATACGAATCATCATCATCCTCATACTGGGCCCAAGGCCGAGGCTCACCATAATGTCCGCGCCACTGGGATACTGCGGCAAGCGGGGGCTGGAAAGGATCATCCTCACCATCATCGTCAAAGGCCCGTCCTGCAATGACAAATGAATCAAAAGTCCGTTTTGAAATGGCAAATCATCGTCAAAGGTCCGTCTTGCAACGGCAATGTTCATCAACGGCCAGTTTGGCAAAGGGCAAGTCCTCAATAGCCCATCTTGCAACGGTGAATCATCAGCCATACCCGTCTCGCAGCGGCAATTAACAGCAGAATCCGTCTTGCAACGGTAATATCAACCGCAAAGTTCGTGTTCTACCCGACAAATGTTTCCAAAGTCAGCCAATCACTTCAAGTGATCATCGTGCGCACAACCCTTGCAGGTAAGCACAACACAGGTATGAAAGCATATCTCATTCACCTGCAAATCATCATTACTTTCTCAGATAAAAGTCATTTCAAGTCATAGAGTTCATCTCGCGATCCTTTTGAGTCAATCTCGAACACCTATTTGGGTTTATTCCCATATCTCGCTAGGCTTGTTCCTATGCGTAGGCTTGTTCCTACACCTCTATAGGCTCGTTCCTATATCTCGCTAGGCTTGTTCCTATGCGTAGGCTTGTTCCTACACCTCTATAGGATCATTCCTATATCTCGCTAGGCTTGTTCCTATGCGTAGGCTTGTTCCTATACCTCTTTAGACTCGTTCCTATCCGTAGGCTTGTTCCTACACCTATTTGGGCTTGTTCCCATACCCTGCTAGGCTTGTTCCTACACCTCTAAAGGCTCGTTCCTATATCTCGCTAGGCTTGTTCCTATGCGTAGGCTTGTTCCTACAACTCTTCAGGCTTGTTCCTATGCTTCTTTAGGCTTGTGCCTATACCCTTTAGGTTTGTTCCTATACCCTTTTAGGCTTGTTCCTACACCCCTTTAGGCTCGTACCTATGATTCATTTGGGTTCAAATACCCACCTCTCTCAGTCTTTCACAATATCATTACCAAGATCCTTGGCCCGGAATGGCCATAAACTACCCGGTCTGGAAAACCGTACATCCGGCCAAAGAAAATGCGGAATGGCCATAAACTACCCGGTCCGGAAGACCGCATGTATTTCCACACAAGAAAATTCGCGGGTGACTCCCAAAGCAGAAAGTCAAATTCGCGGGTGACTCCCAAAGAAAAAAGTCAAATCATCGGGATGACTCCCCACCAAAAAATAGTCAAGTTCGCGGGGTGACTTCCCAAAGAAAAAACAGTCATATTTCGCGGGTGACTCCCAAAGAGAAAAATCAAATCATCGGGATGACTCCCCACCAAAAATAGTCAAGTTCCCGGGGTGACTTCCCAAAGAAAAAATAGTCATATTTCGCGGGTGACTTCCCAAAGAAAAAAGTCAAATTCGCGGGTGACTCCCAAAAAAAAGAAAGTCAAATCATCGGGATGACTCCCCACCAAAAACAGTCAAAACATCGGGATGACTCCCCACCAAAAACAGTCAAGTTCGCGGGGTGACTTCCCAAAGAAGAAATAGTCATATTTCGCGGGTGACTCCCAAAGAAGAAAGTCACATTTTTTGGGGTGACTCCCCTTGGAACAGTCAATCTCGGATACAAAACCCGTAGCCTTTCATTGGCACTCCATCTTAAACGAACTACGATTCGGCTTGATTCCCCCACGGGATACGTAGGAATCCTCTTCATAAGAGGTCCAGCCACTTGACCATCTTGGTCACCTCTGTCCCCGCCGTTCGTGTCCGTCTCGGGATTCTCATTGTGTCGACGACCCCACTTCCCGTGGAAGTGACATCGCTGAGGGGCTCTGTGAGTACCCCGATCCGAACCCATGATTTGGATCCACTTTAATCAAAATTTGGGCTTATATAATTTCTAAAAGGCAATATTTAGTCCAAATATCCCAGCCAGCCCCATCGATCCATTGGGCACAAGCTTTCGGCCCAATATGGCCAAAAGGTGTACGCTGTCGTCCGACATAGAAGTCACTAAGGCGGTTTAACTGCCATTGTCATGCGACATAAGACTCCCCATCAGCCTGCCTATAAATACAAGGAATGGCTGATCATTTTGGAGGACTGGGGAGGGAATATTGGGGAGGATACCAGTAATATAGGGGAAACTCTGTCCAAATAGAGTCTCCCTCTCTCTCTCTCTCATACATACACTCACCTCCCTCCTCACACACACACACTTCAAGGCCAAGACCTAAAGAAGCTTCCTTTGTTGGTGTGTAGAAGGGGTAGACACCATACTATTGGTGATCTCACCTTGTGGACTACAATAGGTAGCCACTAAACCCTTCTCCTTCTTTAAATAAAGTCTTTAATACATTTATAATACATTACATGCTTACTTGCCTTAATATTATGTAGAAATTGGGATTTTTGCATGATAAAGGTGGTGGAGAAGTGAATCTTCAATATTCACTTCTCCCCACCTCAGATCTGGACATTTGGTCACCTTAGGATCAATAAAGATCCAATCTTTACGCATTTGCATCGAGTTAGGAGGTGATGGCTACTTCAAAGTGGCCAAAAACATGTGATCTATCACATTTGGCCACTAAAGCCATGTGATCCTCCCATAATACTCATATATTATTGTTATATTACTGTTTACAGTTGTTAAACATGCTTGGTTTGCCTTGAGGAACAAAGGGGAAACAAATAGACTGAAGGGCACAGAAATGGCCTATCTATGTCGGACAAAACAGGACTCCATGGAGATCCTGTGTCATACGACATGGAGATCCCAGAAGGCTGTAAAGCCATTCTTGGACTTCAGATCTGTCCAGTTTATTCCCTTTGCAACTCAGAGCTTTCTTAAGCATTCTCGTGGCTCATAAGCCACTATTTGAGTGCCTACGATCTGTTTGGGTGCGATTTATTGGAGGCGGATCGTCATATGACATGGATAACTTCGGATGTTCCATGTCATGTGACATCCGTATCATACAAAGTCTATCGTGACTTTGTCCACTCCCGTCAATCCCAAACTGATTTTAGACCTTCAAATAGTGTTTTTAATGAGTCCAATAAATGTCATTTCCAGTTCCAGAAATAGCTTGGTCATTGTAAAAGACAATCTGACCAAGAGGTATCATGTCGTGCGACACCCTCTTCCTAGGAGGTCCTGTGTCGAACTACATCCAAGCTCTCTGGGCAGATTGTCTTACCTTCTTCCTTGTTTTGACAATCATAATATGTAAAAAGGGCGTGGCCCCCTGTCATGGCTCACAAGTTGTACTCAGCTTTCATATTATCAATGAAAATGTCAAATTTGCATGTTTTGCACATCGACACATATTGCACACACACTTTGAATGTCCAAAATTGTCCAATGTTGATTGAAAGTCTCGAAAGAGGCGTGTTGGGTGAACTCTCTAGTTCTTCCCAAACACGTAACCAGACTCCTAGACTCAAAATCTCTCAAAAATAGGTTTTTTAATGTTTTCCTCTAAAAACGGCGTGGCGACTCCCAAAACCGAAGTTTTCAAAACTCATCGTATCATTTTCAACACATTAAAAAAACTCTTTCAAAAAAAGGGAGAAAATGATATACAATATTTTGATATATCCTTTTTTCGGCGAGCGTTCATTCAGTTAGGCGGAAGCTGAGGACGCCACAGGTGTTAGCGCGGGAGAGGCAGGATGGGCCGCCACGTCCTCCAGATGTCCCGATGCCTAGGCCGGACTTCACGTACGTTCGTAGGGACTCTTCGGGGAGGAGGGTGACTGTGCCTGTCCCTGAGCATGGTCCTGATGCTTATCGGGTTGACCCGGATGCTCCGGTGAGTGTGCTTACTCTTTTCCATCTTGGCATCTTTTTTGTATTTTAATCTTTTGTTGAGTATGATTGTATCTCTTTTGCTGAGCGTTTCTTTGGTTGCTTGCTTACGCAGGTCTCGGGGCGGTCCTTGGACGTGTTGACCCGCTGGAATGTGGGGTTGAGGGCTTTCACGAAGAAGCTCTTGGGGAAGCTGTCATGCGGATCTTCGCGGAGCGCGGCGGCATTCGATCCGATGCCTTCGAGGAGGTCTGTGGATGCTCCTTCTTTGAGGGCTGAGCCAGGGCCACAGCCTGAGGTGCCGGTTCGGGAGCGGCAGAGCTTTGATGTGGGTACGTCTTCGGGGGCCCAGAGGCCGCAGACCCTTTATCAGTTCTTTCCTCCATCGGGCGCACTGGGTGAGGGTTCGTCCTCGCATCCCTTCTTTGATCCTTTTACCGGGTTTGACCCTTCGGAGTACTTCGAGTACTCGCACGAGGAGGGGGTCCAGTATTCTGATGATGAGGATGTGACTGCCGAGTTTTTCGAGATGCCGAATTTCTCATTTGTGGAGGATGATGATGATGAGTCGGAGTAGGGATCTTTTGCTTTCCCTCTTTCCGATGTTTTTTTTGTAGAGCAAAAGACATTTGGTATCTGTAATAAAACAGTTGTATTTTGCACACAAAGTATTTTATTTAAGATGTAATGACGTATTTGTGATTCCCGGGATAGACCTAGGAATTGTTGCTAGCTTATTTTTATTTTTTTGTGCATGTCGCATGAGCTGGGAATGCATTTGTGGTTAGTGTATGGTGGCCGAAAATGGCTTTGGCCAGGCTTTTGAGTAGTCGGGGGTAAGGTCCTGCCGTGACCAGTAGCTGCTTTGCAGTTTACTGAAAATCTGGGGCCAGACTGCAAAGTGGACCGCACGGACACCTCGAGCATGCAAAGTGGTCCGTACGGACGTGTCTTGCTTTTGGAGAGGAAATAAGAGTCACCAAAAGTCCGGATTTCCCCCATTTCCCATTTGCAGTTCCTTCGAGTCTTCTTCCCCATTTTCTCTAGAGACCTCCATTTTTGCCATGGATTCTTCGTTTGTTCCGAGAGTTTTGTCGAGGCTTTTGAAGGAGAGGCGAGCATACTTCCTTCAGCGGCTCAAAACGTGGATGAGGCACCATATGAGGCACAATAAACGGGTTTTCGAGGTGAGATTTCGACTCTGCTCAGTTTGCTCCCTTAAGGATTAAGTTCCTGATTGGAAATTGTTGCGGGCTGCTGTGAGGTTCTGGGCTGTTAGGAGGCACGTATATAGCTTCTCCTATAATAAGATCATGCCCACCTTTGAGGATTTTCGGGCTTTGATTGGAGGACCGGAGGTGGAGGCCATTTCGCTTCCTTTGATCGGAAGTGCGGCCGTGAGCGTGAAGCTCGCATGCTTTCTTCGAACTTCGTTGGAAGAAGTACAAGGTATGACTTTTGATTCTGTTCATATTGACATTTCTACGCTGCTGTAAGTATCCAAATCGGGATCATCCAAATCCGTTAAGAGTTAACCGGATTCCGTTAACTGGCCCTTTTCAGGTTAACCGGAACCCGTTAAGCTCCTCATTCTCGAGTCAACGAGACATCCCAGGACTGCCCCGTGCATTTCGACACCAAAGTGTACACAACACACGTAAAAGTACAACTTTCCCCCAAAAATGCACTTTCCGAGGGCGTTTCAGACATTTTCCGGACTGTTATTTAAAAATGGACAAAATCGAAAATAACGGGACAAAAACCCCTAGCCCTAGTGAGTCATCGGGACACATGGCTCACATGCACAGCCTCCCCCATCGCCATCAATCAAATTGGAGGGTGAAAAGACCAAAATACCCCTGAAATTGAGGAACTGGCCGTCCGACCTGTTTTACTTGAAAAACCAGAATTCTCATCAAGTCCACCAATTTCCAAAATACCCAAAAGCCTCCCAAAATGAGGAACTGTCCGGATGGCCTGTTTTACAAATTCACTTTATAAATACAAGGGCTATCAAATTCAAAAAGCAGGAAAAAATATAAACACACTCCAAAAACCCCACGGTTCTAAGCCATTCTACCCCCTCCCGAGCCCAGTTTTGTCTCGATTTACGTGAAAACCTCGTTCTCCAACCAAAACACGAACTAAACAACCTCAAAACACCTTTCAAACATCAAAACCGTATCCCGTATACGTAAATCGAGCCAAAAAGTCAATCCCTAGCCATAGATAACACACACTCTCTCTAAAAACTCGTTTCACCTCGATTTACGCGTCAAACGCTATTGTCGTTCCGGTCGAAACACTCAAAATGTAGACGTAATGCCATCTACGGGGATCGATATGTTTTACCCCTTAATCATCTTTTCTCCCGTAAGAGAAGTAATTTCGGGTTAAAACGGCGTTCCGGTCCCGTTTTGTACGTTTATGTCATTTACTTTCCGGATCGATTGATCCGCCGATTCGTATGTTTACCGTCTGAACCGTTTGGTTCGTGATCGTCATTTACAAAATTCAGATCGTTTGATTCGTCGATATCGTCATTTAATTTATGTACCTTTACAACTCCAAGCCATTTGGCTCGTCGATCGCATCTTTATTGTCCGAATCGTTTGATTCCGTTGATACTGCACTTTAAATACTGTCATTTACAAGTCCCAGACGTTCGGTTCTTGATAGTATTTACTTATAAAAGTTTGAGTCACAAAATGACTCGTTGATTGCATATCATTTAAATACCTCTTTTCATGGAATTGGTAACAATGTAATGTCCGGTTCCAAACCGGAGTTCGTCATTCGAACTCCCTTTCAAAAACAACGCAAAATCGACGTTTGGCATCCAAACGCTCATTTTTGGCTCAAAACCCGACGTTTGACATTCAAACGCTCTTTTCATTAAAATCAACGTTTGACATTCAAACTAAAGATTTAAGTTCGTCATTCGAACTCCTTTAAAAAACAACGCAAAATCGACGTTTGGCATCCAAACGCTCATTTTCGGCTCAAAACCCGACGTTTGACATTCAAAGGCTCTTTTCATTAAAATCAACGTTTGAAATTCAAACTAAAGATTTAAGTTCGTCATTCGAACTCCTTTCAAAAACAACGCAAAATCGACGTTTGGCATCTTAACGCTCATTTTTGGCTCAAAACCCGACGTTTGACATTCAAATGCTCTTTTCATTAAAATCAACGTTTGACTATCAAACTAAAGATTTAAGTTCGTCCTTCGAACTCCTTTTTAAAACTCAAAACCGACGTTTGTCATTCAAACGCTCATTTTTTCCGCAAATCAACGTTTGTCATTCAAACCAAGATTAAGCTTGTCATTCAAGCCCCCCTTTTCAAAAAATGTAACACATACACACACACTCACACAATTTCGAGAAAGGTAGAAAGACTCGTCATACGAGGCATTTCGGGTGATCTCACATACTCTTCCCGAAACGTAACGTGACCTTCGAACCTAACAATCTCTAGTCTTGAAAGCCTTTTGTCAAGTTTTGGCTACCAATCAAAACGTCCCATTTTAAAGCCTTTTGTCAAGTTTTGGCTACCAATCAAAACGTCCCATTTTAAAGGCTTTTGTTAAGTTTTGGCTACCAATCAAAACGTCCCAATTTTCAAAGCCTTTTCCAAGTTTTGGCTAACAATCAAAATGACCCCCTTTTCAAACTCAGCCATTCTCAACGTTTGGGCTCATAAAAAAAAACCGTGTGGCGACTCCTCTCTCTCTCCCGAAGCGAGGTCCCAAAAGGTCCGCGAAATGCCGCTCACCGTGTTTCCCCCCGCGCGCGATCTGGTTAATTTCAGTTGGCGACTCCGCTGGGGAAAAGGATACTTTTTCAAAACTCTCTCATTTTAAAAAGCATTCCGTGGGTCAAAATTTTGTTTACCCTTTCTCATTTTTTTGTGTACGTGTGTTGTTCAAAACATCGGGATGTTTTCGAAAAAAAAAAAAGATGTCACATTTTCATCTCATTCAAAATCATAACATGTTCGTGCATTTCCGTTCATACTTGATTCTTCATGCTATATTTTGAACTGCTCATAAATTCTTTAAAACGCTTCCCGAAAATTCCTATTTTACTCAGAAAAAGAATTTAGTGACCGCACACTACTTGCACTGATGCCTCGGTACACCGCACGCTACGCACACCTGCTGCCTCGGTACACTGTACACTACAACCCTCAACCCGGGATGACCGTTCAGTTGCAGCTTGATTGGTCAACCAGACACCTTTCGAACGCGCACGGGGTCGTCCCAAACAGTCCATCCTAGCCCGTGTAATCCATGCACTCTTTGTGTCACACTTCGTCCAAGACCTTGGTTGGTATTTGGCTTAGTTCGTGTCATAAAGCCCAAGTGTATGCTTTTACGCCGATCTCCCTCACAAGTCAAACTTAAAAGTTGAGATCGAAGGTCGTTCTCGACCCGAAGTCTTAGCTTTTCAGCCTTGACTTTGACACAGAGCCGCGCTAAAAACATACCCGAAGGTTCAATGTGACGCCGTGTCATCAAACCCTCAATGTATGCACCATGCCAGCCACAACTTGGCCAACCCCAAAAGCTAAGGCCCCTCGCGCAAGCGAGTTAATAGAGGTCATGCCAAAATTTCGGCACGATTTCTGCCTTAACTTAAGGATGTTGACTTCGATCGTGACCCGCATGTCACATACGTTGAAAGTTTACATGACCAGCTAGCCTTAAGTTCACTTTTCCCTTTGTCGGTGGAACTCGCTTACTTTATAAGACCCTCGCTCGGGATTGTCCATCCCGAGAAAACGATTTACGGGTGGAAAATGAGGGGCTTATAAACGTAGTGACGAGATCCACTGATTCGAGCCCTAGGTTAGTTGCGAAAAAAAAGATACGATCTTTTTCGGCCAATTAGGACTCTGAGAAAATACGTTTTAAGTAAACATTAAGCGGTAACTGCACATTGCACAAGCCCAAAACCCTGAGCCAAATACCCTTTCCCTAACCTAAACCCTGCCTTTCGTTCCTTGCAGTGAGCAGAAAGTGGTTCAGAATTCCAGGTCAACGCCTCGCCAGAGTAAAAGTTACAGCAGCATCAGACAGTTCTTCGGTTCCCTCAGCTCCTTCAGCCAGACTCTCCGACAAGTCAGACTCACCGAGAAATCGTGACGGGAATGGAACCTCGCCACCGGTAATAGATATGACACTGGAAGAAGCCATCCGTGCCTGTGAGGTTCACAAGAGGCAGAAAGAAGATCACCAGAATTTCGTGGTACAACTTCTGAATGAACGGGGCATAGCAGCTATCCCCCAACCAGACGGTACTTTAGTTCTAATCGAGGACGATGATCCTCCCCGATCAGCTCCTCAAACCTTCAACCAGGTTCCTCCCCCGCCAAATTACGGGATTCCTTCGAACCAAGGAAACAGCCGACCAAGGCTTCATGTTGCCACCTCTCAATGCACCCCCATCATATACGGCCAAGCCAGTACTATTCCTATCACTCAGTACAACCAGTGCAGTGCTGGACCATCTCAAACAGATGTCAATATCCTCTAGTACCCTTCCAGGGTCAACCCGTTTCC
Organism: Adenophora triphylla var. japonica; assembly: GCA_022495995.1. NCBI lineage: Eukaryota > Viridiplantae > Streptophyta > Magnoliopsida > Asterales > Campanulaceae > Adenophora > Adenophora triphylla. The sequence goes on from JAFEMH010001301.1 coordinate 481,392, forward strand.
CATACACGAACCTCAAAACACCGGGGACAAACCCCGATACTGTCCAGAAAAGGCCCCCATATATCCACATATATCAAGCCTCCCACCTCCAATTACTGCCTCCCACATGGCAGCACCCGACACCGAGCCTCAAAGTCTACTACTGGACCCAGCCCTGGCATGGATGGTCGAACAAATGAAAGATCTGAAAGCCAGCATAGGCAGCTCGAAGCAGGAAATGCTCAGATCCACAGATCCGGGAATGGTCGCACCTCTCCCTGCCAAGTTTAGAATGCCAGAAATGGACCGGTTTGATGGGACTGAATGCCCACAGACACATGTTGACACCTATGTTCTCGGCATGAGAGCAAAGGGAGCAATCCTCCAGTAAATGGCCGATCATTTCCAACATACTCTCAAGAGTTCAGCATTACGGTGGTTCCTAAGGGTCAAGCCTACAGATCGCCATACCTGGGATCTAATTAGCAACATCTTCCTTGAGCGGTACCGATCCAACCTGGAATAGGAAACAAGTCGTGAGGACTTAATCACCACCGAGCAGAAAATAGACGAAAGTGTTTGAGAATTCTACAAAAGGTGGAGCTAGAAGCTCTCCGAAATCATGGAGCCACTCTCCAAAGACGAACAGATGCGAATCTTCAAGTCCTGCTTAAGGTCATCCATCAGAACGCATATCAGCCATCACTTCTTCCCAGATCTTCGAGCCATGGTCAATACAGTCTCACAGTTCGAGAAAGATCTCAAAGAAAAGCTGGCTACAGTGCCACCTCACAGATACAGATCAACAGCTACATTCAATCCTGCACCGGCCCCCGGCAAAGGGAAAGATACTTCTGTCAACTACATCCATCAGGGGCAGCAGTCGAACAACAGAAACCCAGCCCCGCACAGCAACGACTCCTCTAAGAAGCAGCCTTTCGTACGCTTCGACAAGCTGGATATGCCTCTGAGTAAAATGCTGGAAGGACTAATCAAAGAAGGCCTCCTCAAACCTATTGAAAACTACAAACCAAAGAATCCTGTAGTTAATGCCGATAAAAGCAAGTAATGCGCCTTCCACCAATACCACGGGCACACAACTGACAACTGCCTAGGGTTACAGATGAGATCCAGAATCTGATAGAGGAAGGAAAGTTGGAGCGTCCCCGTGGACCAAATACAGTCGGGAACCCTTTTCCGAACAACAATAGTATAAACTCCATCGAGTGGGTGCCAAAGAAGATTGCCGCAGAGCCAGTTCCTCCGCCTCTTCCAGCCAGGTCCTCATCAAACATCCACATCTGCTACGATGTATGTGATTGCTCCGAATGCCTTGAATACGAGTTCCAGGACATGATCAGGGGTGATTCTCCCAGAAAGAAGAAGAAATAGTATTCTCAGCAGAAATTGAAAGAAAGATATGAAGCTGGATACACCAGCGTGGGTACACTCGGAGAGCCATCTGGGAAGTTCGATTACTATGTACTCTACTCCAACAAGTCCTCCCTTCCTCCAAGCATCACAACTTCAGAACAAACAAGGGTGGGAAAGCCAAAATATTCTGTTGACACCAAAGTTCAGGCCTCAGGACACCTGAATATCTCAAATATTGGCAACCTTACTGCCAGCCAGAAGCCTAGTCCCCCACAGGATCAGCCAAGGTTCAACTTGCCCAACTTTAGATCACGGGCCGGCAAAGGAAAGTCAAAATCAACTTGGCACTCGCACTCAATCAACGTGCTAACCAAGGGCGGCCACCCCAACAAGCTACCTTGACACAATCCCGAGGCACCACCAAAAGCATTGCCTCTCTAGAGATAGACAGGAAATGGATGGCTTGATGATTCTCCCTCCCCGGAAAGAGATCAGATCTACGATTCCAGACTGTATGGTAGCATGCTCACCTTCTATGATGAAGACGTACCAAAAGGGGACCTGAGACACAATGAAGCTTTGTACATCACTATTCGGCTCAACACTATCTCCCTCCCTGGAGTATTGGTAGACAATAGATCAATAGTCAACGTCCTTCCCCTCAGCATGATATGAGCCTTACGCATCGATGAAGGCCACATGATCCCATCTGCCCGAACTATCAAAGCCTATGACAACACCTCTCGCCCCATCCTGGGAACGGTGACTCTGGAGCTCTGGTTCGAAACCCAAATAGTGCTAGTAAAGTTCCACGTGATGGACATTCCGTCTGAATTTACAGCTCTGCTGGGATGCCCATGGCTACACCACATGAAAGCCATAGCCTCCACTCTCCATCAGTGTGTCAAATTCAGAAACCGACAAGGATATCTCGAGTCATCAGAGGAGACAGTTTCCTTATAGGCAACGAAGCCGAAATGCCAGTTAATCATGCCCGCAGCTAGGCACCGGGGGTTACCTCCGGCAAAGTGACCGAAGGACAATCGGGACAAATCTCATCAGAATCCCTCAGTGTCCGGAGGTGCTAACTATGTCAACGTCCTCGAGCAGGAAGATCCTGAAGCAATCAGATTCATCAAATTTAACTGCCGTTTCCGAGACTTGGAGGCAGAATGGAATGAAACCTTGAGCATTGCAATGATACGGGCACACAAACCCCCTATCTCTGGTCGAATATTTGTCAGTATCCTTCGAGCAAACTCTCCGGCCACGCCAGACGAAGAAATCTTCACGATAAAGGTCAAAAGGCGTCGACACACTCGTGATGAATGTATGGCAGTCATCTGGGATGTTTTACATGCGGAACTTCCCACTGAACCCCTTTTCTCAAATGAAGGGCACGAAGTTTTTCTAGCAGCACCAGCCTCGCGACGGAGTGCGAGACATCCTTTGGTCTGGGTTGAGCCTTCGAACGGCAGTGAATCAGGACTCTCCGGATGGCACCAGTTTCGACGAGGTCACCTACGATGAGGGCTCCAATACCATGGAAATCATTAAACTCAGTATCCAGTACAGACAGTTATCTGGGTAGTGGAAACAACTGGTTGACACGACAAAGAACCCTTCCGAACATGTAACTGACGACGAATTCGTCAACATTATCTTCTCCAGATATCCCGACGATACCAAGGATCCAGTCCTTATTGTAAGATTCTGCAATGCCAAAGTTACCCTCGACAATTGCCTGATCATGGTAAACGAGGTTGTAAGTACCCAAATCCGGATCGCCAAAATCCGTTAGAAAGTTAATCGGAATCCGTTAACTGGCCTGCTCCATGTTAACCGGAACCCATTAAGCTTCCCGTTGCCAAGCCAACGAGACGTCCCGGGACTGCCCCGTGCATCCCGACGTCAAAGTGTACTCAACACACGTCGTTGCACGTAAAAGTACGGCTTTCCCTGAAAATGCACTTCCGACACTTTCCGGGGGCGTTTCGGACTTTTTTCGGACTGTTATTTTAAAAACGGACAAAACCGGGAAATAATGGCACGAACTCCCATGGTCTGTGAGTCACAGGGACACGTGGCTTACATGCCACAGCTCCCCCATCACCTTTCAATCAAATTCAGAGTGAAAAGATAAAAATACCCCTAGTATGCAGTCTCAGTCCGGCCGGACTCATTTGCAGAAAATTCAGAATTGCCAGCAAGTCCCTCGAATTTCTAAAGTTTCACAAAACCCCCTAGTTTTCACCCTCAGTCCGTCCGGACTCATCATGAAATTTCACCTATAAATACAGAGGCTGTCAAAGCCATTTGTAACAAAAAATTTCACTCCCTTTCACCCAAAACCCCACGGCATAAACTGGTTCTCCTCCTTCCCGAGCCCCGTTTTACCTCGTTTTGCATGAAAACTCCGTATTTCGATCAAATAGAACCCCCGCCACATCAAAACACCATTCCAAACACACTTTTGTATCTCGATGCCCACCGAGCCAAAGAAGCCGACCCTAGCCATAGGTAGCTCCCTCTCTCTTTAAAACTCTCGTTCCGTCTCGGTTTACGCGCCAATCGCTACAACCATTTCGGACGACGTCGTTGAAATGTAGACGCCTCCGTATAACGGGGTCCGATACTTTTTAGCCCCTAGATCCTCTTCTCTTCCCGTAAGAGAAGTAATCTCGAGTTAAAACGGCGTTTCGACTCCGTTCTGTTTACTTTTATGTCATTTACAATTCCGAATCGTTTGATCCGTCGAACGTCATTTAAATTCCTGTCATTTACAAATTCCGGACCGTTTGATCCGTCGAACGTCATTTACTTTCACGTAAATTTACAACTCCGAGCTGTTTGGCTCGTCGATCGTACTTTACAATTCCGAGCTGTTTGGCTCGTCGATCGTACTTTACAATTCCGGATCGTTTGATTCCGTCGATATCCCACTTTAAATACTGTCATTTACAAGTCTGAGCCGTTTGGATCGTGATAGTATTTACTTTTCAAAGTCCGAGTCGCAATTCGATTCGTTGATCGCATATCATTTAATACGTTTTTCCCGGAAAATCGTTAACAATGTGATGCCCGGTTCAAAACTGGAGTTCGACATTCGAACTCTCTTTCAAAAAGCGCGAAATGACGTTTGGCATCCAAACGCTCATCTTCAAACTTAAAAGCCGACTTTTGACATTCAAAATCATTTAATACGTTTTTCCCGTAAAATCGTTAACAATGACATGCCCGGTTCAAAACCGGAGTTCGACAATCGAACTCTCTTTCAAAAAGCGCGAAATGAAGTTTGGCATCCAAACGCTCATCTTCAAACTCAAAATCCGACGTTTGACATTCAAACGCTCTTTTCTTAAAAGTCAACATTTGACACTTAAGATAAACAGTTAAAATCAGCATTCGTGCCACTTTTCCTAAAACTTCAAAACCGACGCTTGTCATTCAAACGCTTGCCTTTTCAAAAAGGAATCACCTAATCAACGTTTGACATTCAAACCAAGATTAAGCTTGTCATTCAAGTCCCTCTTTCAAAATGCAAACACACACACACACGCACACGATTTTGAGAAAGGTAGAAAGACTCGTCATACGAGGCGTTTCGGGTGATCTCAATATACTCTTCTCGAAACGTAACGTGACCTTCGAACCTAACAATCTCTGGTACTAAAAAAGCTTTTTACTCGTTTTTTCTACCAATAAAAATGACTCCCCATTTTCAAAGCCTTTTCCTAAGTTTTTGCTACCAATAAAAACGACACCTTTTCAACCAATAACCGTTTCTCAACGTTTGGGCTCAAAATACAAAAACCGCGTGGCGACTCCTCTCCTTCCCGAAAAGAGAGGTCTCAGACACCAACCCTCTGCGAAAGACAACCGCCTTTCACCGCGCGCAAAATCCCGGTAATTTTAGTTGGCGACTCCGCTGGGGACTTGGATACTTTTTTCAAAACTACTGTTGTTTTCAAAAAAGCCTTACGTGGGACAAACTTTCGTTTACCCTTCCTCGTTTACGTTTGCGTGTGTTACTTTAAACCTCGAACGTTTTTTTTTCAAGGGCATTACATTATCGTCTTTTCAAAATCATACCATGTTTTTGCATTCCCATTCATGCTTGATTTTCATGCTATCTTTTGAACTGCGCATTAAAATTCTTTAAGACACATTCTGAAAATCTCTGTTTACTCAGAAAAGGAATTTTAGTGACCGCACACTACTCGCCCTTGCTGCCTCGGTACACCGCACTCCACGTGCACTTGCGCTGCCCTCTGGCACACCGGCACACTACGACCCGTAACCCGGGATGACCGTTCAGTTGTAACTCGGTTGGTCTGCTAGACACCTTTTGAGTGCGCACGGGGTCGTCTCAAACAGCCCATCCTAGCCCGTGTAAGCCATGCACTCTTTGTGTCACACTTCGTCCGAGACCCCGATTGGTTTTTGGCTTAGTGCGTGTCATAAAGCCTAAGTATATGTTTTTACGCTAGGTTCCGCCACGAGTCAAGATCGAGAGATTGAGACCGAAGGTCGTTCCCGACCCGAAGTCTTGAGCTTTTCAGCCTTGACTTTGACGCGGAGCTCTGCCGAAAAATATACCCGAAGGTTCAATGTGACAGAGTGTCACCAAACCCTCACCGTATGCACCGTGCCAGCCACAACTTGGCCAACGCCAAAAGTTAAGGCCCCTCGCGCAAGCGAGTCAGGAGAGGTCATGCCGAAATTTTGGCACGATCCCCGCCTTAACTTAAGGACGTTGACTTCGACTGTGGCCCGTGCGTCACATACGTTGGAGAAAGTGGTTCAGATTTTCGGGTCAGCGCCTCGCAAGAATAACAGTTACGGCAGCGTCAGACAGTTCTTCGGTTCTCTCAGTTCCCTCAGCCAGAATTTCCGACATGTCTAGCTCACCGAGAAATCGTGACGGGGACGGATCCCCGCCACCGGTAACAGATATGACTTTGGAAGAAGCCATCCGGGCTTGTGAGGTTCACAAGAGGCAGAAAGAAGATCAACATAATTTCATGGTACAACGAATGAGCGAGGTATAGCAGCTATCCGCGGTCGGACGGTACTTTCGTCCGGTCGAGGGACGACGATTCCCGCCAGTTCAAACTTTCAACCAGGTTCCTCCCCCGCCAACTTACGGGATGCTTTCTAACCAAGGAAACAAACACCTAGGCTCCACGTTGCCACCTCTCGGGCAACCTGCCCGTATACGGCCCAAGCCAGCTACTCCCATCACTCGGTACCACCAGCGCATCAGCTGGACCATCTCGAGCATGCATGCCAATCTCTCCTTCAATACCCTCCCGGGTTCATCCCGTTGCCTATACACGAATCCCCAAAACACCGGGGACAAACCCCGATACGCCGTTAAAAGGCCCCCATATATCCACATATATCAAGCCTTCCACCTCCAATCACTACCGCTCACATGGTAGCACCCGGCGCCGAGCCTCAAAGTCCACCACTGGACCCAACCTTAGCCTGGATGGTCGAACAGATGAAAGACCTGAAAGCCACCATGAGCAGCTCAAAGCAGGAAATGCTCAAATCCACAGATCCGGGAATGGTCACGCCTCTCCCTGCCAAGTTCAGAATGCCAGAGATGGACCAATTCGATGGAACTGAATGTTCTCAAACGCATGTCGACACCTACGTTCTCGGCATGAGAGCGAAAGGAGCAACCCTCCAGCAAATGGCCGACCACTTCCAGCATAAGCTCAAAAGTTCTGCGTTACGATGGTTCCTAAGGGTCAAGCCTGCGGATCGCCACACCTGGGATCAGATCAGTAACATCTTCCTGGAACGGTACCGATCCAATTTAGAGTGGGAAACGAGTCGTGAGGACTTAATCACCACTGAGAAGAAAGCAGAGGAAAGCATCGGAGAATTCTACAAGAGGTGGAGTTGGAAGCTCTCCGAGATCATAGAGCCATTCTCCAAGGATGAACAGATGCGGATCTTCAAGTCCTGCTTAAGACCGTCCATCAAAACTCTCATCAGTCATCATTTCTTCCCAGATCTCCGGGCCATGGTCAATGCCGGCTCACAGTTCGAGAAGGATCTCAAGGAAAAGTTGGCTACTGCACAGCCATACAGATACCGATCAGCAGTTGCATTCAATCCCGCACCGGCCCTCGGCAAAGGGAAAGATACGTCTGTCAACTACATCTATCAGGGACAGCAGTCGGGCAACAGAAACCCAGTCCCGCAAAGCAACAACTCCACTCAGAAGCAGCCTGCCGTACACTTCGACAAGTTGAACATGCCACTGAGCAAGATGCTGGAAGGGTTAATCAAGGAAGGTCTCCTTAAACCTGTTGCAAACTACAAACCCAAGAATCCCGTAGTCAACGCTGACAAGAGCAAGTACTGCGCCTTCCATCAGTATCACGGCCATACCACCGACAACTACGTGGGGTTACGGTACGAAATTCAGAACCTGATAGAGGAAGTAAAGTTGGAGCGCCCCCGTGGGCCTAATACAGTCGGAAACCCTTTTCCGAACAACAACACTGTGAATTCCATTGAATGGGTGTCCAAGAAGATTGCCGCAGAGCCAGTTCCTCCGCCTCTTCCAGCCGGGTCCTCATCAAATGTCCACATCAGCTACGATGTTTGTGGATCACTTTCCGCCGCCTGGAGTACGAGTCCCAAGACATGGTCGGGAGCAATCCTCCGAGAAAACGAAGAAGAAGTCCTCTCAACGTAGAATGAGAGAAAGATATGAAGCCGGAGACACCAGGTGTGGGTACACTCGGAGAGCCATCCGGGAGGTTCAATTACTACGTACTCTACTCCAGCCAGTCCTCCCTTCCTCCAGGCCATGCTGCTTTAGAGCAGACAGGGGTGGGAAAGCCGAAAAGTCCTACTGACACCAGTGTTCAGGCCCCAGGGCTCCGAAATACCTCAGATCTTGGTAATCTTACTGCCAGTCAGAAGCCTAACCCCCCGCGGGATCAGCCAAGGTTCAATTTGTCCAGCTTTAGAGCACGGACCGGTAAAGGAAGATCAAGGTCAGCTTGGCACTCGCACTCGATCAACGTGCTAACCAAGGGCAGAAACCGCCACAAACAGCCTCAACACAATCCCGAGGCTCCAGCAAAGGCTTTACCTCGCAAGAAGAAGACAGGAAATGGATGGCTTGATGACTCTCCTTCTCCGGTTAGAGACCAGATCTACGATTCCCGACTTTATGGCAGTATGATCACTTTCTGTGACGAGGACCTACCGAGAGATGCCTCGGGGCACAATGAAGCTCTGTATATCACTCTCAAGCTCAACACCATATCACTCCCCGGAGTATTGGTGGACAACGGATCAGCTGTTAACGTCCTCCCTCTCAGCATGATACGAGCCCTACGCATCGACGAAGGCCACTTGATTCAATTAACTCGGACTATCAAAGCCTACGATAGCACGTCTCGTCCCATCCTAGGGACGGTGACTCTGGAGCTCTGGTTCAAAACCCAAATGGTGCCAGCAAAATTCCACGTGATGTACATTAAAATCCAGATTCACGGCTACTGTTGGGACGCCCCAGCTACATCACATGAAAGCCATAGCTTCCACTCTCCATCAATGCGTCAAGTTCATTAATCGCCAGGGAGATCTTGAAGTCATCCGAGGGGACAGGTTTCCTCGCAGGGGAACGAAGCCGAGACAACGGCCCAGCGTGCCGCGGCCAGGGCATCGGGGCTACCTCCTTCAAATCGACCAAGGGACTATCGGGGTAAATCTCATCAGAATCCCTCAGAGTCCGGAGATGCTAACTATGTCAACGTCCTCGAGCAGGCAAACCCTGAAGCAGTCCGATACATCAAGTTCAACTGTCGTTTCCAACATTTGGAGGCAGACTGGAAAGAAACGCTGAGCATCGCTATGATGCGGGCACATAAACCCCTTGTCTCCAATTGGAGATTTGTCAGTATCCTTCAAACCTACTCTTTGGCCCTGCCAGGTGAGGAAATCTTCGTGATAAAGATTAACAAGCATCGTCACACTCGTGATGAATGTATGGCAGTCGTATGGGACGTCCTCCATGAGGAATTACCCGCTGAACCCCTCTTCTCCAGCGAAGGGCATGATGTTTTTATAGCAGCTCCAGCAGCACAGCAGGACGCGAGGCGTCCTTATGTCTGGGTTGAGCCGTCAGACGACAACGAATCAGGACTCTTCGAAGTTAAGGACGCGACAGACCCGCGGGCAGATCCCTACATTCATATGCTCAGTTTCGAGGACGGCACCATTTTCGATGATGTCACCTACGACCATAGCTTCAATACCATGGAAATTTTCAAGCTCAACATCCCGTACAGGCGGTTATCCGGCGAATGGAAACAACTGGTTGACATGACAAAGAACCCCTCCGATCAAGTGACTGACGACGACTTCGCCAACATCATCTATTCCAGATATCCCGATGATACTAAGGATCCGGTCCTTATTATTAGATTCTGCAATGCCAAAGTCACCCTCGACGACTGCCTGCTCATGGTAAATGAGGCCCTGGCCAATCGAGCTCAGAGCTCATCATCACTTCCGACTACCAGCCCCAGTGGCAACCGGCCCGTGCAGTCAGGCAAGCTCACAGCCACAAGCGCCGCCAAGGTCAAGGGAAACAGCGAAGGAGACAAAGCTCCTCACCCAGCTACAAATTAGATCAACCTCGGGAACGCTTCCAGTAGCCACCCTGAGAACATTTGTAAAGGTCTTCCCCGCAAGACAGAATCAGCTTCCGACGTCGGGAATGACCACCTCAGTATCAACATGCTCCAGTTCGATTCTTCTCCCAGTCATCACGGCCACGGATTCAGACATCCCGCCAGCAAACTGCTAGCTTTGATAGACTTGGCAATCCAGCGAGATCACGAGACTATCAACATCGCAGAATTCAACACCCCCATGTGTTTAATCAAGCAGATATGGGCAAACTTCTTGATAACCGATATCAAGGAGGGCCGCATGGAATGTCCCAGCCTGACTTCCTTTGTCAACATAATCCAAGTGTTTCCACCGTTCGGAGATTTGGATGTGATCACAGTTCTAGACACTAGCCAGACGGTGCGCACCTACGGAGACTGTTTAGCTCTCTCAAGGAAAGCCCTCATGGAACTAGCCGCTCAAGAGAACTATCTCTGGGACGAAAACCAAGCTCAAAAGACCCACAGGGACCAAGCCCTTAATGTGAGCACCCCAACCCGGGACCTATCTCGTATCCCGAGCTTGAGAAGCCCAAACTAAGAAATCTCATTTTTCCATTTTATCTAAAATCTTTTAATTTGCCTTTACAAGGAACCCAAATTCTAAATTTTCCCATAAACAAAATCAAATATAACATCTCCACTTGGAGGGATTTAAACCAATACCTTAAGAACCATACTTCATTAATTACATTGAAAACCTTAATTAACATTGTTTAACAAAAGAGTTTTCATTAGAACTTATAAAAGAGTAATAATTAAATATGACTCCCTACAACCCATACATATACCTATCCTGACAAATCCCAAAAGCAACTGTCCACAATCGTCTCCCCGGCCTCACTGGTTCAGGTCACCTGTCTCAGCACAATCTAAAGCAGTAAAAGGGAAGGGGTGAGAATAAATCTCAATGAGCTATTATGAATGCAGCAATATGCCAAACAAGGTGCAACACATAGCATGGTAGCACATAACACATTATGAAAGCGGTAAACACCTTACGTTACCTCATTTTACCTTTCCCGTCTGAACAATAAGTCGTACAACGTGGGAGTGAAACTCCTTTCTTTGGTGAACTGCCTCCAGCACATTCACCTCTTATAGGACTCATACCCCAGAGATCCATATAAGAAAGGATACCTATATCAGAGTATCCAACAACAATGTCGCTAACTGTAAAGCTTTAGGCTTAATACAGAAGCATTCCCCCTAATCACCAATCGCAGCAGTATGTAAAGGCTCCTTATTGCTCAATACAGTAGCTTGCACAGCCCCACTCTGTGGCTACAGAGGGGGGAAGGGTCACCGGTATGATGAACCTTCAATCACTTATAGAACAAATCAATAATTGATTGAATTCCATCATACCCACCCGAATATAAACACACTCAAGCACATAATAGATACTTGAAATAAATCCACAAAAAGGGATAATAATATAACAACATGGTAAAATATACTCATGCTAATCAATACCATAGTGCAACAATTCATTTAATACACTATGCATAATATCATCAATAAATATGAATGATAACAAATAAATCCACCAATGGGATAACATAACAACTTGTCAAATAATCCACACTTGGGATGCACATAACAACTTGCCAAATAATCCATACTTAGGATATTAAGGTAACCATATAATCAATAATTCCACAACTTGGAATAACAATGCCACAAGGTGATACATACCCATTACCAATTAGTTCAATAGTGAAACCTATGGCTTCTACACCATTGCAACTATTCACCAAAGATAAAGAGTAAGTGAGGCTACTATATATCATAAACCATTCTTACATAGTCATTATACAACCTCGAATAACCTTAATTAAAGTTCAAGATCTATTTCCCAAGTTGGAACTATTTTGGTGAAGTACTAATCAAACTTAACAATTGTTTTCCGGACAATGACCCATATTACAAGGTCCCGATAGAGATTCAAGTTAAATTATTAAGTTGTAGTCACAATGCTTAAGTGGCCCAAGTTCTACTTTAATCTAAGTTGAGAAGGTTTGATTCCTATCCGAAAGTGATTAGGTTCCATTAATTTATAGTGGTTAGGATTCATGCCACTAGGTTGTTGTCAAAAATCAGCAAGAACGGAAACTGGGGAAAATCTGGCAACATGGGCGACCGCCCAAGATGACTTGGGCGACCGCCCAAGAAGGAAAAATAAGCACTCTAGTTACTGGCCACATGGGCGGCCGCTCAAGCCCCCATGGGCGACCGCCCAAGTGGCGATTCAGCCCTTGCCCAATTCTAATCCCTTTTTACTTACATTCTTTTCCTTTTAACACCCTTTTCCATGAACCCTAAATCATCCAAACCCAAAATAGTATAGACTTAGATTATTTACTACTTAAGTTCCCACCCATTTCATCATCTCATTTCAAGAAAAAATCTTCTAATCTAACTCCACCCATTTAACTATCTCATTCCAAGTTTGAACTTCTTACTTTAATTAAACCCATTTGCTTACCCTCTTGACCCACTTTCTTAACCAACAACAACATTCTAAAGCATTTACTAAATTCCTCAACTCCAAGAAGGTTTCTAAGCATCAATCAACCATTTCAACAATAAGAACAACATTTAATAGTTTATGAACATCACATAGAAGGAAAATCATAATAACTCACTTAGCAATTATGAAGTGGATCAAAGATCTTCTTAGCTCAATGTTTTCCTCTCAACTCCATGAATCCAAAAGTACACCCGGATCTTCAAATGGAGATGGCTTGGATTTATTATAATTTTTGTAAGAAATTGTTTAGAGAGGTTTCCATGGAAGGATGGAAGAATGAAGGAGATGAAGGAGAGAGAGAGAATGATGAGGTGAAGTGAAGGGATGGAGGAAGTATGAAAGAGGTAAGGCTTTTTGACTTTTAAGGGGAAAAAGGGTGAGGGAATTAAGGGGAGGAATGGCCCCCCTCACCATTATCCTCCTTCTTACTTCTTTTTCTTTTTCTATTCTTATATTTCCCCTACTCAAAGAAAATAACTACCCACATTTTATTTATTTTATCCATTCCTATTATTATATTTCTCCCAAGCACATTACTTTATTTTCCAATCATTTCATCCTTTTTATAAGAAATCAAGGATATAGAATGAACACATAATATTAAAAATAATATTATAAGCGCTTGAAGTCAACAATTAATATAAAAGGCATATAATATGATACCAAAATAGGTGCCTAGGTTTAGGGTCGTTACACTCACTCCCCCTTAAAGAAAATTTGTCCCGAATTTTAAACTTGATTACCTTAATGATCAATAATCAAGGCTACTTCCCCCAAGCATTTCAAAATACAACCTTCTAATAGTTTCCTTAATGTCATGATTCTTCTTTACCCTCTCACAACCCAAATATTCTAGAATTAAATCCTTAAATTGTGATTCTAGTAACTCTCAATGTTTTCCCGACATAAGTCAAATCCGACTAAACATCATTAATTGAAGGACTCCATACACACGAAGGATCATGCAATTACTTTTTCCATACCAAGCTTTATACAGTACCCATTCAATACTAGACTAAAACTGCTATTATACTCAACTCCGCTAAGAGTAATAAGATCTCTCACGTTGAAAGGAAATCCAACACACAATCTATTCTTCAAAAATCTGGATAATCTTCCCATTTTGAAACTATCCTCTAATCCTATTAAATTCTGAATCATGGATGAACTTCCCTTAAAGTCTCCACATTCTATGGGTCTAACTTGACTATTTGCAACAATATCTCACCTTAACTCAAAGAATACACTCGGCGACACATAAGCCTTTCGGCTAATCGCATTTGAAATCACAATAACTTTTACGGATAATATAAAATGACGCAACTAAAATCTTTTAATAATTACAACAATCACTTCGACTTGTTGATCTCTTCCTTTCGAGTAACTAAACTCTCCAAACTCATAGGGTCAGTCACAAATCCCAAAAAGAAACTTCAAAAAGATAAGATTCTTACTTAGATAACGCAACACAATTGTAGCCACTCTCGAGTAGGGAATAAGAAATTTCCATTTTATCTAAGTTAACTTCCTCAAAGCATACACTATCACTCTCACATTTCTCATAATATCACAACCAAATCTTCCTTTAATACGCACTTAAATTTCACAAAGTTCTCACATTCACTTGGTAAGGTAAGGATCGGATCTATAGTTAATCTTCTCTCCATTTCTACCAATATGATTCATTCTTATTACATTTTACACCATTGATATCTTTCCGAGTTATTTAAACCAACGATTTTATAATTCTCGAGAATTCCTTGAAAATGCCTTTGGTAGCACTTGGCCAACCATAAAGATTACGGACACAATCCTCATAAGAGCCATGGTAACTTCCAAGCTTAAGACTATAGAACCCCAAATTTTGGAAACTTCTCGATCCAACTCACACTATCTAAACTTTGTCTACAAGTACTTCTCACCAAGGATTATTAACCTTAACCTCCAATGATTTTCATGATCCTCTCGGAACTCTAATTAACAAAGAGACCCTCAATTCTAATTACCATAAAGCCATCAAAATAAAGCTTAAAAATTCTACTTATCATACTTAGGATCAACACATGCGATACCTTGATGAAATACAATTACCATCTACTCACAACTAGCACGAAAATTTTCCGAAAGGACTTCTTATGCAAGTTTAATACATACTAATTACCCTTCACATCTTTAACCAAAACTTTCTGCCTTTAATGCTTACATAATAAGAATACCATATAAAGGTTTATTTATAACAAATACCAATATAATCAAATTGGGTATAGAAAAGAAGACTCATTTCTTATGATAGTCTACCAATGCATAACAACTACTTAACCCTCCATGTCAAGTATATCTCATATTTACAAATTGGTAATCATACCAAATCAACTGGCAATACATGCTCAGTCATGATCACATTACTATCGTGGTAACTCAAGGGAGGTTCGAGGTATCCTCTCATAAGAGCAGAATCAACTAACAATAAAACAATATCTCAAACAATGTATGTCACATATAAGCAAAATGTGATGCCAAACATAAATGATATGCAACAAGATCTATAGAATATGACCCCTACTTTTGAGACAGGGAATATGCTCTTGCTTCTAGTGACCTTTGAGGGATCTACCTCTGCTTGGAATCCGCGAAACACATACTACGACCCACTTTGAAGCCTTCCTCTTTCGGTTCCCACTTTGCCATCCCCTTTTGGTACCACCTCTTTGTTGTACACCCGTGTGCGATTGCCTGCTAAGTTGCGCGTTCCATTGCCACCTTGGGCAATTCTTCTTCTAAAGTGTCCGTATCTCTCCACACTTGATACACTTGCCTTGCTTTCTCCAAGCAGCTGATCTTCGGTATGTCCAATCCTCTTGCAAAATTTACAATTCTTCCACATCTTTGTTTGGATTTTGGCCTAGATGAAGAAGCTCACAACAAACTCCCCTCTACATGGCACTTCCTGAAGTTAAAGTCCTTGGTGTCCTCTAATGAGTTTGGATCGCTTGTCCTATATACTTTGGCTTATTTTCAATCCCTCTTCCTATTTTCCACTATTTTCCCCAATGTCCTTTTCGACCTTATATGCTCTATCATGATGTCGATAATCGGTGAAACTATCCAATCCCATAATTTCTTCACTAGGCTTCATCCTCGAGCACATTTACAAACTTACGAACCCTTTTCAAGCTTCATACGATACCAAATGAGGGCAACACCTAGCTAATTCCTCAAAGGCGGGCCGAATCTTTGATTCGCGAGTCATTGTTCCCTTGTTTTAGTCCTAGGGAATTCAATCTCCTTCCTATCCACTTGTAACCGTGGTAATGAAATAATCCTCGGGCGATGGTGAAATTATCCCAAGTACGGGCGTATGATCCCGCTCCCAATTTCTCTTCAAATTACGCGCACCACCGATCGTTTGGACCTTTGAGTTTGAAAACGGCATACTTAAGTTTCTCTTCGTTACGACTCTCTATAACCTCAAAGATTTTGTTCATTTTCTCACAACCATGCTTTACTGCCTTTAACGTATCCAGGATATCCATTCAAAAACTGCTGTGGATTCATTCTTCACGAGCCTTTCCCATCACATCACTTTGACATCCCTCGGGTTGATTCGGCCCGATCCTCTAGTCTCCATATTATGCACGAAGCATCCCGAATAATTTCATCATCTCTTCATTAAGATTCCACTTTATACACGTATCTCGACTTCATTTCCTAGAACCTTCATCGGATCATCATTGCTTAGGCCGTTAGAACGAACTCCTGCATTAAACAACTGCAGGCGTTAATTACCACCACCGCGCTCCCCTTGGTTTAGACATCTACCCTTGATCTCTAAACTAAGCTCGGCTACCAGCGCTGAGCACGTGGGTTCCTATCTCGTATCCAGGAGCTTGAGGAAGCCCCGACTAAGAAATCTCATTTTTCCATTTTATCTAAAATCTTTTTAATTTGCCTTTACAAGGAACCCAAATTCTAAATTTTTCCCATAAACAAAATCCAAATATAACATCTCCACTTGGAGGGATTTAAACCAATACCTTAAGAACCATACTTCATTAATTATTTGAAAACCTTAATTAACATTGTTTTAGCAAAGAAAGAGTTTTCATTAGAACTTATAAAAGAGTAATAATTAAATGTGACTCCCTATGACCCATACATATACCTATGCGACAAATCCCAAAAAGCAAAGCGTCCACAATCGTCTCCCCGGCCTCATTTGGTTCGAATTGCACTGTCTCCGCAGCCGTCCCAAGCGATAAAAGGGAAAGGGAAGAATAAATCTCAATGAGCTATTATGAATGCGGCAATATGCCAA
>JAFEMH010001302.1:0-498070 GCA_022495995.1 Adenophora triphylla var. japonica
ACCTGTCCTACACTAGACCCGAAGCCATTTGTGTCGAGACGTGGAGACGATGGCACAAACCCATGTACCTCCAATAAGCGGTGCATGCACTCCATGTTTTCAAGCATCTCCATTTCAAAGGACAATGTTCTATTTAAACGGATATGTAAAATTGACTCTTGAAACTATAAATTGTCATAGGTAGTACTTTTAATGTTGTATCCATTACAAGTTTTAGAATTTCATTAGAATAAATAGTTAACATAATGTTATTGGTCAAAGTTCAATTAAGATTATCTAAAAAGAAGTGGGACTAATCTTTATGGAACGGAGGAAGTATTATATAGCTCCCATGTCATATTTGGGCTTATTGAGCATAAAGGAGTATGGAAGTCTTACCTCGTTACCCTCATTTGCATATGCAGTGTTGTCATGGGTTGTGTGAGAATCGGTTAGTTTTGCTGGGACATAATCACCCACCATCTCTTTTTTGAGAAGTCCCGAACTCTAATCTTTGTGTTTGGGCTTCAAAAGTTTTCTGGGATAGTTCTTTGTTCAGTTCCCTTCATTTGAAAGGAAATTGTTTAATAATCTTCAAGAACATCAAAACACACTACAAAATAATAACCAACAACCTTTTCCACACAACAAATCAAATTAAAACTAGCAACCACATCAGTTAAGAAGATATTTTGGTAGATTATTATACTCAAACGTTAAACCTTGTAAGAGCAGTGTATAGTACACAGCATATAGAGAAAAGAAGAAGAAGACAATTGTGAAGTGAATTCCTTATATTGAATAATGAAATGGTACAGATGACTATATACACTTGCCATGTTAAATAGGCACTAAGTTAGGAAGGGATTGGAGACTTCTGTACTATGTACCTGATTGGTTTACCCTAATATACCTAGTCTATCTATATAACCAAGAAATATATAGGCATAAATATAAAGTTTCCTAATTACTCGGTTAATACCCCCCTCAAGCGAGACGTCCATAAGGAAGTTGAAGCTTGATGCATGGCGACCGAAACCGAGGTTTAGGTAAAGCCTTTGGTGAAGACATCTCGTAAGTGGTCTTCGGAAGTAACAAACTCTGAGACCGAAGAAATCCCCGTGTAACCAATTCCCTTATAAAAGTGATAATCAATCTCGATGTGACGTGTGCGAGCATGAAAGACCGGATTGCGTGCCATATTTAATAGCCGAAATATTATCACAAAATAAAGACGGGGCGGGAAGAGGTAAACTTGTAATTCCCAGAAATAGAAAAGAAAACCACCGTAGTTCCCCGTGGTAGTAGCAATGGCGCGGTACTCACCACAACTAGAACGAGATACGGTTGTTTGTTTCTTAGATGTCCAAGAAACTAAGTTCGGACCAACGAAGACACAAGCTCCAAAGTGGTTGAACGACGATCATCTGGATCCCCAAATTTCAATCGAATCGGAGTAGGCACATAATGTTAAATCCGGCGAGGCACTGAAAAGTGAGGCCTACATCAATCGTGCCTTTGACAAAACGAAGGATACGTTTGGCTGCCATGAGATGAACAAGACGTGGTTTGATGCATATACGACATACCGATTAACCGATAAGGCAATATCGTGCCTGGTTAACGTAAGGTACCGAAGCCCGCCCACCAGGCTTCAAATTCTCGTCGCATCCGGTAAAGGATCCCCGTCATGGCTAGACAAATGAGAGTGAGGAACTGTAGGAGTAGCATAGGTTTACAATCTGACATGTGAAACCTATCAAGTAGATCAAGTGCATAACAAGTTTGTCGAAGGTTGAGAGTAGCTGGAGATCGAGTAGCTTCAATACCAAGGAAAAAGCTAAGATCACCCAATCTGCGACTATCAAAAGTAGTACATATATAATCAATCACGACTCAACATCGGTAGAGGATGAACCGTTGATGATAATATCATCTACATACACGAGGACAACAAGAGTGGAACCTTGAGAATGTCGGATAAACAAAGAGGAGTCGATCGACTATCGAGAAAGCCATGTTGAAGTAGAAACCCGCTGTAAGCGCTGGAACCAAGCACGGGGACCGCTGAGTCCATAAAGTGCCTTTCTAAGCTTACACACATGAGAAGGAGCTTGGGAGTCAATAAACCCCGGAGGTTGCTTCATATATACTTCTTCCTGTATAACACCATTAAGAAAAGCATTTCGTACGTCTAGTTGTTTGATATCCCAATGACGAGAGTGGGCAATAGCTAGAACAATACGAATCGTAGAAGGCTTAACAACGGAACTGAATGTTTCATCGTAGTCAAGCCCTGCTTGCTAACTAAACCCTTGAGCCACGAGCCGAGCTTTATACCGTTCGATGGAACCATCGGCTTTTCGCTTGACTTTATAAATCCAGCGACAACCAACTACATTCATGGAAGGGTGATATGAGACCAAAGACCAAGTGTTATTTTTATGTAGAGCAGAGATTTCTTCCTCCATAGCCGCTTGCCAATGTGGATAAGTGGATGCTTGTTTGAACGTACGAGGCTCAAACGTAAGAGAGTCTTTCTGTACCGCTAGAAAACTCTCAGGCAATGAATACGGAGAGGTTGCACGAAGTAGACTAGCAACTGATCTCATGTGAAGAGGAGGAGTAGAGGAATCTGCTGAAGGATTATTAGATAAATGCAGGCTGCAGCGGGGCAACACACTCAGGACTGATCGATGTTGTTCTTTGGTGTTTGGAGAAGCGATGGATCGAATGTACAACAACAGGAGAAACTAGAGGGGTCTCGCTGTTGTGCAGAGAAAGAGCAAGCAGGGCTCAAGAGACCGGACAGGCTGCAAGTCGGGAATGAAATTGGGCTATTGTCAAGTGGACGAGCCTGTCGGCATGGCCTGGTTCGTAGAACAGCGACCCAAGAGTGTTCAAGCTGGAGCAATGGGGACAGGAGGTACAGCCGTCAGGGCTATATGGACACGTGAGCATCCATTGCCGTTGTTTGAAGCTTGAGGAGGCCGAGATGTACCTACGTAAGAATTATTTGTCTTTGCTAGATTGCCATGGAAAACGAAGCTCATCAAATACCACATGGCGAGAAATATAAACTTTGTTATTTCGTAAATCCATACATCTGTAGCCTTTTCGCAAATTATCATATCCGAGAAAAATACAATGTATTGACTTTGGCATAAGTTTATGAGCATTAGTAGGTACCACATGTGGAAAACATGAACACCCAAATACTTTTAAAGTGCGATAGTCGTTTACGCAACAATAATCGTTCATACGGAGATACAAATTTATGTTGACGCATGGGCAACCGGTTAGCATGAGATAAACAAGCGGTGTTAAATGCTTCTAACCAAAACTTGAACGGGAGATTTGCTTTGGCTAAAAGACATAAACCGGTTTCAACTATGTGACGATGTTTGCGTTCAACAACACCATTTTGTTGAGGTGTATAAGGACAAGTTAGTTTATGTTTTATAACCGAATTTTTGAAGAAAAGAAGTAAAAATTCGGCTTGTAAATTCACCTCCCCATCCTGTTTGGGTGATTTAATAGTATGAATGGCGAAATACGACGAGATAGTTGATTTTCAATCTGAGTTTTAAACGTAGCAAATGTTTGTGTAACATCAGATTTATGAAATAATGGAAAAAGACATACATAACGAGAATAATCATCAACTATAGATAAGTAAAAACGATGTCCATTCATTGAAAAAACCGGAGCGTGTGGCCCCAAATATCCAAATGCAACATATCAAGAGGCTTCAAAGAATTAAAAGTCCTAGGAAGAAAAGGGAGCTGAGTAGATTTGCCTAAAAGGCAATGGTGACAACATTGTTGTTCACTTATTTTACTACTTAACGGCAAACTAGACCGTCGACACAAAAACTTAAGAATGGGGGTGGAGGGATGGCCTAAACGAGCATGCCATACATCCTGACTCGATCTTTCTCCAAGAAGAGCAATGGGACTGGTAGAGGACTTCGAACCGAAGGAAAGTTCATATAAGCCGCCGAAATTATTGCCCGAGATAAGAGTCTCCCTCGTACGGTTGTCCTTAACACGAAAACCACATGAGTCAAGTTCAAAATAACAATCGTTATCTTTAGAAATTTGACGAATAGACAAAAGTGGTTTATGAAGTTTAGGAATATAAAGAACATTACGCATACTGAACGAACGATTATTTAGATGTAAAGATGAATTTCCAACATGTAATATATGCAACTTAGAACCATTACCAAAAACAACTGTATTTTTACCTGAATACGGTTGATAATCGGAAAAGGAAAAGGGATCCACCGTCATATGAGTTGTAGCCCCGGAATCCAAAACATATGATTGAGAGTAGTAGGCAGCTGCAGCATTATCGGGACACATACGAGCATTATGTCCTGGTTGATAACACCATTGGCAGATTACATCACTGTCCATGGCCATAGGCTGTGCACTATAAGGGGGAGTAGGGAGAATACCACGACCACGACCAAACAACTACCCCGTTATGCACCATTACCACGACCCCTGCCATTATGTTGACCTCGGCCACTATTCGATGACCAAAGAAATGGCCATTATTCGATGTCCGAAATTTTGCCCTCGCGCCTGCTATTGCCACGATTTCCATTATTCTTGTTGCGACCATTATTGTTGTTCTCGCGACCACGTGAACCACTGCACATTACCACCACCTCAAAAGTGAGGTCAGCCGTGGGTTGTTTTTCACCAATAAGTGCCGCAGCATTGCCGAACCGGCACAAAGAAATTCTCGTTGTAGCGTCTCCTCCCCGAGAAGTAATTCGTACATGTCATCAAAATTAAGAGGTCACGAGCATGAATCGCCGCGGATGTAAGAAACTCTTTAAACTCCGGACCAAGACCACCCAAGATCCGCCGAATAAGAACACTATCCTCGACCGGAGCTCCGCCGCCGTAAGAGCATCCGAGATAGCGGAGGCAATGAAGGAGGTAATCTGCAATAGAAGTGTCGGATCCCTTCTTTAATTCATGCAGTTTCTCATTGAGGTTATCAATCTGTAGAGCGGAAGTGGCTCCGAAACGCTTGGCAAGAACAGCCCATGCTTTCGGAGCAGTGTCACAAGAATTGAGATACGGTTGAACCGACGGTGTTACCGTCCCCTTGATCCATCCACGTACCAAGTGAGTGCCGTAAACCCACAGTTCATGCCTTTGGGGTTATCGTATCCATCGCCAAGCTTGGCCGCCCGATTTTTGATCGATTATGTAGAGAAGCTTGTGAGTGCGGAGTAGGGTTTTGAACAAGGTACTCCAGTTGACGTAATTGTCTTTGGTAAGGTAGGTTTGAGCCATGATAGCATTTGGGTTATAGAAGACCGGGAGAGATGAGGCTGCTGTCGGTGTGGTTTGTCCGAGAGAAGTCGAACCGGAGATAGGGGTAGACTCCATTATTGACAGAAAGAGAGAGATCTGGCCCAAAAAAAATATAGAGAGTAGCGGAAGCAATCGATTTTGGATCGATTAGGCTGATACCGTGTAAGAGCAGGTATAGCACAGCATATAGAGAAAAGAAGAAGAAGACAATTGTGAAGGAATTCCTTATATTGAATAATGAAATGGTACAGATCTATATACACGGTTAAGGCACTAAGTTAGGAAGGGATTGGAGACTTCCTGTACTGTGATTGGTTTACCTAATATACCTAGTCTATCTATATAACCAAGAATATATACAGATAAATATAAAGCCTAATTACTCGGCTAATAAACCTGAGACACATACAAGTCTAATCCTACCACACTATTTGAGCAGCTCCATTTGGAGAAATCAAATATTCTCGAGGAGTTCACTATATTTCCCTTGAGAACAAACCTCATTGCCGAATTCTGTTATGTATCATATGTTTTCCTTTTTCATGACTACCATATTTCCTTAACCTCACCCGAAGAGTATTTTCTGTCAACTGTAAGAAGTTGAACTGTAATACATATAACTAAATCAATGAAGGTCTCTGAAACTCTCTGTTCTTTTAGATCTAAAACAAAAATGTCATGACCACACTTCATAAGGGCAGATATATTTAATGCAATTAGACACGAAAACATAACATGTACAACCAGAACACCTGGTAAGAATAATCATATTCACATGACAATTACCTTCAACTTTGAAGTTTGAGATGACTCAGCTGACAAGGCTTGAACTAACTCTTCTTTCTCCAGGGTAAGCTGAAACCACAAACATAGTACATTAAGTGTTTCAGAACATACTCCCTCCGTCCCAGCCCACTTAGGAAATTTTGAAATGACACGGGAATTAAGGAATATTATTATACTATTATGAGAGAGAATGAGTGGAAAAAGTGTTGTGAGTGTGAAAAATTAAATAGGAGAGAGAATGAGTGGAGGGAATAGTAATTATAATGGTGTTGTGAGTATTAAAATAATGTAGGAGAGAGAATGAGTGGAGAGAATAGTGATTTAAGGTTTTCATTTTGAGAATTCTTAAGTGAAGTGGAACGCCCAAAATGGAAAGTTTTCTTAAGTGAGGTGGGACGTGTTAGAGATATTATTCCACATTGGTAATTAACAAACCTTGCCTATAATATCTAAAGATCCTGGGCCACTCCCCTTATCACCAATTGGTTTTAAGGTGGAACCTCAGACTTTAAGATGGTATCAGAGCAGGTTCTTTACACGTGCAGAAACACGGCCCACGATGTTACTCCGCGCCACCCGATTGATAAGTCCACGTTGTAAGCTTTGGCAAAGCCCGCTACACGTGAGGGGGCGTGTTAGAGATATTATCCCACATTGGGAATTAACAAACCTTGCCTATAATATATAAAGATCCTGGGCCACTCCCCTTATCACCAATTGATTTTAAGGTGGAACCTCAGACTTTAAGAGGACGGAGGGAGTATATGATAGACCCACGAGGATTGCTGATTTCAGTATGATGTAACAGGAATTACCTTAGAAATTAATGTATTTATATTCTAAATCATTCTCATCTGATCAGACGATATACTCAAAGATAGATTATCAAGAGAGAACTGTCTACTATCAGGCAGCTAGTTGGAGCTGGAGGCACCATTTCCATCAAGAGCTGTGAGGGGGGGAGGGGGGGGGGAATATCGCTGTTTGAAGGAGCAGGTCCAGTATCTACATTATGCATGTAGTCTGAATCGAGTATATCAACAATTATAAAGATGTCATATGACGAATCAAATCAAGTTCAAAATAGAAAACAACTCACAATGGAGATTCAGACAGATGCAAGATCCAACATAAGTGTCTTAAATATACAAGAATGATGCAAGATCAAACATGATATTCAACTCTTAACACATTATTGTGAAACAGACCAACTACGAAGATGACACATACAGAGATCTTCAGTAGAGGTAGACACTTCTCTTCTAGCAGGTGGACTCTTGCTAATATCCACAAACTTCCCACTGGAAGAAGCTTTTTGCAGCTTAGCTTGCAATAGCTTTTTCTCCGGGTAAGGATGAACAACATGTAAATCAATTCCAAATAACTCAAATGCATGAAGATAATAATACTTTCCACACATAAAACATCATCTTTAAAATGGCGATCGAAAAATGGATGCTACAAAGAGTAACTAAGATAGTTCAAAATTTATTACTTTTAGAAGTGCCCATGCTTTGTGTGGGTGGGTAATCAAAATTTTGTGGCCGGACAGAAATAGTGATGGTACATTGGATGCCACAATGAGTGAAGCATAGTTGATTGATGTGGTTATAAGCAGGCAAAATAAACTGGGAGAATCAACGTTGAAGTATCATTTTCCGGCAAAGAATCTTGAAATGTCATGAGGAAAACTGATGGCAATTTGGCAGAGTGCACAAGTTCATGAATATTTTCAGTATAAGCAATGGCCCAAACATCAAATGGTGAAAAGCAGCGTCATCAAAATTCTCATGCAACAGAGGAGTTATGCTAAGGAAAACTACACCTTGGTTCCAGTACTTCTCGCACCTTCTCGGACTTGTACAACAACAACAACAAAGCCTTAGTCCCAAAATAATTTGGGGTCGATCTACTTTCAAAGAAAAACATTACCTTGAAATTATTATCGTTGTTTAAGGAAACAATGTAGAAAGTGATGAATTTCACCTAAAAGAATTTCTAAAACCCCTCACTATGAAACATTATACATCAAAATGAAAAAATTCACAGCAATGAATTAATCAAACTAGACATACCTCAACGAAGTTGGTGAATTTGGGATCTCTGTTGACAACTAATTGATGAACCTATACAATAACACAAAGTAAACCCTAAATTCAAAAAATCATATTAAAAGCAATATCATTTGTCAATGTTCCACTGTAACAGCAGAAGAGTTGTAATAACCGGCCTTTTTATTATCTCTCTTGGAAGTTCAGAAACTTCGAGTGGCTCCTGTGATGACAGTTGGAACACGTTAGGTGAACAATAAAAGATTAGTTCAACAGTTGATACAAGTGCATGTCGGTGCAGAGAGATAGCGTAGACACCCCATTAATAAATAAGAACTCATAATTATATGATTACATTATTTTTAATCTCTTTTTTCTGTTTTGATGAAAGCATATTAGTTTAGGCATGTTTCGTTAAGTTTCTAACTAACCTCGTTAGTTTTGAACTTAACTGACTAACGGAATAACTGAAGAGGACAAAATGGTCATTTGACTAGTTATCCCACGCAGGACATACGTGTCTCGCGCGAGACAACCTCTCTGCAAGATGTGCAGAATCACTCTCCTTCTCCGTTTCAAACTCTTTTCTTGATAAATCTTATCAATCCGGTTCTCCAATGATATTTGAGTTCCGGAACCTTCCTATGGTGGTATCCCAATCCACCTTTACCGCTCCAACCTCCTATAAATACATGATGATTTCTAGTATTTGAGGTCCCCGATCCCCGGTAGACCTCCGACATTTTACTGGTTTCTCTCCCTGAAAGATTCCTGTAAATCACCCCTTAAATCACCTAAAGTTTGTTTATCAACCTTGTTGATCAACAAACAGTCGAGATTCAAGTCAAGGATTGAGGCGAAGCTCTGTCCCTGTCAATATTTGAATCTAGGATTGAGTCGAAACTCTGTCTGAATCTCTTCTCAAACAAAAGGTAATCTTCCTTCTTTCATTCATTCTTTCTAATTGATTATTAGAGTGGTATAGCACATTGAACCTAGGATCGGCCTAGAGCCTCTCCAAATCATGAAGACGGTCTCGAAGCAATCGATCATATATTCCGTTTAACCTAGTAAAATGGATTCTTTTATTTATTTATTAAAATGTCTTTTTCCTTTGAAAACCCCCCTTTAGCAAGACCGATCACCGGATTGGGTGGAATGTATACTCCTTGACCTTTCAATTTCATAACTTAAGCCCCGAACCCAAAATCTCTCAAAAAGGTTTTTCTTATTGTTTTTCATCAATAAATAATATGTGGCGACTCTAGATGTTAAAAAATTCACCATTGCTACAGTGGCGACTCCGCTGAAAAATAAAATTAAAGTGGCTTAGACTTGCGTCAATAAAGGGGGATTTTCAAAAGAAAAAAAATTGTTTTCTTATTCAGTTTCAGGCTTGTCCCGCACGAGACTACCCTTTGTCTCGTGCGAGACAAGGCCTCGATAGTTTATTTTATTTAAATAATTGATTATTATTTGAACTGCGTGTGATTGGTTTTTGATTAATGTCTGGTTCAAGGAGGATTCGGGAATTGTAATTTTGAATTTATTTATCTCTCTCTCTCTCCTTATGTAGAACTACGACGGCCTGAGTCTCCCCAAATTTGGGAGAAACGTAGGCAACCACTTGGTGAGGCCATTATCTGTTTTCTGTTGTTTTTCAAAAAAATCTCTCTATTTTTCTCTATCACCTAGATGTACTCTCACACACGCGCACTCATCTTATATCTGTCATTGCACTACATACCACGATTAACTCGGGACCCACACTAAGGACGGATGACGGTAACCACCTAGTCGTCGGTCTCTCCGAAGTTGAATCATCCCACTCCGCGTATTCAATCCACCTAGATTGTCATATCGCGGGGAGCCTAGCCTTCCAGCCCTGCATCGCCACATATCATGTAGTATATTTTCTAGGATCACTCCGTGACCGGTCGGTTATGACTCAGTAATCTTTCTTGTCTTTGACCAAAATCAAGCTAATGTAAAATTAACAATCGAGAAAGGATTCGGAAAAGTCCCTTCGGAAAAGTCCCTTCGGAAAAGTCCCTTCGGAATGACTCTTTCAGAAGTCCCTTTAAAAAAAAATTTCCTTTCAGTTGATTTTACATGGCTTTATTTTACAAAGAATGGTCAATTACTGAGTCCCTAGGTATGGTTCGAATTATGTATGCCTGCAAGATTTACCTAGGAGGCTAGATAGAAAACGGATCTTTGTCCGTCCGACCATGAATTTAAGAAATAAAAAAAAAAATCCATCTCTCCAAATGGTTGTCTCGTGCGAGACTACCTTGTCTCGCGCAAGACTTTATTTGCAGAATATGTGTTTGTGATTGATATCGATGTGGACATCCTCCTTGAGTCAAAATTCCGTCTCTAATAAAAATAAAACTTCAAAAAAATCGTTCATGAGGTAATTTTAACCATCATCCTTTACTCCACCTAGGATCATTTGGGGCTAATATTCTAAAAGACGTTTCGTTTGGATATCTCTAGTTCATCTCTAAGGTCGTCAAGCTCCCCTACCTCTCCAACGGTAACAATTCAATTTCTTTCCAACATAATGAATCCCGAAGCACTCAAGAAGGAAATTGAGGATCAAAGGAGTCGATATGAAGAAATGCTACAAGCCCAAGCCGATGTAATGAAGGCCCAATTGGAGCTTGAAAGGAGAATCCAAGCCGGAGAAATGAAAGCCATGGTTGATGAACTCCAAGCCATGAAACTAAAAATGGCCGAATTAAGCTCAAAAGAGAATGGGACCTCTTCCGATGATGAAGTATCGTACACTAAGAAAGCTAAAAGCCACAGCAAGCACAAGAAAAAGGTGTATGAGTCTAGCTCATCATCTGCCTCCTCTGACAATGAGAGTTATGCTTTCAAGAAAGAAAGCAAGGGGGAAAGAAAGAACGAATCCCTTACCATGGAAATGCTAGAAAAGAAACCTGCATCCCTCTATGTGAGCAAGGGAGCCTCGCTCTCTATCGACTATGACACTCTTCGTCAATCCATGTCAAAACTTCCTCGAAAATACAAGACACCCTACATTGAGAAATTCAATGGCACTTCTTGTCCAAAATCCCATTTAGAAACCTACTCTTGGGCCATGCTACCTATGGGTGTCGATAACAACTTGCTAGTTCAATGTTTCCCTCAAACCCTTGATGGTGCCGCTAAAGATTGGTACATGACTCTCCCACTCTCAACAAGGCTTGATTGGCCACTCGCCAGTCGTGTCTTCCAAGTGTAATTTGAGGACAACACTACCTA
This sequence comes from Adenophora triphylla var. japonica, assembly GCA_022495995.1. Lineage (NCBI taxonomy): Eukaryota > Viridiplantae > Streptophyta > Magnoliopsida > Asterales > Campanulaceae > Adenophora > Adenophora triphylla. The sequence continues at coordinate 11,429 of JAFEMH010001302.1, forward strand.
CCGCACTACTAGGAGAGACCTTGAGCAAACTAAGCAACAAAAAAATGAATCGTTCACAGACTTCTTCAAAAGATGGAGAAGCAAACTGACTGAAATCGTTGATAGGTCAAGCCTAGATGAACAAATTCATATCCTACTTTAATGTCTCCGCGAAGAGTACCAAGAGAAGCTTGTCGGAAATTACTTCCCTATTTTCCTCGAGCTCCATAAATCGGGCATTAGAATTGATAAATTGATCCGTCTTAGAAAGAATTCAGAAAAGAAGAATTGTCCAACAAAGAGGAGCACCGGTCGTACCTATCATGATTTTGGTGAGACTACTCTTAAGGAAATGTTCGATGATCTAGTAGGCAAAGGAAAATTGAAGCCAATGGAACACTATCTGTAAGTACCCAAATCCGGATCGTTACAATCCGTTAACTGGCACTTCCCAAGTTAACTGGAATCAGTTAACTTCCCCTTTCCGAGTCAGCGAGACTTCCCAGGACTGCCCCGTGCATCCAAATTCCAAAGTGTAGTCAATACATGTTATCACACGTAAAAGTACCACTTTCCTTGAAATACGCAATTTTCGGGACTTTTCGGGACTGTTTCGGACATTTTCCCGGACAGTTATTTAGAAAATAGTCAAAATCAGGACTAACGGAGCAAAAATACAATCTTGGTGACTCAACGGGACACATGGCACACATGCACAGCCTCCCACATCTCCATCAATCAAATTCAAGGGTGAAAAGTCCAAAATACCCCTGAAACTGAAAGACTGGCCGGACGACCTGTTCTTCAGGTTTGATCAACAATCCTCAGCAAATCCAAAATACCTCAAAAGTCCCTCAAATTGAGGAATTGGCCGGACGGCCTGTATTACAATTTCACCCCCTTTATATACAGCCCCTCCCCTTCAGTAAAAAAGGGTCAAAAAATATTACACCCCATCAAAACCCCACGGTTCCAGCCAACCAAACACCCTCCCGAGCCCCAGAAATGCCTCAATTTACGTGAAAACCACATTTTCTGACCAAACACGAGCCAAACACTTCCGAAACACTTCCTAAAAACCTTTTCATATCCCGTATATGCCTTCCCGAGCTAAAGAGTCAACACCTAGCCATTGGTATCACTCTCGCTCTCTAAACTCCCTTTTGTCTCGATTTATGCATCAAATGCTACTTTCGATCCGATCGAAGTTTTCAAAATGTAAACGAAACGTCGTCTATGGGACTTGATACATTTTAGTCCTTTATAATCTTCTCCTCCTCAAGAGAAGTAATTTAGGGTTAAAACGGCGTTCGAGTCCCCTTTTTACTTTTCTGTCATTTACCGTCCGAATCGTTTGATCAGTTGATTCACACTTTTACCGTCTGAACCGTTTGGTTCGTGATTGTCATTTACAAGTCCGGATCGTTTGATCCGTTGATATCGCACTTACTTTACGTACTTTACAAATTCGAGTCGTTTGGCTCGTCGATCGCATTTTTACAAGTCCGGATCGTTTGATCTGTTGATATCGCATTTTCAATACTGTCATTTACAAGTCCAAACTGTTTGGTTTGTTGATAGTATTTACTTACAAATGCCCGAGTTACAAAATGACTCGTTGATCGCATCTTAATTGCCATCATTTTCATCAAAATGGGTAACATCGTAATGCCCGACTCAAATTCAAACGCTCTTTTCCAACTCAAAACCGACGTTTGACATTCAAACTCTCTTTTACCAAAATTGACGTTTGTCATTCAAATGCTCATTTCAAACTCAAAATCGACGTTTGTCATTCAAACCAAGATTACATCTTGTCATTCAAGCTCATTTTTAAAAGCAACACGAACACACACACACACGCACACTTTTCGAGAAAGGTAAAAAGACTCGTCATGCGAGGCATTTTGGGTGATCTCCATATACTCTTCCCGAAATGTAACCTGACCTCCGAACCTAACAATCTCTAGTCAAACATCATTTTCCTAAGTTTTTGCTCCTAATAAAACGACCTCCTTTTCAAACAGCCTTTTCCTAAGTTTTGGCTACCAATCAAAACGACCTCCTTTTCAAAGCCTTTTCCTAAGTTTTGGCTACCAATCAAAACGACCTCCTTTTCAAAAAGCATTTTCCCAAGTTTTGGCTACCGATCAAAATGACCTCTTTTCCAAAACCAACCTTTTTCAAAGTTTAGGCACATAATACAAAATGGCGTGGCGACTCTCTCTTCCCCGAAGCCAGGCCCCAGAGCTGCGAAAGCCACTCGCCGCGTTCCCGTGCGCGATCCGGGTAATTTCAGTTGGCGACTCCACTGGGGACTTAACATGTTTTTCAAAACTCCTTCATTTTAAAAACATTATGTGGGTCAAATATTCGTTTACCCTTTTCTCATTTTTGGGTGCGTGTGTTTTTTTCCCGTACTTCGTGCTGCTACCTTTTCTTTCGAAAAAAAAAGAAGTAAAAAAAAAAGATGTTGCTTTTTCATCTCTTTCAAAATCATAACATGTTCGTGCATTTCCGTTCATATTTGATTATTTGTGCTATATTTTGAATTGTTCATAAATTCTTAAAAACTCATTCTGAAAAATCTCTATTTTACCCAGAAAAAGAATTTAGTGACCGCACACTACTTGCACTGCTGCCTCGGTACACCGCACGCTATGCGCACTTGCTGCCTCGGTACACTGCACACTACAACCCTGAGCCCGGGGTGACCGTTCAGCTGCAACTTGATTGGCCTTCCTACGGCCTTCGAGCGCGCACGGGTTCATCCCAAATAGCCCATCCTAGCTCGTGTAATCCATGCACTCTTTGTGTCACACTTCGTCTAAGACCTCGGTTGGTTTTGTTGGGTTTTGGGGTTACAAACGCAGCGGAAGATTTATAAATAACATCAAAACCCTAGCCCTATGATCCGTCTAGCATGAAGAGATTAGAAATTTATATGAGATAGAATTTACATACCTTGAATGCGATGAAGTTTAACAAAGTAGATCACAAAAATTCAAGCCTTGGAATTTTGATGTCGAAACGGATCTTCTTCTACCTTGTTCAAAATCTTGTGATGAATCAACGAACGATGGCTTCAAGCTCTTGGTGATTAACTTATCACCCTCTATCGGTAATCCACACGCGAACGAATCCAAGAACACCTTCTTGTTGGATTGCTAGATGATCCTCTTGATTATTGAATCAATATTCAATAATCAAAGCCAAAACTATGGAATAATTTTCGGAACCTTTTATTCAAAATCAAAATCAATCTAGAGTTTCATAAACCTAGAATTATGATGTGTGTGAGAGAGAATTATGGCTGCAAAGGACTTATATTTATATCATATATAAACCCTAGTCATAATAGGTTAGAAGTCCTTAGGAAGCCTAATCCAATCCGTCCAAGGAAACCGCGTTCTGACCAAAAACCGCCAAGGGCACGACTCGTGCTCCTGGGCATGAGTCGTGCCATGAGTCGTGCAAGGCAATACGAGTGATTCCAAGCCATTTTTCAGTCGTGTCACGCTTCGTGAAGAAAGTTGCACTCGTGCTGAATTTTGTCACGAGTCGTGACAAAAGTCACGAGTCGTGCTTCACCCCAAAAGTCAACAGGTCAACGAATTTTCTTGAAACGCCAAAACGCAGTCGTTTACTGCTCCTGGCACTAGTCGTGCCCATGGGCACGAGTCGTGCCCTTCCCCAAAATTTCTAATTTTAGCTCGAATCAAATTCGTTCATTTGTGTGTGACCCTTTAGGAATTATATTTTATGTTGGTAGTGAGTTAAAACATCAACCTCACAAGACATAAGTGACTTCTAGCAAATCATATGTCCACCCAATTAAATATAACATCAAAGCTTGATTCCTTGATAGATCCAATGTCATAATCCCTTTGTCCACGATGTCCAATTGAACATGAGTCATGGTCTAGGTCAACTCATCTTGTTCATTGCTTTCTCGATTTTGAATATGTTGATGATGCAAATGCATTTGATCTCTATCAAATCACTTGAGTGTGGCCACACATTTCATCAACATCATTCATCGAGGGACCCAAGCAAACATCTCTTTTCACAAGAAGGACAAATCCCGTCTTGACTTATCATTCTTCCCTACATGAATCCAATCATGCTAACATAGCCCTTATTGCTATCCGATTAAAGATAGTGTTAGACTATATCAAACACGATCTTCCTCATGTGGAAGACGATGACAATCTCAAAAATAAAGGATTCAATAACACGACTATCATGAGATTTAGTCATGACAACAGACCATGTCATAAATCTCATAAGTAGGTCATATCCAATACTTGTTCTCTAGCAAGTATCCATAAGTGTAATGTGCATCTCTATGCATATAATCATCTCTATGATTATCCATTACCAACTTATACTAGTTGTTCACAACAACTAGGGACGCAATAATAAACATGCGAAACATATAATGAACAGAATAAACACGCTCTATAATAAATGATAAAGATGATACATAACGGTTCAAGTCAAATATAACAATAGCCTAGGGCATTACACAAACAATCTCCCACTTGCACTAGACTCCATCTATGTATCTAATACCCATAGACCTCACATGACCATCATGCTTAGCTTGTGCAAGGGGCTTTGTAAGCAAATCCCCATTATTGTCATCGGTTGATACTTTGTATATCTTAACGTCTCCCCGATCAATGAACTCTCAAATGAGATAGAAACGTCTAAGTATATGTTTGGATCTCTGGTGTGACCTTGATTCCTTTGCTTGCGCAATGGCACCATTATTGTCACAATAAAGTTCCACCGGATTAGTGATACTTGGAACAACTTCCATGTCACTAATGAACTTCTTGATCCAAACTGCCTCCTTAGCTGCATCGGATGTCACTATATATTCGGCCTCAGTAGTAGAATCGGCAATAGTACTCTGCTTGGAACTCTTCCAACATATCGCACCTCCGTTAAGCATAAACACAAATCCCGACTGCGATCGGAAATCATCCTTGTCGGTTTGGAAGCTAGCATCTGTGTAACCTCTTACAACAAGATCTTCTTCCATCCCTCCAAATACCAAGAATGCATCCTTAGTCCTTCTTAAGTACTTTAGGATCATCTTGACTTCCATCTAATGGTTCTCACCAGGATCAGATTGGTATCGACTCATCATGCTCAAAGCATACGAGACGTCTGGTCTAGTACAAATCATAGCTACATGATAGATCCAATAGCTGAATCGTATGGAACTTCATTCATTCTCTTTTGCTCATCAGTTGTCTTAGGACACTGTGTCTTGCTAAGAGTAACACCATGACCCATTGGCAAGTTTCCTCTCTTAGAATTTTCCATCTTGAATCTTCTAAGAACCTTGTCAATGTAGGTACTTTGACTCAAACCAATTATCCTCTTAGATCTTTCTTTATAGATCTTATTACCAAGGATGTAAGCGGCTTCGCCCATATCTTTCATTCAGAAACACTTCCCTAACCAAGACTTGACAGTCTCAAGCATAGGAATGTCATTTCCAATAAGAAAGATATCATCGACATACAACAAGAAAAACATCACAACGCTCCCACTGAATTTCATGTATACACAAGGTTCATCTTTATTCTTGATAAAACCAAACTATTTGATTTTCTCATCAAACCGAAGATTCCAACTCCTAGAAGCTTGCTTTAATCCATAAATGGATCTTTGCAACTTCCACACCTTACTAGAATTTCGTGGATCTACAAAACCTTCGGGTTGTGTCATATACACTTCCTCAAGCAGTTTTTCGTTAAGGAAAGTGGTTTTGACATCCATTTGCCATATTTCATAGTCATAATATGCAGCTATGGCAATCAAAATTCTAACAGACTTAAGCATGGCAACAGGCGAGAAGGTTTCATCATAGTCTACACCATGAGTTTGCCTATATCCCTTTGCTACAAGCCTAGCCTTATAAGTATGCACCTTCCCATCCATGTTAGTCTTCTTCTCGAAGACTCACTTGCACCCTATGGTTTTTACACCTTCGGGTAGCTCAATCAAGTTCCAAACTTGATTATCCAACATGGATTGCAATTCGGACTTCATGGCTTCTAACCATTTATCCGAATCGGGATCGGACATTGCCTCTTGATAGAAAGTAGGTTCGTCATTCTCAATGACTTCCACTTCATTACTTTTCGATACGAGAAATCCATATCTCTCGGGTGCGGATCGTAACCTATCTGATCTACGATGGACTTGTGGATCTTGAACCGGTTCCACAACTTCTTGTGGACTTGGTTCAGTCTCTACTATCGGTTCCATGTTATTTTCGGGTTCTTGAACTTCTTCAAGATCAATTTTACTCCCACTAGATGCTTTATTGAGAAACTGTTTCTAAAGAAAAGTACCATATTGAGCGACAAACACTTTGTTCTCAACGCGGTTGTAAAAGTAATACCCTTTGGTTTCCTTAGGGTAACCAATAACCAACGAAAATAACCTTGTCAGATTTAGGTGCTAACTTATCATAGACAAGTCTTTTCACATAAGCTTCGCAACTCCAAATCTTCATGAAAGACAAATTAGGTTTTCTTCCATGCCACATCTCATGTGGGGTTTTAGGAACCAATTTAGTTGGGACTCTGTTCAGTATGAATACAGCAGTCTCTAATGCATGTCTCCAAAAGGATATAGGAAGGTCTACTTGACTCATCATCGAATGAACCATATCTAATAGGGTTCTATTCCTCCTCTCGGAAACACCATTCCATTGTGGCATTCCGGGTGGAGTCAACTCTGAAACAATTCCACAGTTTTTGAGATGATTCTCAAACTCTTGGCTCAAATACTCACAACCATGATCGGATCGAAGTGCTTTAATTGTTTTGCCAAGTTGATTTTGTACTTTATTTTGAAATGTTCTAAACATCTCAAACGATTCACTCTTTGACTTCATTAGATAGACATAGCCATATCTAGATAAGTCATCGGTGAATGTAAGGAAATACCGAAATCCTCCCCTAGCAATGCTGCTCATTGATCCGCATATATCAGTATGTATTAAGCCCAATAAGTCACTAGCCCTTTCACTACTCTTAGTGTAGGGTGGTTTGGTCATTTTGCCCAATAAACAAGATTTCTATATCTCATATGATTCATAATCATGTGAGTCTAACATTCCATCTTTGTGGAGTTTAGAAATGCATTTCTCATTTATATGACCAAGCCGGCAATGCCACATGAACGAGTTGTTCCTGTCATTCGGTTTAGACTTCTTGTCCACATGATAAACATTTTCAATACTATTTTATTTCTCATCAACATCAAGAACATAAAGGCCATTAAATGAATATGCAATACCATAAAGCATATTATTTAAATAAATATAAAACTTCTTATTCGCAATAAGAAAATTATGCCCCTCATTATCCAAACAACAAACAGAAATAATATTTCTACTCAAATCCGGAACATAGTAACAATTGTTCAAAACAAGTACTAAGCTACTAGGTAAAGTTACATCATATGTCCCTACGGCTAATGCAGCAACTCTTGCTCCATTCCCAACATGCAGGTCAACTTCACCTTGTTTGAGTAGCTTCCTATTTCTCAGTCCCTGCACATTTAAACAAATGTGAGATCCACATCCGGTATCTATTACCCATGAACTAGAAACATAAAGGAAAATATCTATCATATAGATACCTGAAGCAGCAGCAATCGCATTGCCCTTCTTCGCCTTTAGGCCTTCCTTGTAAGCCTTGCAGTTGCACTTCCAATGTCCAACCTCTTGGCAATGGTAGCAAACCGCATCCTTTTGAGATGCCTTGGGAGCCTCTTTAGCATCGTCAACCTTTACCTTAGGTTTAGCAACACTTACTTTACCTTTTCCATCCTTCTTGAACCCTTTGCCTTTGTTAACCATTAACACAGTATTGGTTTTAGGCTTCTTGATATTCATCTCTGCGGTCTTAAGCATCGCATGCAAATCCGAGAGATTCTTATCCATGCCAGTCATGTGATAGTGCATAATGAAATGACTATAACTTTCAGGCAATGAATTCAATATCAAATCCGTGGTGAGTTCCAAACTCAACGGATTTCCTAGCCTTTCAAGACGCTCAATATAACCCTTCATCTTAAGGACATGAGCTCGCACTGATTTCCCTTCTTGCATCTTGCATGCAGTTAGGGACTTAACCACATCATATCTCTCGTTTCTTGCTTGCACTTGGAACATTTCCTTTAAGCGCTCAGCAAGATCAAATGCTACATCTATGTGCTCAAGTTCCTTCTGAAGAGCCTTAGACATAGTGGCTTGCATAAGGCATGCAACATCTGTAGAATCATCATTATGTTTTTTATGTTCATCCCTATCAGCCCTAGAAGCATTTGGAGCAGGTTGAGGTGGAATGGGTTCATTGAGAACGTACAGTTTCTTCTCTTGCTTTAAAACAATTCTAAGGCTTCTGATCCAATCAGAATAGATTGTACCGTTCTCCTCAAGCTTGTCCTTCTCAAGGACTGATCGCAGTGACAGGGGTTGATTATTGTGTGTAGCCATTCTACAATAAATATGCAAACAATAGAAACATATATCAATATCAACACATTTATCATCTAAGAGCAAATAATGTATTTCATAAATACTCCCACTAAATTATACACCTTCAAATACAAACTTGTATCATATAATCATAGTAGGCTAAGATCCATATTTCACTTGATTTTGGTTTAACTGAGTCAATGCCCGAAATCAAGCTATTTAGGTAGAAACATCAATCATATCACTATATGACTCTTAGATCTTTTATGAGATTTCAATAGACATCATATGTCAAAAATATGTTTTAAATCTTATCTATGCCTTGGGTCAAATCTCATTTGAAAGCACCAATTAAGTCAAAACCTTTTTCAAACATGTGAGACATGGAACGATGCACCTAACTGAGTCAAAACTACATCAACCATTATCTCACCTTGATCACAAATTAAAATATAAGATGCACCCAACTGAGTCGAAACTACATCAAATACCCTAAAATATCACAAGTGTTCTAATCAAGGAATGGCATAAGACTTAAATATTTAGAAGGTTTTCAACATGTAACAAACATCGCATGGTTGTAACATAGATCTCATGTGAACATAATCATGAACATAGGGCTTCACAAAATTTTATACAAACAATTTGATTTAATTTTGAGAAATTACAAATCTAAATAATCATATTAATAGATTAATAACCTATGTGATAAACTAACCTAATTAATTTATCATTAATCATGAATATGGCATATCTCATATACTTGTTTTTCATAGAAACAAAACACATGGAATCTAGATCTATTTCATATCACATGGTAGCAAATAATCACATTAAATCTAGCATGCAATTTCAATCCTAATCATGGCAATACAGGGCTCTGATACCACTGTTGGGTTTTGGGGTTACAAACGTAGCGGAAGATTTATAAATAACATCAAAACCCTAGCCCTATGATCCGTCTAGCATGAAGAGATTAGAAATTTATATGAGATAGAATTTACATACCTTGAATGCGATGAAGTTTAACAAAGTAGATCACAAAATTCAAGCCTTGGAATTTTGATGTCGAAACGGATCTTCTTCTACCTTGTTCAAAATCTTGTGATGAATCAACGAACGATGGCTTCAAGCTCTTAGTGATTAACTTATCACCCTCTATCGGTAATCCACAAGCGAATGAATCCATGAACACCTTCTTGTTGGATTGCTAGATGATCCTCTTGATTATTGAATCAAGATTCAATAATCAAAGCCAAAACTATGGAATAATTTCGAAACCTTTTATTCAAAATCAAAATCAATCAAGAGTTTCATAAACCTAGAATTCTGATGTGTGTGAGAGAGAATTATGGCTGCAAAGGACTTATATTTATATCATATATAAACCCTAGTCATAATAGGTTAGAAGTCCTTAGGAAGCCTAATCCAATCCGTCCAAGGAAACCGTGTTCTGACCAAAAACCGCCAAGGGCACGACTCGTGCTCCTGAGCATGAGTCGTGCCACGAGTCGTGCTAGGCAATACGAGTGATTCCAAGCCATTTTTCAGTCGTGTCACTCTACATGAAGAAAGTTGCACTTGTGCTAGATTTTGTCACGAGTTGTGACAAAAGTCACGAGTCGTGCTTCACCCTAAAAGTCAACAGGTCAACGAATTTCCTTGAAATACCAAAATGCAGTCGTTTACTGCTCCTGGCACGAGTCGTGCCCTTCCCCAAAATTTCCAATTTCAGCTCGAATCAAATTCGTTCATTTGTGTGTGACCCTTTAGGAATTATATTTTATATTGGTAGTGAGTTAAAACATCAACCTCACAAGACATAAGTGACTTCTAGCAAATCATATGTCCACCCAATTAAATATAACATCAAAGCTTGATTCCTTGATAGATCCAATGTCACAATCCCTTTGTCCACGATGTCCAATTGAACATGAGTCATGGTCTAGGTCAACTCATCTTGTTCAATGATTTCTCGATTCCGAATATATTGATAATGCAAATGCATTTGATCTCTATCAAATCACTTGAGTGTGGCCACACATTTCATCAACGTCATTCATCGAGGGGCCCAAGCAAACATCTCTCTTCACAAGAGGGACAAATCCCGTCTTGACTTATCATTCTTCCCTACATGAATCCAATCGTGCTAACATAGCCCTTATTGCTATCCGATTAAAGATAGTGTTAGACTATATCGAACATGATCTTCCTCATGTGGAAGACGATGACAATCTCAGGTATAAAGGATTCAATAACACGACTATCATGAGATTTAATCATGACAATAGACCATGTCATAAATCTCATAAGTAGGTCATGTCCAATACTTGTTCTCTAGCAAGTATCCATAAGTGTAATGTGCATCTCCATGCATATAATCATCTCTATGATATCCATTACCAACTTATACTAGTTGTTCACAACAACTAGGGACGCAGTTCAATATAATAAACATGCAAAACATATAATGAACAGAATAAACACGCTCTATAATAAATGATAAAGATGATACATAATGGTTCAAGTCAAATATAACAATAGCCTAGGGCATTACACCAACAGGTTTTTGTCTTAGTTCATGTCATAAAGCTTAAGTGTCTTTTACGCCGATCTCCTTCACAAGTCAAACTTAAAAGTTGAGATCAAAGGTCGTTCTCGACCCGAAGTCTTAGCTTTTTAGCCTTGAATTTGACGCAGAACCGCGCTAAAAACATACGCGAAGGTTCAATATGACGCCGTGTCATCAAACCCTCAACGTATGCACCATGCCAGCCATAACTTGACCAACGCCAAAAGCTAAGGCTCCTCGCGCAAGCGAGTCAAGAGAGGTCTTGCCAAAATTTCGGCACGATTTCTGCCTTAACCTAAGGATGTTGACTTCGACCGTGACCCGCATGTCACATACGTTGAAAGTTTACATGACCAGCTAGCCTTAAGTTCACTTTTCCCTTTATCGGTGGAACTTGCTTGCCATATAGGACCCTCGCTCGGGATTGTCCGTCCCGGTAAGATGATTTACAGGTGAAAAATGAGGGGCTTATAAACGTAGTATCGGGATCCACTGATTCAAGCCCTAGGTTATTCGCAAAAAAGAAGAGCAATCTTTTCCAACCGATGAGGACTCTGAGAAAACACGTTCTAAGTAAACTTAATCGGTAACTGCACGTTGCACAAGCCCAAAGCCCTGAGCCAAATATCCCTACCGAAACCTAAGCCCTACCTTTCGTTCCCTGTAGTGAACAGAGAGTGGTTCGACCCGGCCGCCCGCGTAGTTACAAGCACACAGCATCGAGACGGTTATTCAGTTCCCTCAGTTCCTTCAGCCAGACTCTCCGATATGTCAGACTCACCGAGAAACCGTGACGAGAACGGAACCCCGCCACCGAAAACTGATATGACACTAGAAGAAGCCATCCGGGCCTGTGAGGTTTATAAGAAAACGAAAGAGGATCAGCAGAATTTCGTGGTACAGCTTCTGAATGAACGGGGCATAGCAACTATCCCCCAACCAGACGGTACTTTCGTTCTAATCGAGGACGAAGATCCTCCCCGATCATCTCCTCAAACCTTCAACCAGGTTCCTCCCCCGTCAAACTACGGGAATCCTTCAAATCAAGGAAACAGCCGACCTAGGCTTCATATTGCCACTTCTCAAGGCACCCTCATCCTATACGGCCAAGCCGGTTCTACCCCCATCACTCAATACAACCAGCGCAGCGCTGGAGCATCTGAAACAGATCTCAACATCCTCCAGTATCCTCCCGGGTTTAACCCGTTGCCTATACACGAACCTCAAAACACCGGGGCAAAACCCTGATACAACTCAGAAAAGGCCCCCATATATCCACATATATCAAGCCTTCCACCTTCGATTACTGCTTCTCTAATAGCAGCACCCAGCACCGATCCACAAAGTTCACCACTGGACCCAACCCTGGCCTGGATGGTCGAACAAAAGCAAGGTCCGAAACGTGGGGCAGCTCAAAGAAAGAAACGCTCAGATCTACAGATCCGGGAATGGTCAAGCCTCTCCCTATCAAGTTCAAAATGCCAGAAATGGTCAGATTCGACGGGACCGAATGCCCTCAGTCACATGTTGATACTTACGTTCTCCGCATGAGAGCAAAAGGAGCAACCCTCCAGCAAATGGCCGACCATTTCCAACACACTCTCAAGAGTTCAGGATTACGGTGGTTCCTAAGGGTCAAGCCTGCAGATCACCATACCTAAAATCAGATCAGTAACATCTTCCTGGAGCGATACCGATCCAACCTAGAATGGGAGACAAGTCGTGAAGACTTAATCACCACCGAACAGAAGGCAGACGAAAGTGTTGGAGAATTCTACAAAAGGTGGAGCTGGAAACTCTCCAAAATCATGGAGCCACTCTCCAAAGACGAACAGATGAGGATCTTCAAGTCCTGCTTGAGGCCGTCTATCAGAACACTCATCAGCCATCACTTCTTCCCAGATCTCCGAGCCATGGTCAATACGGGCTCACGGTTCGAGAAGGACCTCAAAGAGAAGCTGGCTACAGTTCCGTCTTACAGATACATATCAACAACTGCATTCAATCCTGCTGAACATACCCTGTATGAAAAAATTTTATGTTTTGGAAATGGGACGGGAAAATATGTAAAAGTGAAAGAAAGGAGTCGCCACGCCATTTTATGAAAAACATTGAAAAACCATTTGAAATCAGAGAGAGGGTTCGGGGGTCAGGTTACGTGTTGGGAAGAATCGAGAGTTCACCCAACACGCCTCGCGAACGAGTCTTTCAATGAAAACATCCAATATAATTCAAGTGTGTGTGCAATTGTGTGAGACAAAATATCACTACCAGAAACTGAGTCTTTATCGACGAAATCAAAAGCGACGGAATCATTCCGTCGCTATATAGCGACGAAAATTATGCTATAGCGACGGAATAATTTTGGCGTCAACTTTACCGACGAAATTGAATTTCGTCGCTGACTTCCGTCACTAAAAACGAATATTCCTCGAATATTCATTTCATTACCGCCACTAGATTGGCGCCTGATATACCGACGGAAATTTCAGTCGCTAGTTCTTTCTCAGCGACGGAATTATTCCGTCGGTGAAAAGTTAATATTTTTTTTATTTTTTTTAAATAAACCAACGACGGAATATTTCCATCGGTGATAAATTAATTTTGTTTTTTATTTTTTTTATTTATCAGCGACGGAAATATTTCGTCGGTGATTATAACATTTAATTTTTAATTATTTTTAATTAATCGAATTTTAATTATTCCGTCGGTAGAAATTAATTATTTTTAATTTTTTTAAATAAATGCAGCCGATTTTAATATTTTCGCTTTCAAAGTGATAAATTAATTTTTTTTTATTTTTTTATTTATCAGCGACGGAAATATTCCGTTGGTGATTATAACATTATATTTTTAATTAATCAGCGACGGAATAATTCCGTCGATAGAAACTAAATTTTTTTTTAAATAAAACAGCGAAGGAATATTTCCGTCGGTGATAAATTAATTTTTTTTATTTGTTTTAATTTATCAGCGACGGATATATTCCGTCGGTGATAAATAATTTTTGTTTTTTTATTTTTTTATTTATTAGCGAAAATATTCCGTCGGTGTTTATAACGTTTAATTTTTAATTATTTTTAGAACTAATTAACAAAATAACTAACTGAAACATAACTAAAAACTTAAAAACGATCGAATTTCAATAAACTAATTGGAAAACGTTACTGATTGATTGAACCGAAATCGTTAAAAACTAACCGAAATTCTAAAAAGGCTTGAAACCGATTCTAAAAAACTAGCTAAAACGTTAACAAAACGTTTAAAAACTGACTGAAATTTCAAACGGTTATAAGTATATGAGATTTGAGATTTTAGGGTTTAGGGGTTAGGGTATAAGTATATGAGATTTGAGATTTAGGGTTTAGTTTTGCTTAGGGTTAGAGTTTAGGGTTTGGGGGTATAGAGTTTAGGGTTTAGGGGTATAGGGTTTAGGATTTAATGTTTAGGGGTTAAGGGTTAGGGTTTAGGGTTTAGGGGTTAGGGTTTAGGGTTTAGGGTTTAAGGATATGATTTAGGGGTTGGGGTATAAGTATATGAGATTCGACACTGAGGCTCACTGGAGAGAGACAGTAATTCGCCGAGGCTCTTTTGTGCTCGAGCAAAGCTAGTGAGGTAGGAGGCTCGGGCTTGGCAGGCTGATCAAGGCTAGATCCGAGATCGTAAATTGCGTGCGATGTTGATGGCCCCATGCGTAAATTTGCGATGTTGATGAAGTCACGAGAATGTGGTAATTTCCAGCCTCCCCAATCCCCCCCGAGTTGATTTCGTACTATTTTATACTTGTTTGTAATAACATTTGTGATATTTGTTTGTATATTACATTTTGGGTACTGGGATGTCCCCGCCTCGCCTCCCCACCTATTTGGTACCCGCAGGAGCCCCAGCCCACCCCCTCCCCCCTCCCGATTTAGTACGGTGATATTTGGTTTTTAATTTGGTACGGTGGTATTTGATTTTTAGTTTTATAGTTTTAGTTTTATCAAATGAAATATTATATCAGGTACAAAAAAAATTGATTAATTGATATTTTAAATTTTTTATTTTATTTTATTGCATTATCAGCGACGAAAATTTCCGTCGCTATATTAATTAATTTTAATTAAATTTTTATTCCAGCGACAGAAATTTCCGCCGCTATATCAATTTATTTTAATTTAATTTAATTAAATTTTTATTTTCACATGCGGAATATTCCGTCGCTGGAATAAAAAATTAATTAAAATTAATAAAATTAGCGACGAAAATTTATGTCGCTGAATTAATTTAATTTAATTAAATTTTTATTCCAGCGACGAAATATTCCGCCGGTGAAAATAAAAATTTAATTAAATTAAATTATCTCAGGGACGAAAATTTTCGCCGCTGAATTAATTCATTTAATTAAATTTTTATTTCACCGGCGGAATATTCCGTAGCTGGAATAAAAATTTAATTAAATTATATTAATTCAGCGACGAAAATTTTCGTCGGTAATATCAAAAGCTCACCGACGAAATATTAATTCCGTCGGTAAAATCAAAAGTATACCGACGCAATTCGGTCCGTCGGACCACTGCGGCGGGATGATAGCGGCGGACCACCGACGAAATTTTTTCGTCGGTGATGAACTTTAGCGAAGGAATTTTGACTTTAGCGGCGGAAATTTCCGCCGCTAAAACATTTTTTTCTGGTAGCGTATGAAAGGTGCAATGCTTACTCATGTCGAGGGGTGCATTTGAGCTCCTTGGATGGTAGTCCCTGAGAGGCTCCAGAAGGCCTTCCTTTACTAAAGCCTTGAAAATTAAGCCCATGGGTATCACAAAATTATCAAAATGTTTTCGCTGCCCTAGAGGACCACTATTTCTTGGTTCATTTTGGATGCCGTCGATTGTACACAATGCCTTCTTTCCTTTACTGAATGTTGCAGCCGTGTTGGAAGGGTAACGTTTATAGCGGTGTGACATGTTCAGACCAGTAGTGCTTCCCCGTGCATAAACCCTTTTGATCTAACCATCGATGTAAGCGTGGAGATTTGACTTTGTATAAAACTCCTTTGTGTCAGATACGCGAGATTGGTATGGTGAGATGGCTCAAGCCGGGCGATTGTCGATACTCTCGTGGCTAGGCTTTTCTTGTATTTTCTTAATTGGTTCTACCAATATTCCCTCAAATGAGTCAACAGGAACACTAGGACTGCACGACCCCGCCACAAGATTGGCATTAGCAACTGAAACTGCAGTAGGAAGTACCCTCATGGGAGGAATGACAGTCTGAGCATTAAAAGCGTGACCGTAACCCTCCTCATAAGTCAAACTTGAAGCATAAGAATACAGACCAAAGGATCGGGGGTGGTGAGACTTATAAGGGGCCTCATAAGGTCTGGGAGCTGCCGAAGATGAGGATATATGGCTGGATACCGGGGAGTAGTGAGTGGGGATCCAAAAGGTTGCTGAAGATATGAGGTTTGAGGCACCGTAAAAGTAGGACTGAACGTGTCTTGACCACACTGAGGAACGTGACTAGAAGAGTAATGTGTATATTGTACTTGATGAGCAGGAGCAGCTTGCGTAACCGTCGGGTGAAGAATTGGATGAGGAGCATTTGACCTTGTCGGACTTCCCAACTGGAGGGGCGGGGTAGAGCTTGGAGGATGTTGTGAATACGGTGAACCTGATGAAGTGGTGATAAAAGCCTGGTGGCTCTTGTGAGCTTGCAGTATCACAGGGGCAAGTGGGCCTTGAGAATTGACGGAAGCAAGCTGACCCCCTCCGCACCATGGAGCCTGAGAAGCGAACTGACCCAAAATGGCTTGTGGAGCCATGTCAAACTGCTGGGCTTGAGAAGTTGCGAACTGACCCATTCCAAGCTGATGACCCGAACCAGACTGAGGCTGTGAAGTAGTAAACTGACCCATTCCAAGCTGTGGGGCAAAATCAAGCTGATTCAAACCCAGTGGTGAAACCTGAGAAGAACCGGGGGCAGGTTGATTTAGATTGGACTACTGAGGAATACCGATTTGATGAGGCTGAGATGTACTGAACTGACCAATTCTAGACTGATGGTCCAGACCAGACTGAGGCTTTGGAGTAGTAAACTGACCCATTCCAAGCTGTGGAGCGAAAGCAAACTTGTTTAAACCCAGTGGTGAAACCTGAGAAGCACCGGGAGCAGGTTGACCTAGATCGGACTGCTGAGGAGTACCGATTTGATGAGGCTGAGATGTACTGAACTGACCAATTCCAGACTGATGGCCCGGACCAGACTGAGGCTTTGGAGTAGTAAACTGACCCATTCCAAGCTGTGGGGCGAAAGCAAACTGATTCAAACCCAGTGGTAAAACCTAAGAGGCAACGGGGGCAGGTTGATCTAGATTGGACTGCTGAGGAGTAGCGATTTGATGAGGCTGAGATGTATTGAACTGACCAATTCCAGACTGATGACCCAGACCAGACTGCTGAGTCATACCAAGCTGTAGGGGCTGATAGACAGGCTGAGTTATAGGCCGGGGGATGCTTGGCCCATTAGCAGTTCCACATGAAAGGGAGCAAAGCATTCGATAGTAGTCGGCATGCCCAGGAAGGGAATTAGCTTCAATCTCTGCATCAACCGTAAAGGTTCCATTAGGGTTGCGAACAATTGCTAGTCCATGGGCTTTGACACTTTCCAATAACTGACTGATCTGAGCCTCCTGAAGTTGTCTTATCTGTTCCCGCATTTGATTCCACTGTCCGGCATTCTGCGGATTCTCGGGGTGCGGATTCGTATGTCCCCCACTGTTCTCTTCTGAGCCGGCCATTCTGAAACTCTGAGCTAAAGCGAAGGAAGAAACCGATGAAGTATCTGATTCCGGAACGACTGAGCTGAACAAATGATGACCCGGGATCTTGATCCAAACTTTGCTTACTGTGGAAGGCACAAAAGGGTGCGGTTCAGACTCGGGAAAGCAAAACAGGTTGGTGTTTGGGCTTAGGGCTCATGCAACATGTGATTATTTGTTCGATTTTACTTAAAATGCCTTTTCTCAAATCCTAAGTGGTTGGAAAAGATTGCTCTTTTTTTAACTACTCTAAGTCCTGGATCAGTGGGACCCATCACTACGCCTACAGACCCTCAACCTGTAACCTCGAACAAGGGTTCCATAGGGCAAGCATGTCCCACCGATCGAAAAAGGAAAACGAGCCTAAGGTCTGGCTGGTCACAAAGTCTTAACGCGCACTCGATGCAAATTACGGGCAAAGCCAACGTCGAGGGTCAAGATCGAGTTAAGGTGCCTGACGAAAAGCCGGCATGACCTTGACTGATAAATGTCCACGAAGGATCTTGACTCGTCGTTGGTTAAGCGGTAATTAAACATGGACTGGGCGTTAATCCTTGATGACTCGGTGTCACACCGGGAGTCGGTGCGTAAGCCGTGCGGGTCAAAGTCAAAGTCAAGCGCCAGTCAGGATCGAGTCAAAGTTCATGACGGAAAACCGGCATCACCTCGACTGATTTAGGTCCATGGAGGATCCAGACTTGGCCCATTGACTAGGGTTTGACCGACACAAGGTATACACTGACGCGGTCTGACATGGACCAAACCAAAAACCAACCAAGTCTCGGACAAAAATTTGTGTCATGGACAAGTGCAGGGTACACACGAGGGTAAACCAAGGGGTGTTTGGGTCGTCCCGTGCTCGTAGCGAGAGGCGTAGTAAGGCCTCCCGGGCTGCTACTGAGATTTTCCGGGTTAAGGACGTAGCGTGCAGTGTACGGTCAACGTGTGCGTAGTGTGCGGCAGTCTAAATTCTTTTTTGAGTAAAAATAGGGATTTTTCAAATGTGTCTTGAAGGCATAATGCATGCAAAAGATTTTTTGAAAAGAATTTATTTATTTTATATTTTTTTAAACATTTTCGAAAATATTTTTTTTGAAAGCATGTAAGCACATAAGATTTGAACAGTTAAAGGCATTGGTCCAACAGTCAAGCTTTGACTTTTTTTCCCGACACGGTCAAACTGATAACAACACATCGAGGTAAAACATATACACAAGAAAACACACACAAACACAAAGTTTCAAGTGATGGGACGGAAGCTTGACCCACAAAAGCTCTTTTTTTAAAAAAAAAAAGACAAGTTTTATTTATTTATTTTTTGAAAAACAAGTTATTTTAAAAAAAAAAAAAAAAGCTTATCAATCCCCAGCAGAGTCTCCACTGTGATGTATCTGATTTTGGCACCTGACAAAACTTTGGGACAGTTTTTAAAAGATTTTTTTTTGAATGGGTAAATCTTTATCGGACTTGAAAAATAAACGGAGTTGCCACGCCATTTTAGTTTAGGGCCAAAACTTTGAAAAAAAAACCCGAAAGTAGAGAAACGAGTCCGGAGGTCACGTTACACTCCGGGAAGAACGTTTGGCGTTCACCTAGAATGCCTCGTATGACGAGTCTTTCAAACTTGAAACTTTGTGTGTGTGTGTGTGTTTTGAAAAAGATTTTGAATTAAAAGGGTTTTCTGGAAATAAAAGAAGTCTAAGGGACTGGACTGAAAAAAAAGTAGTTTGAAAAATAGTGACTAACCTGGAAAATAACAGAAACTGGAAATTCGTTTGCAGATGACAATGTCATCCGCGTGGATGACTTTGTAGTACAAGTTCATCCGCGCGGACAAGGGTGCAATCTCAATATTTTACAGTTTCCTAATCAGTCACTATAATTTCCACAAACTTAACTGGATTTACAGAACTTAACTGGAAATATAACTGGAAGGCAGAAAATAATGGACATTTGATTTCTTTGGGCATCTATGTTTGTCCTCTCTTTCCCTAGACTTTGATTAGTGGTCATTGGTGATGAATCCACTTAATCAAGCCATCCCGGGGGTACATTAGGACTTTGAAACATGTCATTTGCAAGGGAAAAGGGGGATTTGACATGAAAAGTAAATTAACAAGAAAATTAGGTCAAGATGTATCAACTTTAGAGGAAGACTTCTAAGGTGGTCATAAGAGGGACCATCCTTTAGATCTATACTCAAGTGTATCTCCTACATCTTGTGTGACCTAAATATGTGAGTCTTAAGGATGTTCATCCATGGAAAAGGTTCGAAGGTGAACATCTTAGACTATGGGGGGGACATTTACAAGAATGTAAATAATGTAGACCATTTGAAATGATCATCTATGGAGATTGACTCCAAGATGACCATATTTTAGGTCAAGCAAACAAGTAAAGACTAGTTAATGTAAAAAGGGGACAAGGGAAATACATAATAAAAGTGAATCCTTATAGAGAATCATCCATGGAGATGAACTCCATGGAGATCCTCTTGGATCCTAGGACAAGGGGGAGGGGTATGAGTAACAAGTAAGTAAAATCACATCATGGAGACATGAAATGGATGCATGAACAAAGGAGGTTTGAGTAGGGAGAACAAGGTTTTACCAATGTTTCTTGGGTTTGTGTTTAGGGTTTGAGGATTTCAATGATTTAGGAGTGGTTTGGGTTTGTGTTTGATTTTGGTGTTAGATTTGTGGAAGATGAGTGCTGAGGGCTGTTTTGAGAGTGAATTATGACAGAGTAACAGTAGGAAATAGGAATTTTTGGCCTTTAGAAACTGAGGGGGAAGAACTGTATTTATAGGTTGGCCAGGGTACAATCTCATCCACGTGGATGAGTTTGAGGCTACAATCTCATCCGCGCGGATGGGATCAGCAACATGCCTGTTTTTTGCAGAAAGTTGTTTTGGCTGTTTCTATTTAGTCAATATTCCTTTTTTTTCTTGGAAATGATGGATTCCAGCGAGGTCCTTGACCATATTTTTATTCCTAAGAGGTCCTTCCTCATTAAAATTGTCTAAATAATGTCCAAAATGCCCCTAAATGATTATAAATCATTAATTTGGGCTGACGGAACATTAACGACCAGATTGGGGCACTTACAAAGAGGTGTTGTGTTTCTTGTCACCGAAGAAAATGATGACTTAGTCATTTTCACTTCAACGCAAATTTCACACTTATCAGTTGAATTGAATTTATTCATAGGAATTAATTCTTGACTCACTAACTTCTTTATTGTGTTGTAATTCACGTGACCTAATCTATCATGCCATAAATTAGGACTATCCAACAGGTAGACATAAGAAACAAACTTTACATTCTTAACTTCAAAGCGGATAATATTTCTTACATTTATTTTAAATGGGCCCTTTTCAAGGTACCCATTTCCAAGAAACATATCATTCTTGGTCAATACAAAGTTTTCTAACTCAAACACTAGTCTAAATCCAGTCATGCTCAACAGCGATCCGAAAACCAGGTTCTTGCGAATGTCTGGGACATGCAGCACATCCACGAGAGTTAGCTCTTTGCCTGAAGACATCTTCAGTATAACCTTTCCAAGTCCCATGACGTTGGAAGTGACATCGTATCCCATACACACCTTCTCCCCACTGATAGGAATGTATGACGAAAAGTAAAATCCATATGTACATATGTGGCGGGTAGCTCCAGTGTCTATCCACCATTTATTCCTGGTGTCTTCGAGATTTTCTAAGGTGGCTTCAAAGGTTTCACACACCATTGCTTCTAAATCAAGCCCATTCAGCCTTTCAATAATGGTGGTTTGATTTCTGGAGTCGGTCTCTTGAATCTTGTAGACCCGTTCCAATGAGTTCCACAACTCCTTGGCTGCCTTCACGAAACAGTACTCCTCGTATAGGACTTTACTTAGCCCACTCAATATGTACATTTTACATATGAGAATTTCATGATTACATGCCTCTGTGGCTATCCATCCTTGCAGATCTGAATATTCATCCCGACTAGCGGGGATATCTTTTTCAATGAACATCTTCAAACCGAGGTTGGTTAAGAGGTACATCATCTTTTGTTGCCAGCTTTTGAAGTCCGCACCTCCGAACTTCGTTATTTCCTTGCCAAGTGCTGGATAATTCTGAACTGGAGCTGGCGCAACAATTTGGTTCATTGCATTTGACTAGTGAGGGTGGGTAACCCCGGACAACTGAGAGGTTTATTTTCAGTCGACGTTTCCTTATGAAAATGTAAAATTACTTCTTACGATTGTTGAGAAAATATGTAACGGAATTCGAAAAGGCTTTCTTTTCGAAAATAACTGAATATAAATAAAATCGGGACGGAGGAAAGTTGAGGCTTGTGTTTGACACAATCTCCGTAAAAAGTAATTGCCCCGCACTGGTGCTAACGATTACTGACAATCTTCTCGTAAGATGCAACGACTTTAACTGTCGTTAATAGAAGCACTCCAAATTAACGACTTCGGCAAACAAATCTGAGTATTTGAAACTTCTGGACTTGAAGGAAATTTTTGCTTCAAGATGCTCTATCTCTAACTTGCTAATGATAGTTGGATGACTGAATGAATAAATTGACAATCTGGTGGTACTATTTATAGATAATGAAGAGTTGGTGTGCCTTTTGGGAATAGACACAAATTGCACCTGGTGAATCTCAACCCTTGGATCAGATTGTGGATGAAGGGTGGAGATCTGCTGGTTCGACCCAGCAGCCCGACCCGTCTGTTCAAACAAACGCGGTTCACGCCCTTAGCCATTAGCAGCCTGTTCGAACCATCACGACCCAATCCGAACGGTCTCCAGCCTCTACGGGCCTGGGCCCATTTACCCGATCCAACTGCCACATCCTTTAGCGGCGGCCCATTCCAACCGGACCTAATCCAAACGCCTAAGCCCACAATTTTGGACCAGCCCAACGAGCCTAGCCAGAACCAAACCATCAACCGACACGAACCATGGACTGGACCGCCATCGAGCCGAACTTTGTCAAAAGTTTAAGGCTCCAATAGCTCCTAGCAACAATGCGGACATGCGAAAATGCACCCTAAAATGCCCAATATGCCCTTCGCGGTTGTGGAGTAATTTTGGGCTAGTCCAAAATTAAAATAATTGGGCCAATACTTGCATGGTTGGCCCAATGCTCCACTTGATTGCATGGTAAGGAGGATAACACTTGATTATTACCTCCTTGAAGTGGATGAGTTTATAAACTCTCCTATATTTTGGATTCTAGGCAATATGGGATATGGCTTTCCATATTCACAAACTCTTCATAAACCCATTTTAAATTACATACTTTGAGCATTAATTTCTCATTCACCACAAATTGATTTTGAGAAAGTAAATATATCAAATTAATCTATTCCAAATGTAGATTATTAAGATGCATTCAATTTTCATTTTCCTAAAATGAAACCTTATGAAATTCTTGGTCAAAAATCGGTCAAACCTCACTTTTCCAAATCAAAATTCCAACATAATAAATGTTTGCGAAGTCAGAAATTTTGTATAATGGAGTTAGAATTATGATATAGTGGTATTCTTTTCTAAACCAAAGGGGAGCTAAATGATATTTTTTTTCTTTTTTAGGGGTAAAAATTAAATAATAGTAAAAATGACACAACTTCAAAATCAATCCCATGGCATAGACATCGCCACCGGTTGCAGCAATGGAATTGGTGTTGCGATGTAGCTGTCAGTTAGAACATAAATTATATCTTCCTCTATTACTTGAAATCTTTTGAGCATTTTGTTAGGCCAAATAAATTCGCTAGTTGTTATTCTCCAAGGAGTACATATAAATATAATCTCTATCATAATGGATCGTTGCAGTGCATCATCAATTCTGCCGTTGCTGAGGTACCTGTTATATGTAGTAGTATTCACATATAATACTTGGTCATCTCCCATATTGAGTTTGTAAACCAACCTTTCATTCATGGTATAAAGTCTTATTCTTCATTTTCTTGTTTTCTTGTGTCTTCTTTATCCCACATGGGATTACTAATAAAACTTGTGGAGCTAAACTTGTTATATAATAGCTAAGTTTGAAGAGTTCCTATAAGCTTGCTTGAGCTTCCCTATATTATGGGAAAAATATCAAGTATGGCTTAAAGTTTTGAGTATTATATATATATATATATATATATATATATATATATATATATATATATATATATTTATAATAAAGAAAGAAAGAAATTAATTAATTTAAATATTAAATTAATCTTAATACCGGTTATGGTATTAAGGAGGGAAGAAGTATATCAGTTTAAACATTAGGGTTGTGACTCTTTGAATAGTCATTTACAAAAGAGTATGACTGTTCGGAGGGGAACGCCCGGATCGGCCGTGCAAGGCGTAGAGCACGCCTGTGCAAGTACGGAGCGGCCGTGCCAATTTTGGTGACACGCCCGTGCAAAAGCATGGAGCGGCTGTGCAACTTTGGTGACACGCCCGTGCAGCTGAGGCACCAGTCCGAAAAAGTTGTGTCTTTTCAAGACCACAACACAAACTCTATAAATAGAGTTGCCTCCTCTGGAAAACAGATATAGAAATATACTGATCTGATTTTACTTCCTGGGTCTTTCTTCTTAACAAATCTATTCTTCGAGTCAAACAGTTAAAGCTTCGATTATTGTTCCCGAGTTATTCAAAGGAGTGTAACTTTGAATAAGAGTGTGTAGGTTTTGTATCCTGGAGGTGAAATTCGTTGAGACCATTACACTATAGTGGGACGAATTAAATACCTTAAAGATAACATCTTTTGGTGTGCCTAACCTACTGATTCCTTACCCACAATCGAGTCATATACAACAGTTTTAAGGTAATTAATTCTTCGTATAGATGGAGTCAGTTTTGATGAAGGGACAATTACCCGAAGCAGATAAGTTAGAGAGACTAAATGGGCTGAACTACAAGCGTTGGAGCTTGAAGATGGAATACCTTCTCACCATTGCAAAGGTATTCTACGTGCTATGTGATCCTTGTCCAAAGGAGAATGAAAATGATAAAGCAACCGAGGCACAGAAAACCGAGGCTGCTGAAAAAGTGAAGAAATGGAAATCGGATGACTTCATTTGCCGATTCACCATTCTGCAAGCATTGAACAACACGTTGTTCAACGTGTTCCAAATACACAAAACCGCCGCTGATGTTTGGTTTGCAATCAAATGAAGGTACGTCAATGAAGATGCTAGTAATAAATCTTTTTTGGTCAATAAATTTGTTGAATACAAGATGGTAGACTCGAGGCCTATCATTGATCAAGTTAATGAACTCAATGACATATCCATCGAATGTGCTGATGCGGGTGAACCCATTTCTGAGACATTCCAAGTTTCAACCATCATTGGTAAACTTCCACCTTCTTGGAAAGATTACCAAAAGAAATTGAAGCATAAGAAGAAGGCCATCACCTTAGATGAACTTCTTCAAGGCATCCAAATTGAGACTGAAAGTCTCAAACGTGATGGCTCAATTTCTAAGAAGATTGAAGGTGTAAACTATGTGGAAAATAAAAATGTTGCCGGAACTTCCAAGGGAAACCAAGGAAAGTTCAAACGGGAAAACAACTTTAAAAATGATGGAAAGGGTAAAGCTAAGAAAAAGCAAAAGAGTTCTTGCTATGTTTGTGGAAAAACAAATCATTTGGCTAAGAACTGCTATTAACGCAAAGGGCAACAGAAAGATGAACAAGCAAATGTAGTTGAGAGCAACTTCATTAGCATGCTTTCCGAAATCTGTCTAGTCAACAATGTCGACTCAGATTGGTGGATTGATTCAGGGGGTACATGTCATGTAACTCCAAATCGAAGCTTGTTCAAAACTTATGAAGAAGTGAAAGAGCCAAAAGCAGTTTATATGGGAAATGCTTCTACAAGCGAGGTCTTGGGCATAGGGACCATTATTCTCCCCCTCACTTCAGAAAAGACTCTTACTTTGAAAAATGTGTACCATATTCCCTTTATGAGGAAGAATCTTGTATCCATTCCTAAATTGGACGAAAATGGCTTTAAAGTAACCTTTCGCGCCCAACAAGTGAATATCACTAAAAATGGGACATTTGTTGGAAAGGGCTACATTAAAGACCAAATGTATTTATTGAGCATTGATAATAAAATTACCAGTTCTTCTTACTTTGTTGATTCTAATTTTAATGTTGAAAAGCATGATTTTTGGCATTCTAGATTAGGACATATTGGTATGAATGCAATGAGTCGTATGATTAAATATGAGTATATTCCAAAATCTTCGACTATTTATTCTATGAATAATTGTGAGTGTTGCGCTCAATCTAAGTTGGCTAAAACATCTTTTAAAAGTGTAGTAAGATCAACTAGGTTGCTTGAGTTAATTCATACTGATATATGTGACAACAAAGATATTTTGACAAGAGGTGGAAAACGTTATTTTATTACATTCATTGATGATTTTTCTAAGTTTGCATATGTGTATTTACTTAGAACAAAAGATGAAGCTTTTGACAAGTTTAAAATTTTCAAAGCGAAGTTGAAAATCAAACCAATCTAAGGATAAAACGATTAAGATCGGATAGAGGTGGTGAATATTTTCCAAACGAGATGATTTCATTTTGTCAACAAAATGGAATTGTTAGGGAATCTTCAGCACCTAATAATCCACCACAAAATGGAGTAGCCGAGAGTAAAAATCGATCCTTAATGGAGATGGTTAGTGCCATGATTATAAATTCAAAATTACCAATGAGCTATTGGGGAGAGGCACTATTAAGTTATGTTTACATTTGTAACAGAATTGTGAATAAACATATGAAAACTCCATACAAATTATTTAATGGGCGTAAGCCTAATATTTCACATTTAAAAGTATGGGGTTGTGTTGCATATGTTTTAGATGCAACTTTGAAAAGAAATAAACTTGGGAGTAAAGCTGTGAAATCTATATTTATTGGTTATTCTTCAAAAAGCAAAGCATATAGATTTATGAGAATTAATGACAATCGTGTGTTTGAAGCTACGCGTGCTATTTTTTATGAACATTTGAACATAAAAAGTGTAGACAAGGTAGATATAAACCATGAATTGTCAAAAGAACTTGAAGTAGAAAATGCATCAAGTTCACATGATAATGGTGATGCCATTGCTAATGATGAAAATTTAGACAACAATGAAAATGATGAAATAGTTGAGTTAAGGAGAAGCAAAAGACAAAGAATTGAAAAGAACCTTGGTCCTGGCATGTTTACATATATGTGTGATGTACCCGATTTTTTTTTAAATCAAACGGAGTCGCCACGCCATTTTTATTTTGAGGGCCAAAACTTTGAAAAATGTCCGAGATCAGAAATTTAGGTTCGGAGGTCACGTTACGCGTCGGGAAGGACGTTAGTGTGCACCCGGCGCGCCTCGCAAAACGAGTCTTCCAAACATTTGAAATCCTTTGTTGTGTGTGTGTGTGTGTGTTTTTTTTTGACCAAAATGAGTTGAAACTGAGAAAAACAAAAATGGGGAACTCTTTATAAGACTTTGAACAATCCCCAAGATTTTTGGTGTGATTTTTGGATTGAGTCTTGGCATTCAAAATATTTTTGGATTTGAAAAGCAATTCTGCCAGAATGAAAGAAGGCAGTTGACCCTTGACTTTGAAATGGACTTAAAGGCTTCAAAACCTCAGAATCTGGGGAAAGTCCGAGAATGAAAGTTGCTTAAAACACCCTAAATAGGGTTTATGCAAAGGAACTTTCCATTTTTGAAGTAATTTGAGGGGTCAAAACCTTCTGGAAATCTCAGATGTGAAATCTGGATTTCCAGAAGCTGATGAACTGGCCTCTAAGAGAAAAATTGAAAAAAGGAGTTTTACTCACTCAAAAAATAAAATAAAAATATGTATGGAAATCTATGGATGTTGGCTACAAAAAGTATTTTGTAGTCAACACCCAATTCCAAGTTTTACTGGGTCCAAAAAATAGGAAAATGGACTGAGGTCTCAGAACAATGCTACTGGACAGCAAGATGTTCTTGAGGGAAAATGTGATTTTTGGGGGATTTGCATCTATGTTCACCCCATTTTCATCCCTAGACTTGATACCACTACTTTTTGTTAAGTGGTTATCATATTCAAGTCATCCTTGGGGAATTTATGGGGTTTAAACATGTCCTTTGCAAAGGGAAAGGGGATATTTTGTAAAGATGAATTTAAAGAGAAAAAAACAACTAAAGATTTAAAATGTGGACCATTTGAGATGGTCATTCATGAAGATGAACTTCAAGATGACCATATTGGGTCAAAACTTAAGTGAAACTAGACATCAAGTAGATCCAAGTAAGAAGAACAAGATGATCAAGAAGTTAAAAGAGGATTTTAGGGTTTTGAGAAGGAGGGCTTTACCAATGGTGACACCCTATCTTCCTAGGCTTGGAATTTGACTTGAGGAGTATCAAGATTTGGTGTTTGGCTTGAGGAGTATCAAGGTTTGGTGTTTGGATTTATGTTTGGAGTGAGATTGGGAAATATTCAAGAGAAAATGGTGGCAATCTAGGGATTCCCACTGTTTTCTCTCTATATTTCGCCAGAGTTTCGTTGCTGTGATCCAATTGTGTTGTGTAAACTGAGAGAGGAGGGTTCAATTTATAGGACACTGTGAGTGTCAATCATATCCGCGCGGATAGGGTTCGACGCGTGCACTGTTCATCTG
This sequence comes from Adenophora triphylla var. japonica, assembly GCA_022495995.1. Classification (NCBI taxonomy): domain Eukaryota; kingdom Viridiplantae; phylum Streptophyta; class Magnoliopsida; order Asterales; family Campanulaceae; genus Adenophora; species Adenophora triphylla. The sequence goes on from JAFEMH010001302.1 coordinate 39,967, forward strand.
CTACATGTAGGCCGGCTTTTGGACAGAGGAATATTATTCCAAAATTCAAACTGATTGCTGTTTTTCAACTTTCTTAATTCGGATTTTTCCAATTTCTTTTGCTTTTTGAGATTCTTTTCTTGGTTTAACTTTAAATGGCAATGCCCATTTTACCCTTACTTTGTTAGAAAAGTTAGGAATGTTAGGAATGTTAGTAATGTTATAACTTTCGTTAATTTTCTAATGAAAATGCTAACAAGCTCAAATTGAAGCACTTACAGTAGCCCCTCGGCGACGGTGCTTTCGAAGGAAGCGGGGCCGTCGATAAGAGTAAGGCTCCATATTTGACAGGATGATCAAGTGATCGAGTGGCTGAACCTAGCGATAGGCTACCTACGTATCCCGAATGGGAATCAAGCCGGCCGTAGTTCGGGTCTTTGACCCTGGAGATGATGGCTTTTTAGGTGCCTCGAACCTGGACGAGTGAGTTCTGCAGTCGATTGCTGGAAGAAACTCTGCTGGGGATAGGAAATGACCATTTTCGGTCTGATGGCTGGAGTTGTATATCCGCTCTGCTGGAGATAAAGTGACCATTTTGGTCTGGTGGCTGAACCTAGCGATAGGCTACCTACGTATCCCGAATGGGAATCAAGCCGGCCGTAGTTCGGGTCTTTAATCCTAAGATTGGACTATTTTTGGGAAGTCGCCCTAAGACCTGACTATTTTTGGGAAGTCACCCTAAGATCTGACTATTTTTGGGAAGTCACCCTATGATCTGACTATTTTTGGGAAGTCGCCCTATGGTTTGACTATTTTTGGGAAATCACCCTATGATCTGACTATTTTTGGGAAGTCGCCCTATGGTTTGACTATTTTTGGGAAGTCACCCTATGATTTGACTATTTTTGGGAAGTCGCCCTATGGTTTGACTATTTTTGGGAAGTCACCCTATGATCTGACTATTTTTGGGAAGTCACCCTATGATCTGACTATTTTTGGGAAGTCGCCCTGAGATCTGACTATTTTTGGGAAGTCACCCTATGGTTTTGACTGTTTTGGGGAAGTCGCCCTAAGATTTGACTATTTTTGGGAAGTCACCCTAAGATCTGACTATTTTTGGGAAGTCGCCCTATGGTTTGACTATTTTTGGGAAGTCACCCTATGATCTGGCTATTTTTGGGAAGTCGCCCTATGGTTTGACTATTTTTGGGAAGTCACCCTATGATCTGACTATTTTTGGGAAGTCGCCCTATGGTTTGACTATTTTTGGGAAGTCACCCTATGATCTGACTATTTTTGGGAAGTCACCCTATGATCTGACTATTTTTGGGAAGTCGCCCTGAGATCTGACTATTTTTGGGAAGTCACCCTAAGGTTTTGACTGTTTTGGGGAAGTCGCCCTATGATCTGACTATTTTTGGGAAGTCACCCTAAGATCTGACTATTTTTGGGAAGTCACCCTATGATCTGACTATTTTTGGGAAGTCACCCTAAGATCTGACTATTTTTGGGAAGTCACCCTATGGTCTGACTATTGTTGGGAAGTCACCCTAAGGTTTTGACTGTTTTGGGGAAGTCGCCCTAAGGTTTGATTGCGATTTATCTCTTTCCTAGTGTTGTGACCGGGGTGATAGCGCTTTAGGTGCCTCAAACCTTAATGATGGTGTCTTAGGTGCCTCGAACCTTGATTTGAAATGATTTCCCTTTGATGGTTTGGGATGGATGGTCCTTTGGTGGATTTTAGTTCAGGAATGGGGACTTAGTTCAGGAGTATGTTTCTAAGTCGAGGTTTTGTTCAGGAGTATGAACCTAAATGGGGACCTAGTTCAGGAGTATGATTCTAAGTTGAGGTTTTGTTCAGGAGTATGAACCTAAATGGGGACCTAGTTCAGGAGTATGATTCTAAGTCGAGATTTTGTTCAGAGGTATGAACCTATGGGTAATCATGCAACATTTGTGAGTGTATGCATATTTTCGAGATATGTTGAAGGATTAACGTACCTTTGCTGTGCTTACCTGCAGGAGAGCAAGTTGCGGGGCTGTGTGGTAGTTGATAATGTTGAGAGTCTTGATGCATCTTTGAAAACTTGGCATTTCTGTCTGAACTGTATTTGAGATCTTGGCGTCTCTGACCGAACTGTATTTGAGAGCTTGGTATCCCTGACCAATTTGTATTCGAGAACTTGGTATCCCTGACCCACTTGCCTTTGAGAACTTGGCGTCTCTGACCGATTTGTACTTGAGAACTTGGCGTCTCTGACCGATTTGCCCTTTTGAGAACTTGGCATCCCTGACCGATTTGCCCTTTGAGAACTTGGCGTCTCTGACCGATTTGTATTGGAGAACTTGGCATCTCTGACCGATTTGTATTTGAGAGCTTGGCGTCCCTTGACCGATTTGCATTTTGAGAACTTGGCGTCCCTGACCGAATTGTATTGGAGAACTTGGCGTCCCTGACCGATTTGCATTTTGAGAACTTGGCATCCCTGACCGAATTGTATTGGAGAACTTGGCGTCCCTGACCGATTTGCATTTTGAGAACTTGGCGTCCCTGACCGAATTGTATTGGAGAGCTTGGCGTCCCTGACCGATTTGTATTGGAGAACTTGGCGTCTCTGACCGATTTGTATTTGAGAGCTTGGCGTCCCTGACCGATTTGCATTTTGAGAACTTGGCGTCCCTGACCGAATTGTATTGGAGAACTTGGCATCCCTGACCGATTTGTAGACACTGGAGGCTGTCTTCATATGTTTGTGGATGTTGGGGGTCGACTTTGGTGAAGATCATCCTTGCCAAAAAGGGGGATTTGATTTCACATTTGAATTCCTGCATTCGTTAGTGAATAGGAAGATGCATATATGGCATTCATGATGACAGATGCATGCATGGAACCAAAAATGATTATGAGATGATGCATTTTCTTGCTTTCGAAGATGCACTTAGCCTAAGCTTTTGGCAGGGAAATTATGATTTATGATCTTTAATCACTTAGGATTGTTCCTATTGATTCAAGTTTTGTGCATGCTACATGAGCCCTGGGGAGATTTTCGTGGGGATGCATGGTGATGAGAGGAGATGCATGTATCTAGAGACTGTTTGAAACAGATTTTGAGCAAGTGGGGGGTGAGAGCCCTCGATCGCGATTAAAACTGCGGCTGTTGATATTATCGCATGGACCTCAATTTTGATGAGATTGGATTCGGATCCCGGGTCTTGATTGAAATTTTCCCTCTCACTCTTGGTCATTTGAAGCTGATGCTGACAGGCTCTAGGGCACGTCGATATGAGTGAAGCTTCTTTCATTTGGGTGAGCTGTGACTTTGGCCGAAACCTTGCTCGGAGAATGATTTGATGAAATTGCTAATGCCGGGAGAAACCCTGATCTTGAATTCCGATGCTACGGGAAGCTGCCGTGTACCAAGTTCTGAAGCTGAAATTCTTTCTTGCGACTTGATAAAATTCGGGTCCGAAAGACCATCTTGACAAAGCCCCCGGATCCTGAGTAGGCAAAGTCCGGATTTTGAAGAAGCGACTTGGCGAGTCTATCTCGTAGTGAAGACCCCAACGTGGACCCAAAGATGACTATATAAGCCCCAGCTTGAAGAGCTGCTACAGGAGAACCTAGGAGAACCGCTTACCAGAGCCCCAGCGTGAAGAAATTAAGAGTAGTCTTACAGAGGGGGCACCCATCTTTTCAGACCTTAGTCAACCAGTTACTGGACAAGACTCGGAAATGTTTACGTGCAGGGGCATATCTTTTGAAAGGTGGGATTGTCTCCCGAATTTGTGTATGACACTCTCGCTTTTGGTTTGACTCTTTTGAGAGAGTATAAGCATCACAAGGTGTGGAAAGGTGTATGGAAGCCCCTGCTGACAGAAAGACAGTGTTTGGCTCTATTTCCCTATGATGGAGAGAGAGAGAAGACTTGTCGAGACACTTGAAAACTTGTCTTATTCATGATGATCACAAGGCTGCTTAAAACCTTTTGTTAATGTTCGGGTTATTCAACTCCTAATTCTGATATAAACAAATATTTTGATTAATCACAAGGAGAAAACCAACTGATATCGAGAATCAAGCTCGGAAGGGCGGAAAGTGTATAGGGACGATCCTTGATGGGACCGGATTTTTTTTATTTTTTTATTTTTTTTTTTTTAGATTTGTTTGTGATTTTGACCGGACCATTTCTGGTTGCCTACGTTCCCTCCATTATGAAGAGCTCAGGTCGCCGTAGTTCGGGCTTATCCCAAATGAAGAGAGAATGAGTGTGAAAATTCAAGACTTTGAGGTTCTTTTGGGAATTTTGAGGATTTGGAGGATTGAACAACATACCCCCTTAGAGTGTCCATGAAAGACACGGATGCGAAGCCCCAGTGGGACATCCACGGCAAGTGTTTGTGGAGTAGAAATGAATTATGCTCACATCAGATTTGAATTTACACAATCTTTGATTGGTAATTTTGAACCAAAATGGATTAGATTCCAAATTAAGCAAGCAATGAAGCATTAATTTGATCCCGACATCGAGGATATTAGAATGAAAATGCTATCCGGTAGGGACTGTAGTTGGGTTTCCGGGCTTCGATCGGCCATCGGGTGGTTTGGGAAATTATGACCTCTTAAGATGAGAGGTCCTACTGGGCCTTTTGCTGACTGATCCTCTAAAGATGAGAGGTTGGCTTGCAGGGATGTGTTTGGGAAATCTATGGCGGGGAAGATTAATTGCCTCTAAGAATGAGAGGTCAAATTTTGACTTTGGCCAAAGGCGAGGGTAATGGGAGTATCCTCTAAAATCGAGAGGATGGCTAAGGATTGATTTAGGGTAATGGTGAGAGGAAGTCCGAGCTATCGACAACCTTTGTGAACTTGCGAGAATTCAGGCTCCTTTTGATCATTGGAGAGCTTCTTGAGAAGTCGGGGACTTTTGAGTTCTTTTTTTTTTGTTTTTTTGTTTTTTTTGTTGGAAGGCTTCCTGAGGAGCTTGGAATTATATCCGAGATTGTGAGGATTTTAAAATCCTTCTTTTGAGAATTCGGAAGGCCTCTTTGAGGAGTTGAGAATTATCTTTCCTTCCTTCACAACGTGAACATTTTATGCATCGCCGACTCTTGAAGCTAACTTCTTTGGCGTTGCTTGAACTTCTCTCAATAAGGAGCAAAGGTGATGGCTAAACAGGGTTTCAAAACATGCCGATCTTGAAATGAAAGGGTAGTGTTTAGTGAGGGTGAGGTAATGGCTTTCCTATGGGTGAAAGGCTTCAACCGCAATCCCTACCGGATGACCTAAACGAGATTAAGTCTTCATTGCTTGCTTAAGCTTTAAATGAGAAAAGATCCATGCAAATTCATCGAGCAACGAGGGGATGATGATGAAAGGGATGTGAGCATATGAGATGCAAGATGGGGAGTTGGTAAGCCCCAATTTGGAAAGGATATCAATTGATTTTCTCACTCCGATTAATTTAAATATTAATCATTTCAAAGAATTAGTGGTTGAGCAAAGACAAGTGATCATTTTGGATAAAACCATTTCAATTAAGTGTAACGTGGGTGCGCAAGTGATGTCTCGAGTCTAGCAAGAAGAGAAAAAAGACTTATATTAAAAGTTAGGCATTTAACCACTATGTCCAAAATGGACTACAACGACAAATGTCCAGGAAGGACTTAGGTGAAAGAAAAGTACTAGACCCTACGAAGGTTGACTCAAAAGACTATTTTAAAGATAGGTAGCCCCGCCTAGCCGCTCTTTGCCGTTGAACCATGCATCTATTCTTCGACGCCGGAGACGGGAGCTATTGCAGATCTTTCCATCAGGATTTCCTTGGCAATCTCTTTCTTAATCCAAACACTTTCATCGCCTGCGATGGCTGATTCACCGACCTCACAAGGGGGAGAGTCAAATTCCATTATGCCCACAAGGCTTGAACCACCAAACTCGATCATGTTGACACTCATGTTGTTAGGGAGCGGGTTATTGATAGTATTAGGCCCTTCAGGCATCTCTAACCTCCCTTGCTCAATCAACCCTTGAATGGCCTTTTCAGGGGGACGCAATCATCCGTCAGTGCCCATGGTACTGATGAAAGGCACAATGCTTGGAGGTATCCAAAGGAGCGTTGGGGTTTCTTGGCTGATAATTATCCAAAGGCCGGAGCAAACCTTCTTTTACCAATCCTCTAAAGATATCACTTAAAGGCATCCCAAGGTTTCTCAAGTCTTGGAGCCGGGATCTGGATGCATCAGGCTTCTTGGGAACAAAGGAAGTGGCATTGTTACAGTCCTGTCCCGCGTAGCCGATCGCCTCTTTGCCTATAGCGAAAGCGAGAGTAGTGTTGGAGGGAGGAGCCCGATATCTGTAGGCGGGTGCGGCAGTCGGCTGCTGATTGTAAGCCTTTTCAAACTTAGCCCCGGAATTAACCATTGCACGCAAGTCAGCGTAGGGGAAGTGGCTGAGGGAAGCTCTCAAATGCGGCTTCAAGCATGACTGAAAATGCTCTAACCGCTCCTGTCAGAGGGAGGAATGGCCATTTCACTGAGCTTTAAGTTCCACCTCTTATAGAAATCCCCAATATTCTCATTAGGGCGCTGCATTGTTGTTTGCAGGTCAACTCTATTTGTCTCCCATTCCAAGTTGGCTTTATACTTATCTGTGAAAGTACTGGTAATCTGTTCCCAAGTAGCCCTAGCTTCAGGCTGCAATCGGAAAAACCATTTCAAAGCCCCTGACTTCAAAGAGAGACTAAAGTAATCGGCCAACTGCTGGTTTGTGCATCCCTTAGCCTTCATTGCCAAAGTATAGGTGTCCAAGTGAGTTTTAGGGCATGCACTCCCGTCAAACAATTCCAGAGTGGGCATCACAAACTTGTGAGGCAGGGGGACAATCGAGTCGGGATCTGTAGGCCGAAGAGCAGTGTTCTTTTTGGCAGTCAATTCAGCAATCTGTGCTTTCATTTCCTTGTGTTGCTCCATAAACCAAGCCAATTGGGGATCCAAAGGTGGAGCGGGAATTCCTGAGCCGATATTTGAGCTAGGAAGAGGACTAGCTGTTGGTGGTGCATTGGTGGAAGGAATACCATATCCCGGAGCATAGGTGAAAACCTGTCCTTGGCCCAAATTACCCTGGGGAGTGTGAGTAGGAGCCGGGGCAAAAGGATAGAACCCAGCGACTTGCTGTTGGCTTCCAATCGGCAGAGAAGATGGAGGCAGATCTGAGGTAGCCAGATGGCTTGGATTTCCGGAGTGAGGCCCATAAGTAGGCTTAAGTGCGGGCTGCTGTCCCTGGTTGTTGAATTGCATGGCTGGTTGCGGCAAGAATGCATAACCGGGAGGATACTGTGGTCCTGGTGATTCGGATGAAACCGGGATGGAGGTTTGGTAACCCATCGAACCCTGAGTGATAAATGGATTTGTGAAAGCTGTGTGAGGAGCAGTTGAACCAGTACCATTCTGAGGAGGGGCTCCTGACTGTGGCCCAGAACCAGACTGTGGCGGCATTCCAAACTGTGGTTGTGAAGGTCCGGATTGATCGGTTCCGAACTGCGGTGGGATTCCAATCTGCTGTGGCATTCCGAGGTATCCCCAACCGTGAGAGGACATTCCGTACTGACTTTGCCCCCACTGAGGAGCTGTGAACTGATTCGTCCCATCAGGCTGCAGGGATCCAGTGGTCTGACCCAGAGATCGAGGAGCATGGGTTCTGGTAGCACCGAAGGGGGTTGGTAGTGGCATGCTGGAGTAGTCGGGGCGACGAAGATTAGGATTGAAGTCTTCCTCTTCCACGGTGAAGGTGCCGTCGGGATTGAGGCTGGCAGCCAAACCATGGCTCTTGATAGCTTCCATGAGGCTGTTCAGCTGTGCTTCCTGTCGCACTCTCATCTGTTCTGCTAACTGATTCCACTGCTGTTCTGTCTGAGGAGTCCCGGGTGGCGGAGTGACGTTGTCCCCCTCGTTACCAGCTGATGCAGACATTCTGAAACCCGGAGTTGAAACAAACGATGAAGCTGACGATGCGCTTGACTCTTCCCAACTGATCAAACGGTGACCCGGTGCCCGAAACCAAGCTTTGTGCGGAGCTGCGGGGGAAAGACACGAGGGTTCAGATGGCGGGATTTGAAGGAGGGTAGGTGTTTGGGCTTTAGGCTCATGCAACATGCAGTTATTTGTTCATGTTTACTTAAGACACGCTTTATTAACCTAATCGGTTGGAAAAGATTGCTCTTCTTTTTCGCAAACTACCCTGATTCCTGGATCAGTGGGCCCCGTCACTACGTCTATAAGCCCCTCGTATTCCACCTGTATTTCGACCTCCCAGGGTGGACAGCCCCGGGCGAGGGTCCTATAGGGCAAGCGGGTCCCACCGACCGAAAAGAAAACGATCCTAAAAGTCTGGCGGGTAATCGAGTCTTAACGAGCATTCGATGTAAATTATGGACAAAGCTGACGTCAAAGTCAAGATCGTGTCCGAGGGCTCGACAGAAAGTCAGCATGATTTGGACTGATAAGTGTCCACAATTGATCTTGACTTGTCGTCAGTTAAGCCGTAATTAGGCATGGAATGATCATTAATCCTTGTTGACTCAGTGTCAATGCTGGGAGTCGGTGTATAATTTGTGCCGCCGTAGCCGAAGTCAAGGCGCCGGCCAATATCTTGGTCAAAGTCCGCGGCGGAAAACCGGCGACTTCGACCGATTAGGGTCCCCGAAAGATATTGAGTCGGTATGCCGACAAAGGCTTGAAAGGAAAGGTCTATACACGTACAGGCATGACAATGACCGTACTAAAAACCAACCGGGTCTCGGACAAAGTGTGTCACGGACAAGTGCATGGTCGACACGAGGCTCCATGGGATGTTTGGGTAGTCCTGTGCTCGTCCGAGAGGCGTAATAAGACCAAACGGACCGCGACAAGGATTTCCCCGGGTTAGGGACGTAGTGTGCAGTGTACGGTCACGTGCGCGTAGTGTGCAAGCAGTCTATATTCTTTTTCTGAGTAAAATAGAGATTTTTATGTGTCTTAAAAAGCATGATGCATGATTTTTTTTTTGAAAAATTTCTTTTGAAAAAACCCTTTTTTTTTTAATTTTTTTTTTTTGAAAATCAATGAACACATAAGCACATAATCACAAAAATTCCGACAGTTAGGGACATTATTCCGACAGTCAAAATTTTGAATTTTTCCGAGGCGGCCAAAACAAACACGAAAATGTGCAAAAATCACACACACAAAACAAAGGACTTCAAATATCGGGATGGAAGCTTGACCCTCAAAAGTTTTTCTCTCTTTTTTTTTTTGAAAAGATAAAACTTGTTAAATCCCCAGCGGAGTCGCCACTGTGATGTACCCGATTTTTTTTGAAATCAAACGGAGTCGCCACGCCATTTTTATTTTGAGGGCCAAAACTTTGAAAAATGCCCGAGATCAGAAATTTAGGTTCGGAGGTCACGTTACGCGTCGGGAAGGACGTTAGTGTGCACCCGGCGCGCCTCGCAAAACGAGTCTTCCAAACATTTGAAATCCTTTGTTGTGTGTGTGTGTGTGTGTGTGTGTGTTTTTGACCAAAATGAGTTGAAACTGAGAAAAAAAAAATGGGGAACTCTTTATAAGACTTTGAAAAATCCCCAAGATTTTTGGTGTGATTTTTGGATTGAGTCTTGGCATTCAAAAGATTTTTGGATTTGAAAAGCAATTCTGCCAGAATGAAAGAAGGCAGTTGACCCTTGACTTTGAAATGGACTTAAAGGCTTCAAAACCTCAGAATATGGGGAAAGTCCGAGAATGAAAGTTGCTTAAAACACCCTAAATAGGGTTTCTGCAAAGTAACTTTCCATTTTTGAAGTAATTTGAGGGGTCAAAACCTTCTGGAAATCTCAGATGTGAAATCTGGATTTCCAGAAGCTGATGAACTGGCCTCTAAGAGAAAAATTGAAAAAAGGAGTTTTACTCACTCAAAAAATAAAATAAAAATATGTATGGAAAGCTCTGGATGTTGGCTACAAAAAGTATTTTGTAGTAAACACCCAATTCCAAGTTTTACTGGGTCCAAAAAATAGGAAAATGGACTGAGTTCTCAGAACAATGCTACTGGACAGCAAGATGTTCTTGAGGGAAAATGTGATTTTTGGGGGATTTGCATCTATGTTCACCCCATTTTCATCCCTAGACTTGATACCACTACTTTTTGTTAAGTGGTTATCATATTCAAGTCATCCTTGGTGAAAGTTTCGTGTAGCTAGGAAACTTGGATCACGCAATAGGCAAAGGATGTGAGTACAGATGTGTCTCACAACTGTCCACACATCCACAGATAATGCAGCGGAATAAAGTAAATAAAAGTAAATAAAATGCAATAACTCAAGAGTTATATACGCTTACTGATCTGTGTGATCAGCAAACTAGGCTTACGCCCAAAAACCTTTTCACTATAAAAACTTATGTTTCTTACAAAAACAAATAAGTGAAAAACTAAAATATGAAAATACTAAACAAGTTCTAATCACCTTCTATGATATGAACAACTCCCCTTTCCCAAGTAGGACTTATTCAATCAGAAGTAAAACAAGAGAACTTTATGAAAACCTAGATGTGAGTTACGGATGTAAGCTCACAACCTAAAACAACAATGTCGAATGACTATGAAGAATGTGATTTTCTCTCGTAAATTGTGTAACTTCTCTTTGTGCTGAATGCCTTGTATTTATAGAGCACCTTGGAGAAGATCTTCATGCAATCGACTTCTTCCTTTGTGAGATTCCTTTTTCTATATGAAAACATATAACACACTCACAAGGAAATCAAATATTAGTAGGTTAGTCCTAATATAAAACTATGTACATAAATAAAAGATATTTACATAATTACAATCTCTTAATAAAAATAAGATACTTATAAATCTCCATGAAAGTCTCAAAATCTTCTTACCATAATAGAAGACAAATTAAATAAGGAAACATAAATATGTTCCCATAAACTTCACGTTTTCAATCTCCCCCTATTTTGGACTTTCTGGTCAAAACCAAAGATTTATAACAATTAAAATATTATGACCACAGAATGTAGAAAGAGCATGACTCCCCCTGAATGGATGTGTGTCCAGATGTGTATACACATCCACACATAAAAACTGCAAAACAGAATTAGAACAGAATACTAGCAGTTCATTAAGCAAAACCAAAAACCATTCAGCCATGTCCTACTTAAAGCTATTACAAACCATTGTTTTACCATTGTTTTAAAAACTAACAAACTAAAGCAGAAAATTAAAATTGTCGTTAAAAACCATCAATTCAAAAAACTTTTCTCCCCCTAAGTTAAAGTTCCCAGCCTCTCCAATTAGTAGCAGACACAGCAGTGTTCCAAATTTTATCTCCTCCAAAAGCAAAGAAGAAAGATCAAGACCAAAGACCATCTCCCCCTTTTTGAGCAGAAAGTGAAGCATGCCATTTGAGAAGATTAGCCTTAAGAGCTTTAAGATTGTTGGCATGGGCAGTGGAGGCTTGAGCTTGAGCTTCAGCACTAGCAATCTCAGCATCTAAATCCTTCATCTGAACATCAAATGGAGCTACAGCTGTGGGTTCAGATGTATCCACATCTGGCATAGCAATTTCAGGAGATGTACCCACAGGAAGATCAACATGCCTTTGCTTAGGGTCTAACAAGGTTTTGGTCTCCTTAAACAGAGCAAAGTTATCAACTGTTTCTTCTCCTCTTTCGCCTTCACTCCATTAGCAATGATGATTTGGGAGATTAAAGAAGGGTAAGGCAAAGACCATTTCTTGGAGGGAGACTCTCCATAATCACAAATTTTTCTAAAATGAAATCCCCAAAATTAATATTCTTCTTAAGTCCCAATCTATACGTAAGCAAGGCTTGCATTCTAGTAATACAGAGGTTTTGTTATTGGAGGGACACAAATTGGCGCAAGGATGGAGTGGAGAAAACAATAAAGGGAGGATAATGAACCACTACCTAAATCCTTAGGCTTTACAGCCAGGAAGTGACCTTTCCATGTGTGAGAGCAGAAACCAGTTCATCCTCCTCAATAGAAACTATATCATCAAGATTATCACTCAATCCAAGAAAATCATTGATAACTGAAGGTGTAAAATGAACAAATACTCCTCTAACATAAACACCAGTGGAATGAGAGTAAGTTCTATCAAAATTCTTAGGCAGATTGGCATAAAACTCATAAACCAATTTTGGATAGAAGGGAAGGGGATGGTCCACAGTCAAGAATAATCCTCTTTCCTCAAAAAACTTATCCATTCCAAGTTTAACAAAGGTGTCCCTATCCCTTTTCATCTCAACAACAAAGGCTTTAGAGGAAATTAACTCAAACCTATCAGAAGCCTTTTTGGACAGAAACTTTTTGGAAAAGGGTTTGGGGTTAGAGACAAGAGAGAGAGAAGATGACATACCCAAATCAGCTTTCTTTCGAGTAGATGTGCGCCTGGATGTGGGCACATCCTTAGACACATCCTTCACAGGGAATGGAACAACAATGGGTTCAACTTCAGTGTCATCAGCATCAGTGGAATCAATTTCTTGGTCTTCTTTTTCTTGATCCAACTCTTCTCTTCCTAGCTTATAGTTCTCATCTGAGGCAGTATCATCATCATCTGAGCTAGAGTCAGTTTCATCATCAAAAGGCTCAAGATCAGTTGCAGCCATCTTTTTCTTACCCTTTAAATCCATTAAAACTTTAGTTAGGGGCTCTTCATCACTGAAGGATATAAGGTCCTCAACAGGACTAGACACCAAGGGCACAGAGGGCTCAACAACAGGAGAAGACAAAATATCCTCAGAGGGTGAAACAATAGGGGATATTATGGGATCTGAAGAAATTATGGGAGGAATAGGAGCAATTGGCTCAACAGACTCTGCATGGGGAACAGTCTCAACAGAGATCAAAGGTTCAACATGGGGAGGAACAACAGAATCAACAGGGGGTGCAACCTCAGAAGGAGCAATAACAGGGACAGGATCAATAATAGGAATTGACGATTTAGACCTAGTCCTAATAAGAGGAGCTATTACCTCTTCTTCTTCTTCTATTTCTTCAAGAACAATGGCAGTTGAAGGTTTCCCGCCAGGTTTTGTTAGATTCTTAGCTTTGTCAGACTCTGACAGTTTGCGTACCCTACCAGATCGACGAAGATTGCGACGAGGTACCGGCGGTGCAACAGACTTTGGGGCTTTAGCTTGAGACAACTTCCTTTTCTTAGTTGATGATGGTTCAGCAGCAATGGCGACATCCGATGGTGGAATCACCGGAGAGGATGGAGCCTTAGGGTTTACCTCAGTTGAAACATTCACGGCTTCCAATGAAGGGGATTTGGGAGAAGAAGCTTCCATTGTTGGTTCAGACGAGGGTGATGGAGAAGAGAAATCAGCAAGAAATTTTGAGATTACGGGATTTAGGAGAATGGAGTCCTCTCTTCTTGCTATTGAAATCGGCACAATGTCAAGAACATCTTCTTCTCTTATATTCGAATGCTCGGCCATTTAATCAGAGAGATTTGGGGTTGGTTGAACAGTATAATGAGGAGTTAATGCAAAGGGTGTGAATTTGTGTGCAAACGGGAAGGAAGAACAAGGGTTTTAACAAGGATTATGAGGGAGGAGACGGATGTGAGGAAAAATAAATACTCACAGCTCCCCCTTTCCTACTAAAATTAGGAATCCTTTTTCAAAGAGGTTTAACATACCTCAAAAACCTTAAGAGACTTCCAACGGCTAGAAAACCTTTGGGGTTACCACACACAAGCACCTTCCAAGAAAATAAGGGATTAAAATAAATCAAAATTTTGTAAGATTTTTATGAAAAACAATTAATACTTCGGCATATCTTTATTTAAAATAGAATCCCAAAAGAATTTTTCAACCTTTTCAAACAAGGATTGATACACACCTTTTCTTTTCATGCAAGATATTGGAGATCAAAAACCTATATAATCAAAGAGTAAATTAAGAGAGAAAATTAATTAACTAATATATTTACAAAGCTCCTATATGTCCTAAAATGCAATATGCCTAGCATGATGCAAACACACAAGTGAAGGAAATATTCTCAGTTTATGGATGTGGCATAGGATGTGAGTCACATATTGGGACACATTTAGATCACAAAAAGTCAATGAGCAATAATCCAATCTGCACAGCCTCTAGGATGCATCCACCAATTTTTTGTTGTGGATTTTTGCAATGTGAGTAGCTTTCACTTTACTTGATCCCAAAGATAGCCCTTTTTTCCCAATGATCTTATCAAGTTTGACTTCAAGATTTCTTATGAAAATCACTTGATCACAATGGTATGGCTTCATACTAAGGGTGAAGCAGCTGTTTCTCACATATATATATTTTTTTTTTCTTTTAGCACCCACTGTGAGATACCTAGGAAGGTCATACCAAGTAATCAAAAGATTACATGGACAGAAATGCTCACAATTAAGTGATCAAAAATAATGTCAAAGATGAAGACTCACAAGTGACCACACCGAGAAATTTCGTGCTAATGCATGATATTTTTGGATTTTTCTTTTTATGATTTTTTTTTTTTTTTTTTTTTTTTCGCTTAAACTAATCTACAGATGTGTTAGAGGATGTGAGACACATCTCGGTCTCACAACCTTAGATATCACACAAGCCAAGAGACTTCCTCAAGGAGGCAAATCTCTCCAAATCTAATGCCTTTGTAAATATATCAGCCAATTGATTTTCGCCCCAACAAATTCCAGACACACAGCTTTTTGCTCTACAAGATCTATAATGAAATGATGTTTAATAGCAATGTGCTTTGTTCTAGAATGTTGAACAGATTTTTAGATATGTCCAAGGCACTTTTGTTATCACAAAAGCAATCAAAACTTTGCTATTTAATCCATAATCTTTTAGCATTTGATTCATCCAAAGTAATTGTGTGCAAAGAACTCCCAAGGGCAACATATTCAGCCTCAGCAGTGGACAAGGACACACAATTTTGTTTCCTACTCTACCAAGACACAAGGTTATTACCTAGGTAGAAACATCCACCAGTGGTACTTTTTCTATCATCACTATTTCCACCCAATCGTAATCGTTGTACCCAACCAAATTTGTGTTTGTTTCTTTAGAGTAATGTAGACCTAGGTTCACAAATTCCACTCACATACCTAATGATTCTTTTCAAGGCTTTAAGATGGGACACTTTAGGGTTGGCTTGGTATCTAGCACATAGACACACACTGAACATAATGTCAGGTCTACTTGCAGTGAGGTAAAGCAGGCTTCCTATCATGCTTCTATAGAGGGTTTGATCAACACTCTCACCATCTGAATCATGGCTTAACTTTTGGGAAGATCCCATTGGGGTTCTTTGATGTGAAGAGTGTTCAAGCTCAAATTTTTTCACAAGATTCTTGGCATACTTAGACTGAGAAATGAACATGCCATCTTTGAATTGCTTAATTTGTAAGCCTAAGAAAAAGTTCAACTCACCTACCATGCTCATCTCAAATGTGGAAGTCATGCTATCCACAAAGTTAGCTAACATAGAGTCAGAGTTTGACCCAAACACAATATCATCTACATAGATTTGTGCCACAAGAATCTCCTTTTTGTTTCTTCTCACAAACAAGGTTTTGTCAACCTCACCTCTCTTGAATCCTAGTTGAAGCAAATGGTCAGTCAACCTACCATACCAAGCTCTAGGGGCTTCGCTTTAGCCCATACAGAGCTTTCTTCGCCTTATACACATGATTAGGATATTTGGAGTCCACAAAGCCTTTAGGTTGTTCAACATAGGCTTCTTCATTTAATATCCCATTTAAAAAGGCACTCTTGACATCCATTTGATGTAGAGTAATCTTGAGGTAACATGCAATGGCTAACAAAAGCCTAATGGACTCAATTCTTGCAACACAGAGCAAATGTCTCCTCAAAGTCAATTCCCTCAATTTGAGTATAACCTTGAGCAACTAACCTAGCTTTATTTCTAGTTATCACACCTTGCTCATCGCCTTTGTTCTTAAAAATCCATTTGGTTCCTATGACATTACCATGTGAGGGTCTAGGAACAAGAGTCCATACCTCATTCTTTTCAAATTGAATTAATTCATCTTGCATAGCCATAATCCAGCAAGATCTTTCAATGCTTCAGAACATTCTTAGGCTCAATTTTAGAAACAAAACAACAGAAGCTTACCTGGGAGTATGCTGAGGAGCAGCTCCATAAACCAGCCATCTTTCTATAATCAACTTTGTCTTTTTGTCTAGTTCTCACTTGAGCATGCACATCTCCCACAACTTGTGAAGTGGGGTGGTTTTTCTGGATTTTTGAAGGGATATCCTTTCGACCTATCCACACACCCATTCACATTATCTTCTGGAGCATCATCCCGATCGTAATCGGAAGGAACCGTCTCGATTACAGGAGTTTGAGTGGATGTGGGAGCAGATGTGGGTTCGTATGTGGAGGCGTATGTGTCCACATCCTTGGTTACATCCTTGTCGGTTCATCATTTTTACCAAAGACTGAAGTTTCTTTTGCTTTTTCAAAGACTGTTTCTTCATCCTTCCAGTCAAGTGAAGCAACCTGAAACATCATCCTCAGCAGTCTTGAGGTTAAGATCAAGTGAGTCATCAAATTTAACATTAGCAGATTCCATAATGGTCTTAGTTTTGAGATTAAAAACTCTGTAAGCTCTACTATTAGTGGAATAACCAATGAAGATTGCTTTGTCACTCTTCGAGTCAAACTTGGACAGTATTCTCTATCATTGAGAATGTAACAAATACATCCAAACACATGAAAATATTTCACGCTTGGTTTCTTTCCAAGGAGGATTTGATATGGAGTGACAAAGTGCTACCAATCCTTAAGAACACCCTATTGCCAATGTGGCAAGCAGTGTTTAAAGCTTCTGCCCAAAACTTTTTGGACAAGTTCTTTGAACTTAGCATGACCCTTGCCATTTCTTGCAAGGTTCTATTCTTTCTTTCAGCAATTCCATTTCTTTGTGGGGTGATTGGTGCGAGAAAACTCATGAGTGATTCCTTTAGAATTGCAAAAATTGGTGAACATTTGATTCTCATATTCGGTGCCATGGTCGGACCTAATCCTCGCGGTCTTAAGACCATAAAGATTTCTAACTCTTTTGTACCAATTCTTGAATTCTCCAATTGTTTCGTCTTTTCTCTTAAGAACATTACCCAAGTGTACCTAGAATAATCATCAACACACACAAAGGCATACTTTTTCCTACCAAAGCTTTCTACTTCAATAGGTCCCATTAAATCGGTGTGAATCATCTCCAAACATCTAGTTGTGGAGCATTGTTGGACCTTTTTATGTGATGCTTTTGTTTGTTTTCCTTTTGACATGAACCACGTACATCGGGGTTCTTGAAGTTCAGTTTAGGGAGGTCTTTAATGGCTTCAAACCTTTGAAGTTCTTCCAGAGTTCTACAGCTAGCATGCCCTAATTTTTGGTGCCACGGTATTGACATCATTAGCTTTTGAGCTTAGGCAAGAAAGATTGTCACCAAATTGGTAACAATTATCGCAGATCTAGGACCAGTAAACACACATTTATTATCCTTATCAAACACTTCACACAAGTGCTTATCAAACTTCACAAATAGGTCATCATCACACAGTTGACTGATACTTATTAGGTTGGCTTTCAAGCCTTCCACATGGTACACATTGTGCAATTTTGGGAGACCCTTGACATCTAGGGTTCCTTTCCCAACAATCTTTCCTTGAGCACCTCCACCAAAATTTACTTTCCCTCCATTTATTATTTCATAGTCAAGAAGGACTGCTTGGTTCCCAAATATGTGCCTAGAGCATCCACTATCAAAATACCAAGAGCCGAGAGACAGTACTCTTGAGGGAAGAGTAGACAACATTACAGGTGGTAATTGGTTTGGCTACCCACTGTTTAACAGTTTTCTTTTTGGGTTGCAGAGGTCTCAGATTGACTGGATGTGTGTTAGGATGTGTATACATCTTCTCACACATCTGAGGCTGTTTGAAGTTACCAGATTTTTTATCAGCCTTAAGTTTGTAACAGAAGGGCCTAATGTGACCAGGAGCCAGGCAGTAATGACAGATGTAATGCCTCTTCCTTGGTCTCTTCTCACTCAGAATGACTTTTTCTTTAAAAGCTTGTTTTTTCACACTTTTAGAGGTAGAACCCTCATATCCCTCCTTTACAAAATTATTTTCAAATCCTATACCAATTTTGTCACGTTGACCCATAGAAAAAGCTTCTTCCATTTTCATTTTACTCTTGTTTAGTTTAGTGAAAGTATTATCAGCTTTTTCACATTCATTCTTGAATTTTTCAAGGTCAACTTCTCTTTTGGTCACAAGGACTTCAAGTCTTGCAATGGTATCTTTTTGAGCATCATTTTCTTTTGAAAGTACAGCTTTTTCATCTTCACAGGCAGCTAATTTATCAGACAGAGATTTGTTTACCTTAACAAGTACCTCAATTTTGTCCAATCTTTTCATCCAATCTGTATGCAGCTCCTTGTATGTGGCAAAGAGTTCCTCATAGGGAATGTCTCTTTCTTCATCTTCATCATCTGAATCTCCTTTTATAGAGAAACAGTTCAGCTCCAGTTCAGATGTGACACCAGATGTGTACACAACTGAGCCCACATCCAAGGGTTTTTCAAGAGTATATTCTTCTATATCTGCAGAAAAAGCATTAAACACAGAATGGCAATTTAAGACAGACATGTTAGCCACTTCTTCTTCCTCATCCTCACTGTCACTAAGGGTAGCAGTTAAGCTCATCCCCTTCTTTTTAAGTGTGTTAGCACACTCATTGGCATAATGACCAAAGCCACGACATGCCCTACATTGGACAGATTCAGATGATTTATTTTCAAAACTTGGTTTCTTGAATCCAAAGTGTCGGTGCTAGGTTTTGGCTTTTCGCCAGATCGAAGTAGGTCTATTGGGGAATTTGCTTATCCTTCTATTTTTCAAGATAGAACCGAATTTCTTTGAAATAAAAGCAACATCCTCATCTTCAAGATTAGACTTGTCAATTTCGTAGGATAATTCCACAAGCTCTTTTGGTAGAGCAAAGAAGACTTTTAAGGGCAAGACTGTGTGTTTTGTTTTTCTTCCGAGCCTCAAGGTTAAGCTCAAACACAGTCAAGATTCCTATGATGGTGTCAAGACCTACGTATTTGTGTCTTTTGTTTCTTCAATCACGCCTACTTTAATGTTGAACCTCTCGTGCAAGGTCCTTAGAATTTTACTAACAAGTCTTGCATTGGAGATAGATTCTCCTAGACTTGTGCATTCATTTGAAATCTCATGAATCTTAGCAGATATGACACAATATCCTCGCTTCCATTCGAAGTAACTCAAACCTATCCATTAAAATTCTAAGCCCTGGTAGCCTTCACACTTGGTGCTCCCTCACATTGAGTTTGCAAAATATCCCAAGCAAACTTTGGCTATACTTTCATTTGTTATAAGCTTGTACATATTCCCGTAAACATGGCTGGAAATAGCACCCATGGCTTTTGAATTGTAATTTGCGGCTTGTATTTCATCAAGAGTCCATTGTTCTTCAGGTTTTCTTTCAAAGAAGGACTCACCAACACCAGAAGATGGCTTTTTCTCCACAGCAGGAGGTTGCCATGCAACAAGAATGCACATCCAAGCTCTTTCATCAATACTTTTGATGTAATTTCGCATCTTAGACTTCCAAAGAGAATAATTTGTGCCATCCAAGACAGGAGGCCTATTTTGGTGATTTTGGCATTCCATAATGACTACACTTTCGGATCAACACTCGCAATATTTCGAGAGTTGGCTCGATACCAATTGAAAGTTTCGTGTAGCTAGGAAACTTGGATCACGCAATAGGCAAAGGATGTGAGTACGGATGTGTCTCACAACCGTCCACACATCCACGAGATAATGCAGCGGAATAAAGTAAATAAAAGTAAATAAAATGCAATAACTCAAGAGTTATATACGCTTCATTGATCTGTGTGATCAAGCAAACTAGGCTTACGCCCAAAAACCTTTTCACTATAAAAACTTATGTTTCTTACAAAAACAAATAAGTGAAAAACTAAAATATGAAAATACTAAACAAGTTCTAATCACCTTCTATGATATGAACAACTCCCCTTTCCCAAGTAGGACTTATTCAATCAGAAGTAAAACAAGAGAACTTTATGAAAACCTAGATGTGAGTTACGGATGTAAGCTCACAACCTAAAACAACAATGTCGAATGACTATGAAGAATGTGATTTTCTCTCGTAAATTGTGTAACTTCTCTTTGTGCTGAATGCCTTGTATTTATAGAGCACCTTGGAGAAGATCTTCATGCAATCGACTTCTTCCTTTGTGAGATTCCTTTTTCTATATGAAAACATATAACACACTCACAAGGAAATCAAATATTAGTAGGTTAGTCCTAATATAAAACTATGTACATAAATAAAAGATATTTACATAATTACAATCTCTTAATAAAAATAAGATACTTATAAATCTCCATGAAAGTCTCAAAATCTTCTTACCATAATAGAAGACAAATTAAATAAGGAAACATAAATATGTTCCCATAAACTTCACGTTTTCACTTGGGGAATTTATGGGGTTTAAACATGTCCTTTGCAAAGGGAAAGGGGATATTTTATAAAGATGAATTTAAAGAGAAAAAAAAACAACTAAAGATTTAAAATGTGGACCATTTGAGATGGTCATTCATGAAGATGAACTTCAAGATGACCATCTTGGGTCAAAACTTAAGTGAAACTAGACATCAAGTAGATCCAAGTAAGAAGAACAAGATGATCAAGAAGTTAAAAGAGGATTTTAGGGTTTTGAGAAGGAGGGCTTTACCAATGGTGACACCCTATCTTCCTAGGCTTGGAATTTGACTTGAGGAGTATCAAGATTTGGTGTTTGGCTTGAGGAGTATCAAGGTTTGGTGTTTGGATTTGTGTTTGGAGTGAGATTGGGAAATATTCAAGAGAAAATGGTGGCAATCTAGGGATTCCCACTGTTTTCTCTCTATATTTCGCCAGAGTTTCGTTGTTGTGATCAAAATTGTGTTGTGTAAACTGAGAGAGGAGGGTTCAATTTATAGGACGCTGTGAGTGTCAATCATATCCGCGCGGATAGGGTTCGACGCGTGCACTGTTCATCCGCTACACAGGTCAGTTGGACAGAGGAATATTTTCGTAAAATTCAAACCGATTGCGTTTTTCAACTTTCTTAATTCGGATTTTTCCAATTTCTTTTGCTTTTTGAGATTCTTTTCTTGGTTTAACTTTAAATGGCAATGCCCATTTTACCCTTACTTTGTTAGAAAAGTTAGGAATGTTAGGAATGTTAGTAATGTTATAACTTTCGTTAATTTTCTAACGAAAATGCTAACAAGCTCAAATTGGAGCACTTACAATATGTTAGAAGAGGATCCTAAAACTTTTCAAGAAGCTATGTCTATGTCTGATTCAGACTTGTGGAAAAGAGCCATGGATGATGAAATCAAATCTATACTTGATAATGAAACATGGACTCTAGTCAATCCTCCTCCTAATACTAAACCTATTGGCTGCAAGTGGGTTTTGAAAAAGAAACTCAAAACTGATGGTACTATTGATAAGTACAAGGCAAGATTAGTAGCCAAAGGTTATAGTCAAAAAGAAGAAAATGACTATTTCGAAACATTTTCACCGGTCACTAAATTTACATCAATTAGAACTATGTTTGCTATAGCATCCGCCTATGGAATAGAGGTTCATCAAATGGATGTTAAAACAGCATTCTTAAATGGAGATTTAGATGAAGAGATTTACATACAACAACCCGAGGGTTATGTCTCTAAAGGAGAAGAACATAAAGTATGTAAATTGAAGAAATCTCTATATGGACTTAAACAAGCACCAATTCAATGGTACAAGAAGTTTAAGCAAGAAATTCGAAAGTTTGGTTTTAAGAGTAGTAAAGTAGAAAGTTGTGTTTTTACTAAAGTTACTCTTAATTATAAAGTTGTTATAACTTTATATGTTGATGACTTGCTAATATTTGGTTCTGATATTAATTGTATTAATGAAACAAAGAACTACTTAAAGCAAGTGTTTGATATGAAGGACTTAGGTCCAGTAGATGTCATTTTGGGGGTTAAGGTGATCAAAAAGGACAAAACTTACATATTAACTCAATCACATTACATTGAGGAAATATTAAAGAAGTTTAATTATTTTGATTGCAAAATAAGTAAAAGTCCTATTGACCCTCATATGAAGTTAGTTCCAAATAAAGGCGAGGCCGTAAATCAAGGAGAATATGCCAAGATAATTGGTAGCATAATGTATGTGGTTAATCATACAAGACCTGATCTTGCATGTGCAATTGGCATACTTAGTAGATTTACAAGCAATCCAAGTGAAGAACATTGGACGGAACTAAAAAGAGTACTAAGGTACTTAAAATTCACAATAAACTATGGCTTACATTACAAGTGTAATTCACCTATACTTGAATGTTATAGTGATGCAAATTGGGCATCAGATGTAACCAGTGTTCTAAAAATCGGCCTAGGCGGCGCCTAGGCGCTAGGCGGCGGCCGGGCGCCGCGACTTTAGGCTAGGCGGGGCAATTAGGCGCTAGGCGGGCTAGGCGGGGCTAGGCGGGCTAGGCGGTCTAGGCGGCTGGGCGGGCTGGGCGGGATTAGGCGGGACTAGGCGGGGCTAGGCGGGGCTAGGCGGGGCCTAGGCGGGATTGGGCGGTCTAGGCGGTCGAAGAGTTGGCGTTCGAGTTTTTAGATGCGTTCGACCGTAACAGGTGTAACTTTTGATTCCGGAGGAGTTACGGGACGCACAGCATATCAAAACGACCGTCTTTTCGAGAGGAACAAAATTCATCGGGCTATACCCCCTAAGCGGCCCATAAATAGGCCAAAAAACACTTCTAAGGGCCTCAAACGGTCTTCTGAAGTTTTTATCCGTTTTTTCATTGTTTTGAACCTTTTCGTAATTTTGCAGTTTTAGGGTTTCTTTTTAGTAGGGTTTTTTCCAGACTTTATATACTTTATGTTAGGGTTTTGAGAAATGACGCATCTTCTAATGTTATGGTTCAATGACCGAAATGCCTTGACCCATAGTTGAGTTGTTCAAGATTTATACATTTATCCTCTTGAATTTGTCACTATGGACAAAAAATATGAAATATATATAAAAATGTGTGTAAATTCGCGGCCCCGCCTAGGCCCCGCCTTGGCCCCGCCTAGGCGCTCTAGGTGCTAGGCCCGGCCTCGCTGCCTAGGCGCCGCCTAGCGATTTTTAGAACCTTGGATGTAACCAACACCAAATCAACGAGTGGATGGTTATTTACTATTGGAGGAGCCATAGTTGCTTGGTCTTCAAAAAGCCAAACATGTGTTTCTTTGTCTTCTATGGAATCTGAGTACATAGTCATGTCAATGGCTAGTAAAGATTTAATATGGTTTAGAAGATTTCTAAGAACAATACCATTTATTGATTCTAAGAAAGGAGCCACAACTTTATATTGTGATAATCAAGCTGCCATATTCAATACAAAGAATGAGAGAACATCAAATCATAGCAAACACATTGCTATGAGATATAATCATATTAGAGATATGGTTAAAAAGGTAAAGATAGCACTTGAGTATCTTCCTACAAATCAGATGTTAGCTGATCCACTAACAAAATCTTTATCAGGGGATAAAATTACAAAGGTCATGAGAGATATGGGACTATTACCGGTCTAAACAATGTCTTAATTGAAACCAACTTTATCTTAATGTACAAGTCATAGATTTGTCACCTTATGTTTAAAGTTAAAAGGAAATTCAATATTAGACATTGGTGAAATGGAAACTTTGATACATTTCGAGTGCATAACTTAAAAATAGTGGGGGTGTCACTATTTGAAAGTTTCATATCTGACCTATGCACTTTCATTACCACAACAAGATTAAGATGGATTCAAAATCCTTAATAGACTTATAGCTTTCGTAGAATGCGTTGTGGACATTCTCGATAAGTCTACCTATACAAGTAAAGAAGTGAGAGGCCGCTTCTTATGGATTACTCCGGTAAAATTCCTAGAGTACTTGTGAAAACCAGGATTAAGCACAAGGCCCAACTACAAGGTGCTGCCAAGATCAAAAGGAACATGAAATCATACATGACGAGAATATGTCTCCCTAAAGGTTTCACATTCAACCATAAAGTTTAAGGCTCGTCCACTTAATGGGTATTCGTTATGTAAAGAAGCTGAAATTATTTAGTGTCATTATATGTAAATAAGTGGGGGATTGTTATATGTAGTAGTATTCACATATAATACTTGGTCATCTCCCATATTGAGTTTGTAAACCAACCTTTCATTCATGGTATAAAGTCTTATTCTTCATTTCTTGTTTTCTTGTGTCTTATTTATCCCACATGGGATTACTAATAAAACTTGTGGAGCTAAACTTGTTATATAATAGCTAAGTTTGAAGAGTTCCTATAAGCTTGCTTGAGCTTCCCTCTATTATGGGAAAATATCAAGTATGGCTTAAAGTTTTGAGTATTATATTATTATTATTATTATTATTATTATTATTATTATTATTATTATTATTATTATTATTATATATATAATATATATATATATATATATATATATATATATATATATATATATATATATATAAGAAAGAAAGAAAGAAGTTAATTAATTAATTTAAATATTAAATTAATCTTAATACCGGTTATGGTATTAAGGAGGGAAGAAGTATATCAGTTTAAACATTAGGGTTGTGACTCTTTGAATAGTCATTTACAAAAGAGTATGAATGTTCGGAGGGGCACACCCGAATCGGCCGTGCAAGGCGTAGAGCACGCCCGTGCAAGTATGGAGCGGCCGTGCCAATTT
Source organism: Adenophora triphylla var. japonica (assembly GCA_022495995.1). NCBI lineage: Eukaryota > Viridiplantae > Streptophyta > Magnoliopsida > Asterales > Campanulaceae > Adenophora > Adenophora triphylla. The sequence goes on from JAFEMH010001302.1 coordinate 64,860, forward strand.
TGGTGACACGCCTGTGCAAAAGCATGGAGCGGCCGTGCAACTTTGGTGACACGCCCGTGCAGCTGAGGCACCAGTCCGAAAAAGTTGTGTCTTTTCAAGACCACAACACAAACTCTATAAATAGAGTTGCCTCCTCCGAAAAACAGATATAGAAATATACTGATCTGATTTTACTTCCTAAGTCTTTCTTTTTAACAAATCTATTCTTCGAGTCAAACAGTTAAAGCTTCGATTATTGTTCCCGAGTTATTCAAAGGAGTGTAACTTTGAATAAGAGTGTGTAGGTTTTGTATCCTGGAGGTGAAATTCGTTGAGACCATTACACCATAGTGGGACGAATTAAATACCTTAAAGATAGCATCTTTTGGTGTGCCTAACCTACTGATTCCTTACCCACAATCGAGTCATATACAACAGTACCATAATTTCAAGTTCACTATACTTTCTTCGTCCCGAAAAATCTTACATTTTCCGTTAGAAATGGGAATTAAGGAGTGATATTATTAAAGTAGATATTGTGAGTGGGCAGAAAAGAGAAAGTGAAGTAGAAAATTATAATTTGATAGTTGGTGCGATTCCGAATCGGATGGAGTATTTTGGTACTAGTCAACAGAAAATATAATTATTTCACTTAAAGAAAAAACATATTTGAAGAGTCATTATATATGTGGAAGGGTCTAATATAGAAGATGAAATTCAAAAGCATTGCAATCCGTACATAATACATTCCATAACAATATTCTAGCGTAAGCATGTAATTTCATATGGGCAAATTGCAATTTAGTTACCTATTGCAATTGGTTATCAAATTTGTAAATGTTTAAATCCGATTTCTAAGTTAGTAACACAGTTGCGATGTGATATAAAAATGGATGAGTCAATAAAAAACTAACGATGACAAACAAAATCTATATCATAACGGTCACCAACTCGCTATTTTGTTTGATTTGATCACTAACCTATCTACTTAATATTCTATGTCATCCTTTCGTGAACATTTGGTAAACTTCTGTCTACTTCCCCTCAAAAAAAAAAAAGAAAGAAACTTCCATCTTCTTCCTCTCTTTGAAAAATACTTCCATCTTCATTATTTTGACCTGACAACAATGGCGGAGCAAGGAATTTTCATCAACGGGGGCAAAGATTGCATAACAAAAAAAAACAAACTGTATTTTCGTTAATGGGGAAAAAAATTATTTTATTTTTTCTTTTACCCGAAATGAGGCAAATTTCAACAAATTGCACTAAACCCCCCACTTTTTTTGTAAATTTTGCACTAGAGAGTTTTTAATTTTTTTAAGATCAATGTGGCAACTGCCCCCTTTTGTCCCTTGACAGATCCACCGGTGCCCAACAACACATTTTGTTTGCAATTTCATTATTGAAATTACAAACAGTTGTGTTGTTGTTTTCAATTATATGTACTTTGAAAAATATATATATATATATATATATATATATATATATATATATATATATATATATATATATATATATATATATATATATATATATATATATATATATATATATATATATATATATATATAGGATTTGTTAGGATACCCACTATAGAGTATCCTAACAAGTGGCCCATTATTTTTGGACCAAAATGTCCCTTCATCTTGTACATGAACTAAAAATAAAGAAGGGATATTTTGGTATTTTAGGCACGCCGCCGATTCCTGTGGCGCCGCCGATACCCTGTGCGCCGCCGATTTTCGATGCGGTGCTGATTCCCGAGGCGCTGCTGATTCCCGAGACGCTGCTGATACTCAGACGCTGCTGATGCCTAAAATACCAAAATACCCCTTCTTTATTTTTAGTTCATGTACAAGATGAAGGGGCATTTTTGTCCAAAAATAATGGGCCACTTGTTAGGATACTCCTATAGTGGGTATCCTAACAAATCCCATATATATATATATATATATATATATATATATATATATATATATATATATATATATATATATATATATAATAATAATAAATTTATCTCCTAAGTTGAGAGATGTTGCTTTCTCTACTCCTTGAAATTCGTTGTTTTCTTTACTCGTTGAAAACCTATTTTTATTTGTTAGTTTGTTTATTGTTGTTTTTATCTTTCAATTGCAACGAATCTCGCATTCTATCACTATGAAAATGTTGTCATTGCTCTTACTACACAAGAATAATTCGCGAATTTTGAGATGTTTGGTGGGCATTTGTACATCAATCAAGATTCTCCGATAGATCGAGTGTTCAGCGTAAAATATTATACAATGTAGGATGTTTTAAATGCTGAATTGAGGCAGTGTATAAGTTTTAATTGGATTAGAATTCGTATGCCTAAAAATTTAGATCAAAAGGTTATTGTTTTAGATTAAGAGATTGATATATTATTGATATTTGAGATAAGTTATCGATATCTGTGTAGTGTCATCTCTTTTTTTATTGTGAAACTCTTGTTGGAAATGGGTAACGAAAGTTAAGTTTGACTTAACGTTGACCTAACTTCCTAACGAAATTCGTTAAATAGTTAACGAAGCAAGTTACAAAATGTATTCTACATTTAGCGTAGATTATGAAACTCATTTATTGTCTCAAAACCATTTCCGGGTGAATGTGAAATTAATGACAAAGTTTTGTAACTTAACGAGAGTTGGTTAAAAGGGTCAATTAGATCGTTTGGATTTAATTGGATTTAAACTGTGTTTTTGGCTGATGAAATTGTGCAATCTGATGATCAGAACGAGTGGGGACTCTGAGCACGAGTCGTGAGCACGAATGGACCTTAATGGACCTTGGCTCAAAACTGATCAGAACGAGTGGGATGGCTAAGAACGAGTCGTGGTCACGACTCGTGCCAAGGAGCACGAGTCGTGCCCTTCACAGCTGTTCGAAAAATTGCACCTTTTCAAGGGAAAAGGCACAACACCTTTTGACTCTCCTTATATACTTTCCCATCCGAATTTCCAGTGTTCTAAAAATCGGCCTAGGCGGCGCCTAGGCGCTAGGCGGCGGTCGGGCGCCGCGACTTTAGGCTAGGCGGGGCAATTAGGCGCTAGGCGGGCTAGGCGGGGCTAGGCGGGGCTAGGCGGGCTAGGCGGTCTAGGCGGCTGGGCGAGCTGGGCGGGATTAGGCGGGACTAGGCGGGACTAGGCGGGGCTAGGCGGGATTGGGCGGTCTAGGCGGTCGAAGAGTTGGCGTTCGAGTTTTTAGATGCGTTCGACCGTAACGGGTGTAACTTTTGATTCCGGAGGAGTTACGAGACGCACAGCATATCAAAACGACCGTCTTTTCGAGAGGAACAAAAGTCATAGGGCTATGCCCCTTGAGTGGCCCATAAATAGGCCAAAAAACGCTTCTAAGGGCCTCAAACGGCCTTATGAAGTTTTTATCCGTTTTTTCATTGTTTTGGACCTTTTCGTAATTTTGCAGTTTTAGGGTTTCTTTTCAGTAGAGTTTTTTCCAGACTTTATATACTTTATGTTAGGGTTTTGAGAAATGACGCCGTCTTCTAATGTTATGGTTCAATGACCGAAATGCCCTGACCCATAGTTGAGTTGTTCAAGATTTATACATTTATCCTCTTGAATTTGTCACTATGGACAAAAACTATGAAATATATATAAAAATGTGTGTAAATTCGCGGCCCCGCCTAGGCCCCGCCTCGGCCCCGCCTAGGCGCTCTAGGCGCTAGGCCCGGCCTCGCCGCCTAGGCGCCGCCTAGCGATTTTTAGAACCTTGCGAATTTCAATTCATACATACTGTCATTTGAGCCTTCCTACCCTCTAGTAAGATAGAAAAACATACCCAAATCATTGGCATATTGTTGCATAAAATCCTTCAAAGTCCAAAGTTTCAAACATAGTGTTGTTCGTTAGAGTATTTGATTTGGAGTGCTCCTATCATATACTTAAAAGTCGTTTTATCTTACTAGAAGATTGCCATTGAAACCGTAAGCACCTGTGCGGGGCAATAACTTCTTACGGAGATTGTATTTAATACAAGACTCGACTTGCCTCATAGTTTTTCCAATCTCCGTTACTTTTTCTGTTAAGTTTTCAGTTAAGTTCTTGAGATGCCTACCAAAACTCCAACAATCGTAAGAAGTTATTTAACGCTTCTTCAAGATCTTCAAGATGGCAACCGAGAAAGACACCACCTCATCCAGTCAAGGGAATGTAACGCCTCCTTCTCAAGGTGACGCTACGTTCAACCATGTTGCACCCGCTCCTACATCGCATCACCCGGGTCATGGTGAGGAACCCCCGAAGTTCACTGGTGTGGATTTCAAGAGATGGCAACAGAAGATGCTATTCTACTTGACCACACTAAGCTTGCACCGCTTCATAAAGGAAGATCCTCCGGTGGTGGAAAATGGTGATCCCGACCCCCAAAGACAAATGGCCAAGGAGGCTTGGGCTCACGGTAATTTTTTGTGTAAGAATTACGTTCTGAATGGAATTGACGATGCACTATACAATGTGTATAGTAACGTCGAAATGGCCAAGGCGTTGTGGAAAACCTTGGAAAGGAAGTACAAGATCAAAGACGCCGGGTCAAAGAAATTTGTCGTCGGTAAGTATCTTGACTTCATGATGGTCGATTCCAAATCGATAACAACTCAAGTAGATGAATTCCAAATCATTCTACATGGGCTTGATGCCAAGGGGATGATCATGAATGATCCATTCAAGGTGGCCTCTATCATTGAAAAGTTGCCGCCTTCGTGGAAGGATTTCAAGAACTATCTCAAGCATAAACGCAAGGAGATGTCCTTGGAAGACATTATTGTTCGTCTTCAAATAGAAGAGAACAATAGAATCAACGAGACCAAGGTTGCTAAGGGCAAGATGGAGGCTAAGGTCAATCTCGCCGAGGCTAGCACAAGTGGCACAAAGAGAAAGCATTCCGAAAATGTCGGGAATACTAAGAAAGGGAAGAAGAAGGGCTCTAAGAAGTTCAAGGGGTCTTTCTATAATTGTGGTAAACCGGGCCACTTAGCGAAAGACTGTCGTCTCCCAAAGAAAGAGGCGAATAATGTTGACCACATGGACCTAGACTTTGCAGCGATGATCTTTGAGGCCAACGTTGCAAACTTGGAGGAGAATCTAAAAGCTTGGTGGATAGATACCGGTGCGACCCGCCATATTTGTGGTAATAAGGAGAGTTTCTCCTCCTATACTCCCATCTCCGGAAGAAAGCTCTACATGGGAAATTCTGCGACCTCCGATGTTCAAGGCATTGGAAACGTGATATTGAAGATGACTTCCGAAAAAGAAATAACCTTGTTGGATGTGCTGCATGTTCCAGACATCCGTAAAAATTTGGTGTCCGGCGCTTTTCTTAGTAAGGCCAGTTTTAGACTAGTATTTGAATCCGACAAATTTGTACTAACCAAGAATGGTTTATTTCTTGGAAAGGGTTACCTCGAGGAGGGCCTTTTCAAGATGAATGTAATGAACGTGATCCGCCGAGGTGCGATGAATAAAAATTGTGTTTCTTATGTTTACCTGTCGGAAAGTTCTAATTTATGGCATGATAGATTAGGACATGTAAACCTCGACACCATTAAGAAATTATCGAGACAAGATTTAATCCAAATGACTAAATCCGACTCGACTAATAGGTGCGAAGTTTGTGTTGAGGCAAAAATGACGAAGTCGCCATTTAATGCAATAGAAAGAAACACGACTCCTCTTGAATTAATTCACACCGATATATGTGATTTAAAACTTGTGCAATCTCGAGGAGGTAAAAAGTATTTCATTACATTTATAGATGATTGCACAAAATTTTGTTATGTCTATCTCTTAAGAAGTAAGGATGAAGCCTTAGTGGCTTTTGAGACTTATAAGAAAGAAGTTGAAAATCAACTTAACTTGAAGATTAAGAAAATTAGAAGCCATAGAGGTGGAGAATATGAAGCACCGTTTGAAGGACTATGTTGGGAATCCGGCATAATTCATCAAACGACGGCTCCATATACCCCTCAATCTAACGGAGTTGCTGAACGCAAAAACCATACTTTCAAGGAGATGATGAACGCGCTTTTGATAAGTTTAGGCTTACCCGATAACTTGTGGGGGGAAGCAATACTCACTTCTAATTATGTTCTTAATAAAATACCCAAGAAAGGTATTGATAAAACACCCTATGAATTGTGGTATAATCGTAGGCCATGTTTTAAATACCTTAAAGTGTGGGGGTGTTTGGCCAAGGTTGAAGTACCTAAGCCAAAACAAGTCAAAATTGGTCCAAAAACCATTGACTGTGTTTTTATTGGATATGCCAATAATAGTAGTGCCTATCGTTTTATAGTGCACAAATCAGACATTCCTGATATGCATGTAGGAACTACTATAGAATCAAGGAATGCGGTATTCTTTGAAAATATCTTTCCGGCTAAGGACAGGAAAGATATAGGTTCTAATAAGAGAACACATGAGTCTACAACCGGTCCTTCTCAAATAGAAGATGAAGAACCGAGACGTAGCAAAAGGGCAAGAGTGGAAAAGTCTTTTGGTCCTGATTTTCTATCTTACATGTTAGAAAATGAACCAAAGAATCGTTAAAGAAGCTTTATCCGGTCCGGATAGTTCGTTCTGGAAAGAGGCTATTAACAATGAAATAGAATCCATAATGCTCAACAATACTTGGGAATTAGTTGATCTCCCTCCAGGTTGCAAATCATTAGGTTGCAAATGGATCCTTAAACGGAAGTATAAGGCGGATGGATCAATCGAAAAGTACAAAGCTAGGCTAGTTGCCAAGGGCTTTAGATAGAATGAGGGATATGATTTCTTCGATACATACTCCCCTGTCACAAGGATCACATCTATTCGTGTTCTCATAGCTATTGCAGCAGTGCATAATCTTGAGATACACCAAATGGATGTGAAGACTGCTTTCCTAAATGGAGAACTTGATGAAGAAATTTACATGGAACAACCTGAAGGGTTCGCAGTTCCTGGTAAAGAAAGAAAGGTGTGTAAACTTGTAAAGTCCTTGTATGGACTAAAAAGAGCACCTAAACAATGGCATGAGAAGTTCGATAGAACCATGTTATCGAATGGATTCAAGATTAATGAATGTGACAAATGTGTCTACATTAAATTAACATCTGAATCATTCGTTATCGTTTGTCTTTGTGTAGACGATATGCTCATAATGGGAAGTAATCATGATTTGATCATGAATACCAAAAGCATGCTTAAGAAGAACTTTGACATGAAAGACATGGGATTAGCTGATGTAATATTAGGGATAAAGATCTCTAGAACATCTGAAGGATTAGTTCTTTCACAATCCCATTACCTAGAGAATGTTCTTCGGAAATTCAATGTCTTTGATGACCCTCCGGCTAAGACACCGGTAGACTTGGCTCAACATTTAGCCAAGAACAAAGGGGAACCAGTTTCTCAACTGGAATATGCAAGAATAATTGGTAGTCTGATGTACTTAACGAATTGTACTCGTCCAGACATTGCATATTCAGTGAGCAAACTAAGTAGGTTCACTAGTAATCCTAGTACTGATCATTGGAAAGCACTAATGAGAGTACTAAGTGTTGGGTTTTACGGGTCCATGCGCAGCGGAATTAAGCATTAAAACATAAAACCCAAGAAGCCCTAGGATCCGTTCTATACAATTAATTTAAATTCCTATGAGATAGAATTATACCAACCTTGAACGCTTTCCGTTCTTGAGCTATCGAACGATTTGATTGTGTGATATCGAATCACAAACTTCGTTCTTCAACTTGCTTGAACTCTAGACCTTGATCGATGAACGAGCGAAGACCCTCTTTCGGTATCCACACCTTTGAATGAATTCAAGAACAACTTCTTGATGATTGCTAGATCTAAACCTTGAAGAATATTGAGAGTATTTGATTATGAATTTTGCTTGAAAATTTCGGCTAGAGAATTAGGTCCGATGCACCTCCCATATTTATACTACAATAGTATGAATACGTCTCCTAATCGTATTAGGAGAACAGCCGTCAAACCGCGTATGGGCTTGATATGTCGCGCGGTATATTAAGCCAATGGCTTAGTATGTCGCGTGACATATGTAGCCGCTACGTAGACTCTCAATCATTCTTCCTCCGGTTTAACCAATTCATTCTAGTTGTGTGTGACCCAATAGGATTACATTATGTTGGCAATGAGTTTGATCATATCGAACCTCATAAGACATAAGCGGACTCTAGCAAGCCATTATGTCTACCCAAATAATGTAACGTAAGAGTTCACGTTTCCAATGGTGTACTTCCATTTCTCCCTTTGTCTCACGATGTTATATTGAACACAAGTCATAGTCCTTGTAAACTTGCCTTTGTTCAATGCTTTCGATTCTTTGAGTATAATGATAATTCCAATCATATTGGGGTACGGCCATACACTTTCATCATTATCACTCATCGAGGGGCCCAAGCAAAACATCTCTCTTTCGAGGGACAAATTCCATCTTGATTTATCATCCTTCCCATCATGAATCCGATCATGCCAAAGATAGCCTTTATAGATATCGTGTTAAGATATCGTTTGACTAAAATCAAACATGACTTTTCATCATATGTAAGGTCATGATAATCTCTGTGTCTAGGAACTAAATGAAGTAACCTTATGAGATTTACTTATGACCCTTGACCATGTCATAAATCTCATGCGGGTCATGTCCAAATACTTGTTCTCTAACAAGTACTCATAATTTCAATGTTCATATAATCATCACATGATTATCCATTGACAATTATACTAATCATTCTTTCAATAATTAGGGACGGAGATTATTATAAACAAATATACAAAACATATAATAATCAAATGATAAACATCTCATATAATAATAAATAATGTCAACACATAAGTCTATGAATCATAGGCCTAGTGGCATAACACCAACAGCCTCCCACTTGCACTAGGCCCAATCTACCATGTATCGAATACCCATGGACCTAACATGACCATCATGCTTAGCTTGCGGGAGAGCCTTAGTTAATGGGTCCGCCACGTTGTCATCGTTGTCTACTCGCATATCTTAACGTCTTCCCTTTCACATATCTCACGGATAATGTGGAAACGTCGAAGTATGTGTTTGGATCTCTCGGTGTGATCTTGGTTCCTTTGCTTGTGCAATGGCACCATTGTTATCACAAGAAAGTTCAATAGGATCTCCGATGCTTGGAACGACTTCCAAATCACTAATGAACTTTTTGATCCAAACCGCTTCCTTAGCCGCATCGGATGCCGCTATGTACTCGCCTTCGATTGTAGAATCAGCGACGGTGCTTTGCTTGGAACTTTTCCAACTCACAGGCCTCCATTAAGCGTAAACAAAAATCCAGATCGCGATTCTGAATAATCTTTGTCGGTTTGGAAGCTAGCATCTGTGTAGCCTTTGACTACAAGATCTTCTTCCATTCCTCCAAAGACCAAGAATACATCCTTAGTTCTTCGTAAGTACTTAAGGATATTCTTGACTGCTATCCAATGTGGTTCGCCGGGATCCGATTGGTACCTACTCGTCATGCTTAGAGCACACGAGACATCGGGTCTAGTACATAACATAGCATACATGATAGACCCAATTGCCGAAGCATATGGAATACCATTCATTCTCTTTCGCTCATCATTAGTCTTAGGACTTTGATTCTTGCTAAGAGATATACCATGCAACATTGGCAAGTTTCCTCTTTTAGAATTTTCCATTTGGAATCTTCTAAGGACTTTGTCAATGTAAGTACTTTGACTTAAACCAATCATCCTCTTAGATCTATCTCTATAGATCTTGATACCAAGGATATATGCGGCTTCGCCCATATCTTTCATTGAAAAACACTTTCCTAACCAAGACTTAACAAACAGAGTGCGTAAACGTCATTTCCAATGAGTAAGATATCGTCGACATACAACACTAAAAATAGTGCTACGCTCCCACTAATTTTCTTGTATACACAAGGTTCATCTTCGTTTTTGATAAAGCCAAACTCCTTGATTGCTTCATCAAAACGTAGATTCCAACTCCTAGAAGCTTGCTTCAATCCATAAATGGATTTCTGCAACTTACACACCTTGTTAGAATTTTCTGGATTGACAAAACCTTCAGTGCTGTATCATGTATACATCCTCAAGTAACTTCCCATTAAGGAAAGCTGTTTTGACATCCATTTGCCATATCTCATAGTCATAATATGCCGCTATGGCAAGTAAAATTCTAATAGACTTAAGCATAGCTACAAAGTAGAAGGTTTCATCATAGTCTATGCCATGAATCTGCCTATATCCCTTAGCTACTAGCCTAGCCTTATAGGTGTGCACCTTCCCATCCATGTCGGTCTTCTTCTTGAAGACCCATTTGCACCCTATGGTTTTTACACCTTCGGGTGGATCAATCAAGTTCCAAACTTGATTATCACCATGGATTGTAATTCGGATTTCATGGCCTCTTGCCATTTTTCCGAATCAGGAGCGGATATCGCTTCTTGATAGCAAGTGGGTTCATCATTTTCGATTAACTCCACTTCGTCACTTTCCGTAACGAGAAATCCATATCTCTCGGGTTCGGATCGTGACCTACCACTTCGGCGAAGAACTTGTGCACCTTGAACCGGTTGCACAACGGCTTGTGAACTTGGTTCGCTTTCTACCATTGGTTCAATGTTGTTTTCGGGTTCTCGAATTTCTTCGAGATCTATTTTACTCCCACTGGTTCCTTTGCGAAGAAACTCCTTTTCTAAGAAAGTACCATTTCGAGCAACAAACACTTTGTTCTCGTTTCGGTTGTAGAAATAGTATCCTTTGGTTTCCTTAGGATATCCCACGAAAACACATTTATCAGATTTAGGTGCTAGCTTGTCAGAAGTTAACTTCTTGACATATGCATCGCAACCCCAAATCTTCATGAAAGACAAACTAGGTTTCCTTCCATGCCACATCTCATATGGGGTCTTTTGAACCGATTTGGTAGGAACTCGTTTATAGTGAAAGCAAGCAGCTTTCTAGTGCATGTCCCCAAAAGGATAAAGGAAGCTCAACTTGACTCATCATAGAACGAACCATGTCCAACAAAGTTCTATTCCTCCTTTCGTACACACCATTCCATTGTGGTGTTCCAGGAGAGAGTTCAAACGATTCCACAACTCTTAAGATGATTGTCAAATTCTTGGCTCAAATATTCACCACCTCGATCGGATCGAAGTACCTTAATAGTTTTGCCAAGTTGATTTTGCACCTCATTTTGAAATATTCAAAATATCTCAAACGATTCACTTTTATGTTTCATTAGATAAACATATCCAAATCTACTATAATCATCAGTGAATGTTATGAAGTACCGAAATCCTCCCCTAGCATCGCTACTCATAGGCCCACATACATCGGTATGTATGAGTCCTAGTAAGTCGCCCGCCCTTTCACCGGTTTTGGTAAATGGGTCCTTGGTCATCTTGCCAAGTAAACAAGACTCGCATGTCTCATATGATTCATAATCATGTGAGTCCAAAAATCCATCTTTGTGGAGTTTAGAAATGCGTTTCTCGTTTATATGGCCAAGACGACAATGCCATAAGTAAGTGTGGTTTACATCATTGGGTTTAGATTTCTTGTTAATGTTATAGATATCATTATCTTGATTTTCAACATCAAGAATATAAAGGCCATTGAATGAAACAAAGAAGACAATAATGCATATCACTCTTGTAAATAGAAAATTTCTTATCACGTATAAGAAAATTAAAACCTTCATCATCCAAAGCCGAAATCGAAATAATATTCCTACTTAAAGCCGGAACGTAATAACAATTGTTCAAAACAAGTATTAGTCCACTAGGTAAAGTAACTTCATAAGTTCCTACGGCTAATGCAAGAACTCTTGCTCCATTCCCCACACGTAGGTCCACTTTGCCTTCCTTAAGCATCCTTCTCGTTTCTTAGACCCCGCACATTTAGACAAATGTGAGTTCCACATCCGTATCCAATACCCAAGAACTAGAAGTAGATAGGAATATATCTATAACAAAGATACCCGAAGTTGAAGCAACTCCTTTGCCCTTCTTCGCTGCTTCCTTGTATTTTGCGCAGCTTTCTCCTCCAATGTCCAATCTCATTGCAATGGAAGCAGATCGCGTCCTCTCGGGGACTTAGGCTTAGCCTCTTTAGGCTTGGAAGCCTCTTTGGGCTTGGCAACTTTTGCCTTAGGATTAGCAACCTTTGCCTTTCCTTTACCCTTGAAACCCTTCCCCTTGTTAACCATTAGCACTTGGTCGGTTTTCTTCTCGACAATATTGGTTTCCGCAAAGGTTCAACATTTGAACTAACTCGGAAAGGTTTCTATTCATTCCACCCATGTTATAGTGCATTATGAAATGACTAAAACTTTTAGGTAATGAATTCAATATTATATCGGTAGCCAACTCTTGGCTAATTGGAAAACCGAGCCTTTCAAGATGCTCAATGTGGCCCTTCAACTTGAGAGCATGGGGACCAACAAACTTGTCCTTCACTCATCTTGCATGAGGTCAAGGCCGCAACCGTGTTGTACCTTTCTTGCCTAGCTTGAACTTGGAACATTTCCATCGCCGATTGTTTAAGTCGATCGTCCCCAAGTGCTCAAGATCCTTTTGAAGGTTCTTGCACATGGCGGAGAGCATAAGGCAACCAACATCTCGGAGTCACGCTTGTGCTTCGTATATTGTTCCCTTATCGCCCTAGCAAAGATTGGCAAAGCAGGTTCGTGTGGAATAGGTTCCTCGAGAACGTACATGCTTTTTCCTCTTGCCTTAGAACAATTCTAAGGCTACGGATCCAATCCATATAGTTTGTACCATTCTCTTCCAACTTCTCCTTCTCAAGGAGAGATCGCAGCGACAGTGATTATTGTTTGATGCCATTTATTCTACAAAAAGATATACATAAAATATGAACACATATAAGTAAACATATTATATGAAAAGTATAATGCATTTATTTAAAATGCTCCCACTAAATTATACACCTTCAAATGCAAGTAAGCATAATATACATTTAATGGGCTAAGATCCAACTTTAATTCAATTTCAAGTTTGCTATGGCAAACCGCTCAAAATTAAATTAATTAGGTAGAAAACATCAATCATATCACATATATGACTCTTAGATCTTTTATGAGATTAATTCAAGACATCATATGTCTAGGCATATTTTTAATCTCATCTTATGCCTTGGATCCAAAACCATTTTGATAACCCAATTAAGTTCATTCATTTTAAACTTATAGGAACCACCATTTCCTCATCTTGCTCGCATTCGAATAGAATCAAAGCACCTTGCTATGGCAAGCCTACCCAAAACTATCCGAATGGTCTCAAGTGTTTAATCATGAATTGGCATAAAGAACTTAAAAGTTAAATGAAGGTTCTTTAAAGGTAGATTATAAGCATATCAGAATAAGGTAGATTATAAGCATATCAGAAAGATAGTCAAAATCATGTACCGGGTAAGTTCCCAGGAAGATAGGTGAGCCACAAAGACTTCTTAAGTACCAACTCTTCCTTAGACAGAACTCTCCTAGACATGCATAATTAGAAATCAACTCTGATTAGGCAACATAATCCCCACCTTTTTTCTAAACAATCAGTTTCTTTTTAAATTTCGCGTATTTATGACTTGTTTCCATAAACAATCATAAGATCCAAAATTTACAATGTCTAAATCTAAACATATTAGGAAACTAAATATCATGTTTCAACTAAACATCTAATTAAAAATTCTTAGCATGTAAGAACAAATAAAACATGCAACGCAATAATTATTAAAATCACATTTTAATCAATTAATCATGCATATCAATGAATCAATCTAGCATGGTCTTATAAACTCAATTTTATAACATCCATATTTTCATATGAACATATCAGATTGTAAACACAATCACAAAATAGCAGAAAAATTTGAACAAACTGATTCTGCCCAGTTTTGGCTTATTATGTCGCGTGACAACATCAGCCTGAGGCTTGATATGTCGCGCGACCTAACAGGCCAGATAACCAGAATTTCACATGGCTCATCATGTCGCGCGACCTAAGCAGCCAGATTACAGGATTTCCAGATTCGAACCAATTCAGATCGCAACCAATTAAATCTCATAAAACAACCCTTTTACAGATTTAATTCAGCATAATTCGAAAACGATTTTCACATTGTTTCACATAAACAATTAAAAATTCTATCGCATACAAAACATGCAATAAGCATATAAACAATTTATATCTTAAATCTAGCATGTTAATTCAAACTTAATCATACGAACGGGGCTCTGATACCACTGTTGGGTTTTACGGGTCCATGCGCAGCGGAATTAAGCATTAAAACATAAAACCCAAGAAGCCCTAGGATCCGTTCTATACAATTAATTTAAATTCCTATGAGATAGAATTATACCAACCTTGAACGCTTTCCGTTCTTGAGCTATCGAACGATTTGATTGTGTGATATCGAATCACAAACTTCGTTCTTCAACTTGCTTGAACTCTAGGCCTTGATCGATGAACGAGCAAAGACCCTCTTTCGGTATCCACACCTTTGAATGAATTCAAGAACAACTTCTTGATGATTGCTAGATCTAAACCTTGAAGAATATTGAGAGTATTTGATTATGAATTTTGCTTGAAAATTTCGGCTAGAGAATTAGGTCTGACAGACCTCCCATATTTATACTACAATAGTATGAATACGTCTCCTAATCGTATTAGGAGAACAGGCTGTCAAACCGAGTATGGGCTTGATATGTCGCGCGGTATATTAAGCCAATGGCTTAGTATGTCGCGTGACATATGTAACCAGTTACAGAGACTCTCAATCATTCTTCCTCCGGTTTAACCAATTCATTCTAGTTGTGTGTGACCCAATAGGATTACATTATATTGGCAATGAGTTTGATCATATCGAACCTCATAAGACATAAGCGAACTCTAGCAAGCCATTATGTCTACCCAAATAATGTAACGTAAGAGTTCACGTTTCCAATGGTGTACTTCCATTTCTCCCTTTGTCTCACGATGTTATATTGAACACAAGTCATGGTCCTTGTCAACTTGTCTTTGTTCAATGCTTTCTCGATTCTTTTGAGTATAATGATAATTCCAATCATATTGGGGTACGGCCATACACTTTCATCATTATCACTCATCGAGGGGCCCAAGCAAAACATCTCTCTTTCGAGGGACAAATTCCATCTTGACTTATCATCCTTCCCATCATGAATCCGATCATGCCAAAGATAGCCTTTATAGATATCGTGTTAAGATATCGTTTGACTAAAATCAAACATGATTTTTCATCATATGTAAGGTCATGATAATCTCAGGTCTAGGAACTAAATGAAGTAACCTTATGAGATTTACTTATGACACTTGACCATGTCATAAATCTCATGCGGGTCATGTCCAGTCACTTGTTCTCTAACAAGTACTCATAATTTCAATGTTCATATAATCATCACATGATTATCCATTGACAATTATACTAATCATTCTTTCAATAATTAGGGACGGAGATTATTATAAACAAATATACAAAACATATAATAATCAAATGATAAACATCTCATATAATAATAAATAATGTCAACACATAAGTCTATGAATCATAGGCCTAGGGCATAACACCAACACTAAGTAGGTTCACAAGCAATCCTAGTAATGATCATTGGAAAGCACTAATGAGAGTACTAAGATATTTAAAGTATACATTAAACCATGGGATACTTTACAAGAAATATCCAGCAGTATTAGAAGGATACTGTGATGCCAATTGAATATCGGACACGAAAGACTCTAAGTCCACGAGTGGATATGTATTCACAATAGGTGGAGGAGCAGTGTCATGGAAATCCTCCAAACAAACGTGTATAGCCAGATCCACGATGGAATCTGAGTTTATAGCTTTGGATAAAGCTGGAGAAGAAGCAGAATGGCTTAAGAATTTCTTGGAGGATATTCCTTGTTGGAGTAAACCTGTGCCTGCTGTTATGATACATTGTGATAGTCAATCAGCAATAGGAATGGCACAGAATAGTATGTACAATGGTAAGTCTAGACATATTCGTCGCAGACACAATACCATTAGACAGTTGATCAAGAATGGCGTTATCACTATTGATTATGTAAAATCATGTGATAACTTAGCGGATCTGTTTACCAAAGTTATAAATCGAGATCAACTGTATAAACTGTTAAGGGGAATGGGTTTAAAACCCACAACAAAAGAACTTATAGCGGACACTCAACCTTGAGAAATGGAGATCCCAGGCCCTTGGTTCAATGAGACAACCAAGTTATAAGTTCTAGTAGAGTTACTTGAAAACAACAACTCGGTTTATTAACCTGGAGATGTTGAATACTCATTCCCAGAACATCCAATTACAAGCACATGCAGCAGTGGTAAGGATAAGTTGAGAAAACTTTTAATGATTTCTATACCTACGGGTGGAGTAGTGCATGATACTCCTTATAGTGAGAATCACCTATATAAGCGAGAGGTAACTAGGCCGCCTCTAAATGAACGCTTATGAATGAGATACGGTCCAGGGCCGAAATGGACAAAATGTGAGAACAGCAATTGTTAGAGCTGTTATTATGTGAGCATTATTGTCTTGGTATACATCCGACAGTCACTGGTTCAAAGCGATTCGCTACCAAATGGCTAGTATATCCGATAATATTTCACTAGGGAAGATTCAAGGCCACAAGCTATCTATCCCGATGTAATAATAGTTCGCCGGAACTTTGGACAAAATTGCATTCATGCATTAATTGTCATTCATGTGGGGGATTGTTGAAAATGGGTAACGAAAGTTAAGTTTGACTTAACGTTGACCTAACTTCCTAATGAAATTCGTTAAATAGTTAACGAAGCAAGTTACAAAATGTATTCTACATTTAGCATAGATTATGAAACTCATTTATTGTCTCAAAATCATTTCCGGGTGAATGAGAAATTAATGACAAAGTTTTTGTAACTTAACGAGAGTTGGTTAAAAGGGTCAATTAGATCGTTTGGATTTAATTGGATTTAAACTGTGTTTTTGGCTGATGAAATTTTGCAATCTGGTGATCAGAACGAGTGGGGACTCTGAGCACGAGTCATGAGCACGAATGGACCTTAATGGACCTTGGCTCAAAACTGATCAGAACGAGTGGGATGGCTGAGAACGAGTCGTGGTCACGACTCGTGCCAAGGAGCACGAGTCGTGCCCTTCACAGCTGTTCGAAAAATTGCACCTTTTCAAGGGAAAAGGCACAACACCTTTTGACTCTCCTTATATACTTTCCCATCCGAATTTCAATTTATACATACTGTCATTTGAGCCTTCCTACCCTCTAGTAAGATAGAAAAACATACCCAAATCATTGGCATATTGTTGCATAAAATCCTTCAAAGTCCAAAGTTTCAAACATAGTGTTGTTCGTTAGAGTATTTGATTTGGAGTGCTCCTATCATATACTTAAAAGTCGTTTTATCTTACTAGAAGATTGCCATTGAAACCGTAAGCACCTGTGCGGGGCAATAACTTCTTACGAAGATTGTATTTAATACAAGACTCGACTTGTCTCATAGTTTTTCCAATCTCCGTTACTTTTTCTGTTAAGTTTTCAGTTAAGTTCTTGAGAAGCCTACCAAAACTCCAACAACTCTCATCTCGCGAAAAACCCCCATCTCACGAAACTCCCCAATAGATAACATTAGAAATCAAAACCCTAGAAATCGAAATCCTAAGGCGTTGCTATTCTTCATCCTTGTTCATGAACGGAGTGTTGAATGAATGTCGGACTGGAAACGAAGACCCTATGAAGATATTTTTGTTCTATAATTTTTTTTTAATTTCTGTTGAAATCGATGGTGGGTTTCCTCTCTTTTTGTTCTTGCTTGGTGTTCGATATGGTTTGTGGTTGGTTGACAGAGGTGGTGGTGGTGGTAAATGTGGGCAATGGTGGAGGCTGGGGTGGTGTTGGGGTGTTAGGTATTGGGCAATGGTGATGGGTATGACAAGTAAAAACAAAAACTCGATTTTTATATTTGAAGCAAAGAAATAAGCTAGTTATTTTTTAAACCAAGAAATAAGCTAGTTAATTTGTAACAGTTGAATTATTTAAAAATAAGAAAGTAATAATACTTATTTTTAATAGAAAAAAAGTTAGTCTTAAAATACATATAATATATATATATATATATATATGATAATTGTTAAAAAAGATTCACTAATTTTTAATAAATTTCTAAAAAAAAAATTGTCCAGTTCTTCTCATTATAAAAAAAATAAGCTAGTCATCAAGGTTCTTCTCATTATAAAGAAATAAGCTAGTCATCAAGGAATGTGTCATCACAATATTTTTATGATATATGCAATTTTAATAGAGCTTTTGATAAAATGTGGAAGAAAGGATAACATAGAATATTAAATAGGAAGAACAGTGCCCAAAACGAAATAAAAATGAGTTGGTGACTAATATGTTATAGAATTTGAATGTCATCATTCGTTTTTTCACATTTCATCCATTTTTACATCACATTGCAACAGTTTTACAAATTTAAAAATAGGATTTGAACATTTACAAAGTTGATAATCAATTGCAACAATTTGTAAAACTTAGATAATCAAATTGCAATTTGCGCTTTCTATAATGGTTTAGTTCTTCATATAGAACATAATTGATCAGTCATTTAAACACTTGTACCAATTGATAATCATATTCATACGAAAAAAAAATCTATTTCAAGTGACATTTGATATTTCTTTCAATGCGAAAGTTTAAGGTACAATCTCAATCAAATTCACGTTCAAGTGTCACTTTTATAATATTCTTGATCGAGTCAAAATTATATTTTGATCAATTCAGCCGGAATCAACGGATCGGATATTTGTATTTGCCTCAAATAAGCCTGAAAAATAAGAACAAACAATAAAACAAAGTCGGGGCTTTACCGGCGAACGAACTTCGGCTTGAGAGTAAGTATTGTTTTAGAGAGAATAAGAAAAGAATGAAGGAAAAATATTAGAGAATGGAATATGCCTGATTTCGGAGTTATGATCTCATATTTATATGTGATCGATGGAGTAACCATTAAAAATAGGGATCTGAATTGGACTTAAATTAGGAAAGTGTATCATGACCCCTATTAGAGTCATTCGTGAACCGGGATCCTTGTGGGATTAGGAATATTCGAGCACCAAACCACCACTCGGCAGAAGGATCCTATCTTGGGTATAAACCGATCACAAAAGGCTGGATTATGTTGCTGGTATGCCTCTTGCTAGACGAGCTTGGGCTCGTTCCAAACACGAGCTCATGCTCGTTGGTCTAGGCCTTCCCACGAATTGACTTCATAAGGTAAATGGGCCCCCTATACGAGGAGATTGATGGGCCTCCATGTAAAAGGAACCGAGTGGGCCTCCATGGGCTATGGCCCAGGTAAGTACTTGGGTTATTCCTTCTAGTGGCCTCCTGCTTTCTAATAGAGTAGAGGGAGAGTAGGAAGCACATATATCGGCATTTTACTCGCTTGGGTTGATGGACACGATCAAGTGGCGGAGGTGAAGAGGTTGAATGCCGAGAGTCTTGGTGAGGGCAAAGCACGTAGGGGGACAACAGGCGCTTTCTTCAGAGCATATTGAATTTCAAAGGGCACTGTGATTTCCTTTTCATCATTGCTGATTGGGAATCAAGATTTGACATTTCGCCTTGAAAAGGCGCACGTCATTGATTGTTGACCCATGACCCGAATTTTGACCCGCGAACTCCCAAACGGGTCGGTAAAGGTCATCTCTCCTCCCCCATTTCATTCTTTACACTTCTACACCGTTTGAGAGAAAAGCAAGAGTAAAGTTCTGGCCACCGTACTTCTTTTCTTCCGATCAATGTCTAATAAATCCGTTCATCAAATATAGGTATCTCCCCTTTCCTTTACCCTTTTGCATCTTTTTTAGGTAGCTTTTGAGTCATATTACCTTTAGTCATCATCTCCGGTGAAATCCCACCGGAGAAGATGAAGTTTTCGGCTACCTATCGGTAAAAGAGCAGCATGTTTTGTAAGCACATGTTAATTACATTCAGAATATTTCTCCTCTAAAATTTTGGATGCCACAATTAAATGAAATTAGAATATTTGCATATTGGGCCCAAAGAGAAGTTGTGTATTATTTTCATGGCAACTCATTCTTTTATAATCTGGTGCATCTTCGTATATATGGCACTCTTATTATAATGGTTTCCCAAATTAACTCATTGCAGTGTTTAATAATTGTACATTCATATCATATTACTTATCATTACAACATACTTATTGTTCGGGGTAAAAAATCACGCCCAGCATGTTACAACTTGGCGCCACATCCTGACCTCACCCTGAAGCAACATCTTGCCAAAACAACCTTCCTGCAAAATAAAATTTTCATTCTCCTATCTTTCCGGAAACGTTACCACAAACCAAGTCAAAGATCTTCAATACCCATTTTACCAAATGAAGCACCTTCAACTTATCATGGATTTCGAGGAGAAAAGAGTGGAAAACGGTAGACTCGGTACAATCGTTATTTTCATGTTGTTTAAATAGCATTAGATCCACCCATGTATACACACACTCACTAACACTTACACACACACATTTTGTATTCACGCTTCATTTTACTCTCTACCATCACAAGATCAATAAAATTCCATTGTTTCGAGGTTTTGTGTCGGCGAACATGTTGTTCAAGGGCTTTCCTCGTTAAAACCTATGTTTTTACATCTTGAGTTAAGGTTATCATATTCCATGGTGCCCTACTATCGTCATTGGTGTCAAAATGCTTAAATTTGGCCGAAACAGTTTGGTGCCCACCGTGGGGCCCGTAGTTTTTTTGATTTTCAAAGGGATTCAAGCATCATCAGGATATACGAGAACTGGGAATAAGGGAATGCATGCCCAAGATAACTTCGACAAACGGAAGCAGGTTCTTCGCAACCTGGTGGATCCTTAGAGCGCCGTTCCTAGGTACTCTTCGGGCAGGGTCCAAACATAAGCAACTGGGGGCAACAAAACGATTGATCAGAAATTTCCTTGGCTTTAATGATGATGATCAACCGGATTATCGAGTGACAGGCATAAGGGACTTCAAATTCACAACGCGAAAGCCCTTCCTTTGGCATATCGCCCCTTCAGCAAGTTGTCCACTTCACGGGAAGCAGCCCAGGCAATATGGCCTACTTCAAGTAAGTTGTAGTCGATTTCAAATTAGATGTAAGTTGTTACGAGTATTTCCATAAAAGTTTACTAGTAGCAACAGGACGAGTTCAACCTGAAGGAAATATATATCTGATCATATTTTAAGTTGTAAGGCACACGCCCTTCTAATGGTACAAATATTTTGCATCTTTCGTAAAGTTGTTTAAGGTTGTTACACCTTCGCATGGTCGCACGCTTTCGTGTTTTAATTAAGGAGTAGGTGGGCCAACATGTCATGTACATGTTGATTACCCCCTTGCACTTAATTAAAGCTACGGACTCAAGTTGAAATCATAAGGATGTAACATCAACATGTTACCATAACAGCATAAGTTTTATATATTTTTCCCATTCAGACTTTCCCCAAAAAAGCGGATCCACAACCTGATCCTAACTAATATATTCAAAAAGCCACAACATGGCTTCAAAAACAAATAAACCACCCAAAAGTCTATAACTAAGAAAGACACCACAATCCATTACAACCTAAAAAGATCTAAAGCGAGGACAAACCCCTCGGCAAAAATAATCAAGTTGTTGAACCATAGAAGTTGTTTTTGGAGGACCACCCCCTCCATTAAAATTCAAAAAAAGTAAAACATCAAATTGCCTTTTGAAGTTGATAGAAACATACCTGGTCTTCAGCCCTCTTTCTTATCCTCTTCCCGGCTTTCATCAACTTGTCCCTCCTTACCAGCATCTTGAACCTTCGAACTCACTTCCCCAACATCAACTGCTTCACTTAGAAACACATTCATCATTGCAACCTCATCTTCAATGCTCCACTTGATGTGTTGCCCCATTTCGTACTCCTTGATAATTTCTATATAACTCTCCATTATTGTCTTGCTAGCATCGAACATGAACCTCTCCTTTGCGGCTTCCAATTCCTTCACATGTTCGTCAGTAGCCTTTGACAACTCGTTCTTCAGCTTAGCAACCTCATCAGCGTAAACCTCCACGTGTTTCTCAGCTTGTGTAGCCCTAAGTGTCTCAAACTTGACTCTTTTATCAAGCACCTTGATCCTATCCTCTTTTACCTCCACATCTTTAACCAAGTTAACCGCGAGATTCAAAGTCTGCATATAAACAGATCCTTAGAATTCTACGTAAACTACTTCGAATGCAGGAAAAGAAGAAGAAGCATTGTTACCTTCTCAGTATAAGCTACAATATTGTCAGCATCCTTCTGCAATACCTTCACCACTTCAACCTCATCCAATTTTCTCTTTTTCTCAATCTTGGAACTTTCTCATTTTGATAGGGGTGACTTACTGTCTTCCTTCTTCACTCCAAATTTTGCCCTAATCACGGACATGATATCCTTCACATCAAAACCTGCCTAGGGATGAGAAACTGCAAGATAAAGAAGCCAGTCAACTAAACAAACGAAAAGACAAGTAGAAACAAATAAGAAAACTTACCAGACGACATCTTGTGAGAGCACTCTTCTACCATCTTGTCAGACTCCACTTCTGCCCCCGCACTTTCAGAGACAAATGCGACTGGTAAAGGAACAAACTTACGGGATTCTTCAGGTAAAGCCCTTACTTTTTGGACAATCTCTAAAGAATCATCCAACTTCGGAAAAAGATCACTCAGCTTGGAAACTACAAGAAGCAAACAAGGGTTAATCAATCTGAGTAAATCAAACAAGGTGAACAGGTAAAAATTAAAACCCTCACCTTCTTTCTTCCATTCGCAAGTCTCCTTTTCACCACCTCCTATAGTGTCTTTTTTCACAAAAAAGAACCTATTCTTCCGATCTCTATACGAGTCCAGAGAATCAACTATCAAACTAAGAGCCTTACTCTTCACCCTAAATCCAAACATACACGTGCCATGAGTCCTAATATCGTAACAACAAGCAAACTCATCCAAATCTACCCTTAACCCCGATTCAACACTCAACCTATCTAGGGTAATCAAAGCCCTCCAACCAACAGGCATAAGCTGACAATAGGCAAGGTTGGTAACTTCAAAAAATGAGTGATAAGAGGGGAGAAAGGGAATTTGAGGTCAATAGTAAAGGGATTCTCAAGAATACAAACCCAGTCTTCCGAAACGCAATTAGAAAATAGGTTAGGGTTGGGATCCATAAACTCCACACCCACAGGAAAAGGGAAATTCTTTCGAAGAATATCAATGCTAGCAAGGGTCATGGCGCATACCTCATCATCAGGTTGGTCCGTAACATCTAGATGACGAAAACCAGGGGGCAACACTGAGCTAGGGTAGCAATTTCCTTGGAATTACCCATCCTGAGTAAGAAAATCAAGCTGCAACAAAAGAGAAAAGGAAAATTTTCTGAAGAAATTTGAAACTCACCAAAGTATGGAAGACCTTTCGTTGAAATCGCCAAGTATTGAAGAAAAGAGGCCCCAATCGGCGTAATAAAAAGGGATGGGACTTGACGGTTGAAGGGCCCTAGGTACACTCGAATGCCTAAACCCTAGGATTTAGAAGTTGTCACGCTGAAAGACCGCCAGATAAGGAGAAATGTGGTCGCCGGCAGAGAGATGGTTAAAATTTTAATTTTTTAACTTATTTAAAAATTCAAAATTTGCGGGAAATTGTTTGGGGTAAAAAATCACGTCCAGCATGTTACAACTTGGCGCCACATCCTGACCTCACACCATGAAGCAACATCTTGCCAAAACAACCTTCCTGCAAAATAAAACTGTCATTCTCCTATCTTCCGAAAACGTTACCACAAACCAAGTCAAAGATCTTCAATACCCATTTTACCAAATGAAGTACCTTCAACTTATCACGGATTTCGAGGAGAAAAGAGTGGAAAATGGTAGACTCGATACAACCGTTATTTTCATGTTGTTTAAATAGCATTAGATCGACCCATGTATACAAACACTCACTAACACTTACACTTACACACACACACACATTTTGTATTCACGCTTCATTTTACTCTCTACCATCACAAGATCAATAAAATTCCATTGTTCCGAGGTTTTGTGCCGGAAAACATGTTGTTCAAGGGCTTTCCTCATTAAAACCTATGTTTTTACATCTTGAGTTAAGGTGATCATATTCCATGTTGCCCTACTATCGTCATTGGGGTCAAAATGCTTAAATTTGGCCAAAACACTTACCTACCTAGATCAGAAAATCACATATATAAACATATACGATAGCAATTAAGCTAGTTTAGAGAACTAAACTTCTATTTAAGAGAAAACCCTAAAGGAAATTAAATAAATTATTTTGATATAGTATTTGGAAAAAATATATCATTGACCAATGCACGTCGTTATAGATTTTGGGGAATAACCATTTTGTGGATTGAGTTACGATAAACAAAATCATATCGGTGGATGGATCGAGCCCTTGGAAACAAATGATATTATGTGTTAGTGTTTGATTAAGCAATAATCGTGAACAATACATTTGGGAGTCGAAAAGAGATTAAGTTGCAATCACCCCCTTTATCTTTATCGAGTCTTTATGATCAATCTTAAGATATGGAAAATCATATATTGACCCCTAGATTTGTTGGGGCAGTTAAAGGTTAATTGAAGTTAAAAATGGACAGACTTGTCTTTGATATTTTAAAAGGTGATAGATTGACCCATTAAGTTGGAATTGATTGAGTATGTTCCGTTAAGAAATATTGTTGATTATTATTATTTGGGGTTAAGTTTTATTACTGTTGCTTTGATGAAATCTTGGAAAATATTGCTTTGATGAAATCTTAGAAAATATTGCTTTGATGAAATTTTGGAGAATATTGATTTGATAAAATTTTGGAGAATTTTGCTTTAATATGGGTTTTAGGCTTGTGTTTTTGGGATGATTGACTATGTTGAAGGACTGTAAGTGCATTAAGCTTTATTGAATAACTTCTTTTAAGTTAGTAGGAATAGGAAAGATCCAAAATTTTATCAAGGTTAAATGGAGATTTATTTAATCTTTGACTGATTTATTATGTGATATATCTGCAAATAACTACCTCACGTATGTTTCAGGCATCCCTTTCCTTAAAACTGGGGGCCACCGCTCATCTGGTTCAACCGCTGCAAATCACTTTAACAAAAATCAGTTCTACTCTTTCTAATTATTATACATTCAATTTCGAATGGTTGTTCATACATAAAATTTTCATTAAATCAAGCTTACTTCGTTCTATAAAATCACAAAAACATTTTTTATATTTAAGCTTTACGATTTTTTGCTTGATCTCATGGCTCCTGAACATTGTGATTGAGTTGCGACATACGAGCTGGTATCCGGGGTCAGGACCCAGCTCGGCGTACAGCCAAGTTAAATCCATGGAAAGGGTTCAACTTAACACTTGTCAACGAGCTGAATTCGGGGTCAGGCTTCAGGTCTGGTTACAAGTTGGGTTCGTGGTCATGATCCAACTTAATGACAATGGTTAAATTACAATGTTCAACAGACAAAAAATTTGAGCTCAAAGACTCACGAGTCACCCAGTTTGATCTCACTCTTTCACATTACAACATATATTTATTACCCAGGTTATATGCTTCCTACTCTTGCCCCGCACGAGTGTAAGTACCCCAATCTGGATCACTCTCTTCCAAGCTCACGGGAAACACTGCAAACTCACACAAACGTGATCTCGAACACCCGTAGCCTTCAAAAACTCCAAAACCCACCAACCAAACCAAGGGGGGCCATTCTGGGATTAAAAAGTGCAAAAGGACTTTTTGGGAATTTTGAAAAATTTGGAAAAGCAAAGGCTGTCCGTGCGGACCACTTTGCATCCAAACATCATAATTACAAAATCCCCTTAAAGTCCACAATATTCTCTTAAATCCAGGAAAACCAAAAAACTGGTAATGGCAGTGTCGTGCGACAAAGCTAGCCAGAATCTGGACCCTATAAATAGAGGCCTCCCCCTCTCATTTTTCACACACAATCCTCTTCTCCTCTCTCTCCCCCAACCTTTAGGCTTCCTCTCTAAGACCCTTCTGGCAATTCCGGTCCCTTTCGGTTCCCTCCGGGGCATTCCGAGGCCCCTCGTGGTACTCTGAAGCCCTGCCGAGCACTACCGAGCGCTCCCGAGATGCTCCCGAGCTGCCCTGAGGCACTCCCAAGGCATCCCGAAGCCTTGCCGATCCATCCCGAAGTCCTGCCAATCCATCCCGGGGCATTTTGATCCATCCCGAGGTGTTCCGGCCCTTTTCGAGCTCAACCGACGATTCCAACGCACGCCGAAACTCTGCCCTAGTACAATCGACGATCCCGATGCACGACGAACCTCTGCCTGAGTCCAGTCAACGATCTCTGTGATCCCTACGCACGATGAAACTCCGCCCGAGTATACACCTGACACTCCCAAGGCACGTCGAAGCTCTGTCCGCAGAAACCGGCACGTCCCGAAGCAATCCTGGTCCGTCCTGGAACACTATTCAACACTCAAACACTATTCCCCCGTAGAAGACAGACACGAACCAACATTGGTAAGGCTTCCTTCCCACACTATTTCAATACATACCGTACGATGTAGACATTATATACAGCATGCATTTTTAAAAAAAGCACACACACACACACATAACTTTTAAAGAAAAAAGGGGAACCAAAAGACTCGTTTTTTACGAGGCGACTCTGGTGCGCATTTACTATGCCCTTCCCGAGGAGTAATCTGACCTCCGAACTCAAAATCTCATCACACAACAACAGTTTTTTAACTAAGCCTTTTCTCAATGTTTTGGGCTAAATCAAAACGGCGTGGCGACTCTACAAGCAAAAAACGCAGCGACACTCGGTCCCGACTGATCAATGCCAGATGCCGGGGCGCCCGCGCGCGAGCCGGATCCTTGTAATTTCAGTTGGCGACTCCGATGGGGACATTTTGTTTTAAAAACTTTTAAACAAAAAATAAAAGATTTTTAAAATGATGATGAGGGTCAAACTTTTATTTTACCCCTCTCTTTAACTGTTGTGCGTGTGTGCATGTGTTTTACTTTTTTATTTTACAAAAAAAAATACAAAAAATGCATCAATATACATCTGTGTACATACATTTAAAATTCTTCAAAAAAAAAACTTTTGTTACTCAGAAAAAGAATTTTAGTGACCGTACATTACTCACACTGCTGCCTCGGATACACTGCACACTATAACCCTTAACCCGGGGTGGTCTCAGTTGCAGTTCGTTTGGCCTTCCTACGCCTCTCGGACGCGCACGAGATTATTCCAAACATCCCATCCTAGCCAGTGTCAACCCTGCACGCTTGCGTCATACTCTGTCCAGACTAGGTTGGTTTTTACCCAGTCCGTGTCATAAAGCCTGGATACATATCCCATACCGGCCCTTTTCCTGGGCCGAAGCTCGGAACTCAAGATCCCTTGCGCAAGCAAAGCGATGAAAGGTCATGCTAAAATCTTGACCCGATCTTGATTTCCGAAGCTACACCCAAACGATGTTCCATCCCGGATATACATCCATGCCCACATGACACCATGTCATCAAGACTTTAATAAGTCAGCCATGACAATATGACCCAGCCAACGCCTAACGTCACAGATCCCTTGCGTAATCAAGGTAAAGAGAGGTCATACCGAACTCTCGACCAGATCTTGACTCAGGTGCCGGCTCGGCTCACTATTCACATGGCTAACGCATTAAAACGAACATGACAGGCTCGGTCCTTAGGTTAGATTTTTCTTTTAGGCCGGTGGAAACCGCTTGCCCTGTAGGACCCTCGCCCGGGGATGTCCACCCCGAGATGTCGAAATACAGGTGCAAAACGAGGGGCTTATAGCCGCACAGATGGTTTCCACTGACCCAGGATCTAGCATAGTTGCGAAAAAGAAGTGCAATCTTTTCCAACCAACTTAGGATTCTGAGAAAACACGTTTTAAGTAAATTAAAACAACAAAAAAAACATAAATAAAAAAAATGCAGAAACTGCATGTCACATGAGCTTTCTACCTTTTATCCAAAAGGCCTCCCCATGTCTAAACCTTACCCGTCAACCCTTCCAGCGAACCGAGAGTGGTTGAGAGTACTTTTCAGTATCGAAGTTACAAGGTCCGACAACCCTTCCAGTTCAGCGGTCCGAACAGTCCGCTATTCCCCCATGGCGGGATCAACAGATAACAGTGAGGGAAATGGAACCCCGCCACTAAGAAACCTACAGACAATGGAGGAGGTGTTGCGAGCCTTCGAAACTCTCAAGAAGCGCCAGGAAGAGCAGCAAGCCTGGATCATAGACACCATGCGCCGCTGCGGAGCCGTGGTCGTGCCCCAAACAGATGGGACTTTCATTCTCATAGAGGACGAAGAAATTCCGGCTCCCCCGGTCTCTCAAAGCTATCAGAAGGTCCCGCCTCCGCCAAGCTACGAGATCCCAGCAACGCAAAAGCAGCTCTCGCTCAAAGCTTCACTCGGGCATCAGACAAGCTGCTCCGATCTGCCCGCCTCAACACAGCCAATTTTCCGGCCTTGCGCCCCAAGCTCAATACCAACATCACACATACGTGCCTGCTCCGCCAGATCTCAATGCATCTCGGTATCCCCCAGGATTCAATCCTCTGCCTCTATACGAGCCTCGCAGCCATAACCAAAAATCCCAATGTTTACCCGGGACAGACATTCCAAGCGGATATCCCGACATTTCAAACCTACCACCCGCTAGTCTGCCACTTGGGGATAATGAAACATTTCCCCAGTTTTCGAACACAACCCTTAGTGGCCCGGGCAATCACGCCCTCAATTCCAACAACCCAGGGTACGGGATGGTATACACTCAACTACCTCCCCAAGACTCCCGAATGGCGATCCCATCAGCCAATCAACCCCCATCTTCGGTTTCCATCCCCTAAAATGGCAACCTGCCTCAACCTACTAATCCCCACATGGCTTGGTTGATCGAACAGATGAAGGACATGCAAGACAAACTAGCCAACTCTTGGAAGGACTCCCTCATGCCCACTGATCCGAATAAAGTGGTCCCGCTTCCTCTGAAATTCAAAATGCCGGAAATGGAAAATTTTGACGGTACAGAATGCCAAAAAAACCCACATCGACACCTATGTCTTGGGTATGAGAGCCAAAGGGGCAACCCCTCAACAAATGGCGGATCACTTCCAGCATTCCCTCAAATCCACAGCGTTAAGGTGGTTCCTCAACGTAAAGGCAGAAAACCGCTCCACGTGGGACCAAATCAGCGAAATCTTCCTAGAGAAGTACCGCGCCAACCTCGAATGGGAAACAAACCGCCATGATCTGCAAGCCACCGAACAAAAGGACGACGAGCCTGTGGGTGAGTTTTATAAAAGATGGAACTGGAAGCTAAGCGAGATAATGAATCCGCTTTCCAAGGAGGAGCAAATGGACATCTTCCATTCCTGCCTCAAACCATCTCTGAGGACCTTGATCAGCCATCACTTCTATCCGGACCTCCGTGCCATGGTCAACGCCGGAACCAAGTTCGAAAAGACCCTAAGTCTCCAGAAGACAACAGCGACCCCTGCTTCGTCTTATCGCTATCGGACAAACCTGTCAAATCCAGCACCTGTCCCGAACAAAGGAAAAGAAGCAGCCGTAACGGTCCACTACATCCAGAATGGAGCTCAAGTGAACTGCGATCAAGCACCCCCGAGGAACAACAATTCCCCCTCGCATACCACAGTTCCAGCATTTCGACAACCTCGAAATGCCTCTGGGCCAAGTATTTGAAGCACTGGTAAAGTGAAATCTCCTCAAGCCTCTCTAGAATTTCCAACCAAAGACTCTTAAACCCAATATGGATATGAGCAAGCACTATGTCATCCATAACTACCCCGGTCACACCACTGACAATTGCTTCGTGCTGAAGCAAGTGGTCCAGGGGCTAATCGAAGAAGGAAAGTTGGAAGGCCCCCGTGGCCCCAACACAATCGGAAATCCGTTCCCCCGAAACGACAGGGTGAACATGATAGCCTTCAGCGAGACTCTATGCAAGAGTAAGCCCCCTGCTATCTCCGAAATCGTCAACATGCTATCCCGCAACGACTGGGAATGCGAAACCAGAGTCAAACGTTCCCTCGACCGGGAATCCAGATAAGAACGTCCAAGGGTGACTGTCTCCTTACGATCTCTGCCACGATCGAGACACACCCATGGATGGATCGAACACTCCCCGTAGGAGACTGAATCAAACGGCAGCACCGGAAGTGGTCTAACCTTCACAGATGCAGACTTACCGATATGTAAAAACAGATACAACGAGGCCCTCCTCATCCTCATAAAGATAGAGAGGTTCTACCTCCCAAACGTCCTGGTCGACAAAGGCTCCGCCGTCAACATCATTACCCTGCGCACAATAAAACGACTTCGTGTCGACCGCTCCCTAATGAGACCTTCGCCTCGGATAATTCGAGCTTACGAATCCACTCCACGCCATTTCGTAAGAGTAACCAATCTGAGGATCCAATTCAACGAACAACTGGAGTCTGTAGAATTCCAAGTTGTGGAAATCAATTCAACCTTCTCCGCCTTGCTGGGACGACCTTGGCTGTACTAGATGAGAGCAGTATCATCTACTCTTCACCAATGTGTGAAATTCATCAATGCCAACGGAAACCTCGAGGTGATCCACGGGAGCAGCACGATGGAAAGCGCTTGGCCAGCAAGCCTTGACCCAGAAAAAGGTCCCGACATGACCGAATATTCCTCTGCAGGCGAGTCTCTAGTCATGACCCGCTACGAAATTGATCCCTACATCCACGCTCTAAGTCGTGATGAGCTAGAGATCGAAGTACTCTAGGGCCAAGACGACAACGCTGAATTATGCGACTGCGAAGAATGCATGAAAGAAGATCAAGAGATGGACGCCCAGATGGAACTTGACCGAGAAGTAGACTCATACTTCGCCGAAAATCCTCCTGAGGAAAGCTGGCTCATCACCGACCCGCTATTATAGGACAACCCTCTTGCCGACACGCTCGAATCTCATGGGGACAGCCATCACAGCATAGTCCAATTCAACATCCAGTATCTGACTTGGACGAACAATGGCGCAACCTCCTTCAAAGCCTAATCAGAGAAGGAGAGATAGCATGCCCCCTCGACTCAGACATCGTAAATGTCATCCAAGCAAAGATCCCAGATAAGGAAGCAGATTCTACGAAAATAATCAACATCAGCAAGAATCAACTCCGAATCAGCAAATGCTTTGCCCTTTTGGAAGAAGCTCTCCATGACTTATATCATCAAGGCCCCCTGAGATCTGGTAGCAACACCAATGGAGGAACACCGTCACAGGAGCAACCTAAAACCTCCACGATCTGGTTTGAAGTCGAACCGCATGCAAGCCATCCTCCGGGAACCGCATCTACTGAAGAATGGCCACCAAAGCCATCGCCAACCTCTCTAGACCTACAGCCCACAAGGAGCAATGAAGTCTGGTCTGATCCCTCGTCGCCTAGAGTCTAGCTTCGAGTCATGTTATCTGTGAATTCAAGTCTTTTGAGTCATCTGATGGCTATACGCCGGAAGATTGTGAGTCCATAATCAACATTGTATCTTCTCTACGCTTTCAATAAAAGGTCCGACCTTTCTTGATATCCTTCCATTGCATATTTAACGAAATGATGAGTTAACTAAATCACAAACAGTTAATAACTATTCATCTAATAAAGAAGCAGACACATTAATTGAACAAATGCATTAAACAAACCTTTAAGCACATTGTCAAACGAGAGAAAAACCTGGCCCAAGCTGCCGAGAAGGTTTTAATCACAGTGAATTTGGGAACTACTGAAGAGCCAAAGAGACGCACGTCAGCACAGCGCTTCAATCAGATCTTCCAATACCTCAAGAACGGGGAAACCGCCTTCATGAACGAGGAAGGCCAACGCAAAGAATGAATCAAAGCGAAGAGCATCGTGGCCCTAAAATGCCTCGCCTCTCACTTTGTCATTCTTGGAGACATGCTATACAAAAAGCTCTACCAAGGACCGCTCCTACGCTGCATCAGCCAGGAAAAAGCAAACGAGCTCATGAATGAAGTCCACAATGGGTCTTGCAGCCCCCACTTGAACGCCAGAGCCCTGATGCAAATCATTCTTCGAATGGGCTACTACTGGATCTCCATGGAGGCAGACTGCACCCACTTTGTCCGAAGCTGCGACAAGTGCCAACGGTTCTCCAACCTCAATCATCTACCTCCTCACGATCTCTACTGCATGACTACACCCTGGCCCTTTGCCACTTGGGGAATTGACTTTATCGGGAAGATCGCTCCGCTAGGCAGCAACGGCCACGAATTTGGTAGCCATCGACTACTTCACAAAGTGGGTCAAAGCCAAGTCATACAAAGTGCTCACTTCCAGGAAGGTCACTCATTTCCTCAAGGAAAACATCATATGCCGATACGGCATCCCGAAAAGGTCATATCAGACAACGGGTCCCACTTTGAAGGAGAATGCGACAGACTGCTGGCCGAATTCAAGATCACACGCCACAAGTCTTCTCCCTATAGGCCACAAATAAACGGCGCAGTAGAAGCAGCAAACAAGACCCTCGAAAGGATCATCCGAAAAATGACCACATGGGGATGAGATTGGCCTGAGAAGCTGCACCTGGCACTTTGGGGCTACCGAACATCAGTTAGAACAGCCACGAGAGAAACTCCATTCGCCCTGACATACGGGATGGAAGCAGTACTACCCGTGGAATCGGAAATTCCCTCACTTCGAGTGTTGTTGGAAAACGAGATCAACGAAGTCAAATGGCTCCGAAGCCGACACGACGAACTGGCTCTGCTAGACGAGCGCTGACTAAAGGCCATGGAGCACATTCGAGCCTACTAAAGCAAAATGGCTAGAGCTTTCGACAAGAAAGTCAAGTCTCGAGACATCAGGGAAGGCGACCTGGTACTCAAGGAAAAGCCTCCCACTCGAACCAACCCACTGGGAAAATGAGAACCAACATGGATCGGCCCTTTAGTGGTTCAAAAGATCTTCTCCGGAGGTGCCATGAAGATGACAGACCTAGACGGCAATCCCTTCATGAATCCTGTCAACGGAAGCAAACTTCGCAGATACTTCGCATAAAGAAGATCACCTGTGCATCTCTTGGCACTCCTTGTAGTGTCGAACTACGCAGACCTGAGCCCTCTAGTCCGGGGAATGTAGGCAACCTTAATTGGTCCGGTCTAAAAATACAACAAAAAACAAAAAAGTTTGAATGTCAACCAAGACCTCCATCAAACTATACACTTTCCAAAACATGCCCCCACCAGCACCTTGACCAAGTCAAATGACGGCGGCAACATCAAAGGACATCAACAGGTCACTCAGCATCAAGAGACTGACCCATGTCAACTCCAAGCTAGGGGCTTGCCTTCGCCCTCACGCGCTTAAAAAAAAAAAGAGCTCAAGCAGAAGCTTTCAAAAAGAGCTCAAGCGTGCTTTCAAAAAAGAGCTCGGGCGTAAGCTTTCAAAAAAAAAAAAAGCTCAAGCTGAAGCTACAAAAAAATGAGGCCAAGGACCCAGCGCCGACAAACAAGAAGCAAGGAAGTCACGGAAAAGACCGTCAAAAACGACTTGTCAAAGAAACATCCAACCTTCCCATCCAAACACAAAATCCAAACAAAAAGGGATGCCGTCAAGGCTCAGACTGCTTCAGTCCACAAATACAACATGAAGGTCCAAAGTTGGATGCCACCAAGGCTCACAAAAAAAAAAAACCGAACAAGAGATCTTGCGTCTCGACAAAGATTTAAAAGTAAATCACAAATCACTAATGATTACAACATTTCTTGATGAGGTCAAGCACGGTCTACTCTCAAGTTCACAACATGCTAAAAGACAGCTTAATACATTTAACAAATAATGTGTCTGCAATGCAATGAATGGATACTTAGGAGGTCATTCCGCGCCACCTGTGCTTGTCCCCTCGCCATTCTTTCCTTTCTTCCCTCGTCCCCAGCGAGTCTTCTTTCGCTCCACGCGAGCCAACTCTGTCTCTCTCATTCCGAGATTAGGGGTCCTCCCCATAGAGTCAAACAATCCAGTAGCTTGCAGAGCTTCATTCGTCCGTGCCTCGGCCCGGATCTCCTCCCTGCGAGTCTGCAAAAGGGGACCTCTCTCCGTCAGTCGGTCAACTCTGGCCTCGTAGTCGAATAAAGCGTCTCCTGTCACATTCTGAGGGTTAGACCAGGCTTCGGTGCTTCTAAGGCTATAGCTAGGACGGCAACCTTGCCCCAGAATCGCTTCACGCCTGCTTCCCAAAACCACTTGGGACTGCCCGACATGCTGCTCGTACCAATCCAGGTACTCGGTGGTCAACACAACACTCTCCCGACGTCGAAGGAGCACCACAGGAGGGAAAGCGGAATACTTCCATACCCTCAGAAAATACAAAAGAGCATTTGAAGCTGCCATACAAAGAGAAGCTACCTCTGCAGTGGCGATGTCATCCCAGCCCAGCAAAGGCTCCTGCCTTATCCTGAACTGCCGGGAAACGAGCGATGGAATATAGAAGGAGGATCAAGACAAACTTGGAACTCTGACCACATATGACCCTTCCTGAAAGGCCCTCCTAGTCTCAACCCCCAATGAGGAACCCACCAACGGATCTGATGCGTACCGAGCTGTGCCATCCATCTCTCCCAAGTGGACTGATCCATATCCAATGCAAGAGGTCGCCGAGCAAACGACCATGGGAAAAACAACGCCAGAGCCTCGGGCATAGCCTGAAGTTTCTCTCGCAACCACAAAGTGAGAAAAGCGGGGCTTCCCCCTCTCATGAACCTATCCCCAGTCACCAGACGATCAATGCCGTGAAGGGTCTCCCCCAACACCAACGGAACAATATCATCCCTGGCTCTGCAGTGCCCTACCACATCCAGCAAAGCGCTGTCACAGACCCCAAGGGAGTTGACCATGAAGAGCGTCGCTATCACGCACAAGGCAAATGCATCCCATGAGACATCACTCTCGTCATCGCTCATAAACCGCTCCGGCAGCGTAGAAATGTCAATATGACCAGAATCAAAAGTCATACCCTGCACTTTTTCCAACGAAGTCCGAAGAAAGCATGCGAGCTTCACACTCACGACTGCACCGCCAATCACAGGAAGCGAGATGGCCTCCACCTCCGGTTCTCCAATCAAAGCCCGAAAATCCTCAAAGGTGGGCGTCACTTCATTGTAGGAGAAGCTATACACATGCCTCCTAACATCCCAGAACTTCGCGGTAGGCCGCAACAATTCCCAATCAGGAACTAACTCCTTAAGGGACCAAACCGAGCAGAGTAGAAATCTCACCTCGAACGCTCGCCTATTGTGCCTCATATGGTGCCTCATCCACATTTTGAGCCGCTCAAGGAAGTATGCTTGCTCCTCCTTCGAAAGCCTCGGAAAAACACTCGAAACGGACGAAGAATCTATGGCAAAATGGAGGTTTCTAGAGAAATGGGGAAGAAAGCTCGAAATGACTGCAAATGAGAAGTGGGAGAAGTACAGACATCCTGTGGCTTTTATTTTCTCCCCAAAATCAAGGTGGATCCGCACGGACCACTTTGCATGCTGTATTGGCCCGTGCGGACCACTTTGCAACTTGGCCCCACATTTTCAGCAAACTACAAAACAGCTACTGCTCTCGGCAGGACCTACCCCCAACTGCCCAAAATCCTGGCCAATGCCATTTCCGGCAATCATACACTAACCACAAATGCATTCCCGGCTCACGTGACATGCATAAAATAAAAAAATAAATTAGCAAAAATTCCTAGGTCAATCCTCGGGAATCACAAAATACGACATTACATCTCAAATAAAATACTTTGCTGTGAAAATACAAGTGTTTTATTACAGGTACAAAATGTTTGTTGCTAAACAACGAAAAGAGGGAAAGTAGATAAGTCCTACTCCGACTCATCATCATCAACCTCCGCAAACGAGAAGTCCAGCATCTCGGCAAACTCGTCAGCCACACCCTCGTCATCAGAATACTGGACCCCCTCCTGAGGCGAATAGTCGAAGTACTCTGAAGGATCGAACCCGGTGAAAGGATCATAGAAGGGATGCGCCGACGAACCCTCTCCCTGTGCATCCTGCGGAGGAAAGAACGGATGAAGAGTCTGTGGCCTCTGGGCCCCTGAAGATGTCCCGGCATCTAGACTATGCCGCCCCCGAACCGGTCCCTCCTGCTGTGGCCCTGGCTCAGTCCTCGACGAAGGAGTATCCACAGACTTCCTCGAAGGCATTGGCTCGAACGCTGCCGCCTTCCGCGAAGACCTGCAAGACAGCTTTCCCGCGAGCTTCTTCGCAAAAGACCTCATCCCCACGAATCGGCGGGTCAGCGTATCAAAGGACCTCCCCGAGACCTGGGCAAGCAAACAACCAAAGAAACACTCAGCTAAAGAGATACAATCATACTCGACAAAAAGAGAAAAATACAGAAATGATGCCAAGATGGAAAAGAGTAAGCACACTGACCGGAGCATTCGGGTCAATCCGATAAGCAGCATGAGCCTGCTCTGGGATGGGCACCGACACCCTCCTCCTCGACGAATCCCTGCGGACGTACATGAAGTCCGGCCCAGGCACCGAAACATCTGGGGGACGTGGTGGGCCATCCTGCCTCTCCCTCGCCAATACCTGTGGCATCCTCAACTTCCGCCGGACGAAGGCCCCGTACTCCTCGCCATACAGGATGAAATCCTCAGCACTCACGCACTCCAGGTACCTCTCGTACTCTAGCACATCCATGTCACGAGGATGCATCATCCCGAAGGGCGGATCCCTCGGAGCCACAGAGGGCTCGCCTGCGCCATACTGCCTGAAGACCCTCGCCCCCATATACATAACATCACAAGTAAGGCCCCACAGCATCTTCCTCTGCCGTGTCACCATGGGACCTCCCTCGAGCTCGTCATTGCCATACCGAGCCCAGGGATACAGCTCAAACCCCGCCGGGCTATCCCTCTCCAGGAACTCATGTACATCCTAGTATGCAATGGTGAGCTTCCCCCTGGTCATCCTCCTCTTCCTCAAAGAACGAGCCCAGCCCAGCATAGCATAGCAGGGTAGGCCACCATAGCCTCATCCTCTAGGTCCCACGGCTGGAACCGGAAGATCTCATAGCACCACACCTGCAACAAAAAGCAGATAGTGCTCAGAATAAAAGAAAAGAAGATGGAGAAATGATAAACTGCTAAACCACAAACAGCAACAAACTCATACCTCCAGTGCAAAATCGAAGCATCCCAGGGAACTGGCCACGCCCCGGCTAAACCTGTCCATGGAAAATAGAGCTCGGCCAAGCCCGCCTCGCCCCATGAAATCTCACTAACCCTCCCTAAGTCCACCAAACTCTCCAGCAGAGGGAAAAGAGCAGAAGAGGCGTGGTTCGAGAACAAAGTCTCGAAAAGAGCAAACCACAGAAAAGAGCGCGCCAGCTGCTCAGCCGTCACCAATCCAGTGCCCCGGCTATAGGCCCCGATGTTGGCCGTGATTTGCGCCTCTACATCGCTATACAGCATACCCAATCCCCTATGAGGGTAAGGCGCGAAGCCCAACAGCTCGGCCAGCACCCAATCGAACATCCTGTCCTGCCATCTCACTGACCCTCCCTTGAAGGAAAGCCCAGTAATCGCCACAAAATCGGTCGGAGTCACTGTCACCTCTCCCCAACTAAGATGGAAGGTATGCGTGGTGTCCCACCAATACTCAGACAAAGCCAAGAAGATGCCCTTGTTCTTCTGCGTCTCCGCTATCCCGGCAAGGTTCTCAACAAACACGCCCAAACCAGAATCAAAGACCAGCCTCTTAGGACTCGGTCTACCCTCCCTGGAGATCTCCGACAGGTTCTGCCACACCTCAACTACGGCCTCGAGACCCCCGAGACTTCATCTTTTTTGCCTTTCCAGATGAAGGCACCTTATCCTGCAGGTAAACACAGCAAAGGTACGTCAATAACAGTACTTAATGCAAATATACAAAAAGAAACGAAAGCATAAAAAGTCTGTTCCAACACGGCAAAACATAAAAAGTCAGTCCCAATACGGCAAAACACAAGAGCCCGTCACAAAAAACACAGTACACACATCACATTTTCAAAACAAGAGTCCGTCACAAAAAAAACACGGCACACACATCACATTTTCAAAACAAGAGCCCATCACAAAAAACACGGCACACATTTGAAATTACCCGAATTCGAGAGGCAGCGCAATCGCGCCCCGGCATCTGGCATTTCCACTTTGCAGCGTTGTTGGTGGAGGTGTCTCGCTGTGTTTTGCTTTGTAGAGTCCCCACGTCGTTTTGATTAAGCCCAAAACATTGAAAAATGGCATCAGTTTAAAAAACTGTTTTTTGTGTGATGAGATTTTGAGTTCGGAGGTCAGGTTACTCCTCGGGAAGAGAATATTAGAATATTAGAGCTCACCCAAGTCGCCTCGTAAAAACGAGTCTTTCGGTACCCCTTATTCTTTCTTTAACTGTTGTGTGTATGTGTGTTCTTTTAAAAATGCATGTTGTATCGGATGTCTACATTGTACACTGCGTATTGAAATGTATTGAAATAGTATAGGAAGGAAGCCTTACCAATGTTGGTTCGTGTCTGCCTTCCGCTGGGAAATAGTTTTTGAGGATGGAATAGTGTTTTCGGACGAATCGGGATTGCTTCGAGATGTGCCGGTTGTCTGTGGACAGAGCTTCGGCGTGCCTCGGGATTGTCAAGTGTGCACTCGGGCAGAGTTTCGATGTGCGTTGGGATCGCAGGGATCGTTCGAGCAGAGGTTCGGCGTGCGTTGGGATCGTCGGTTGCGTTCGGGCAGAGATCCGGCGTGCGTCGAGATCGTCGGTTTGGCTCGGAAAGGGCCGGGGCGCCTCGGGAAAGACCAGGCAAGGCCTCGGAGTACCACAAGGGGCCTCAGAGTACCTCGAGAGTGCCTCGGGGCAGCGCGGGAGCATCGCGGGAATGCTTGGAAAGGCTTCGGAGCATCACAAGGGGGCTCAAAAGGCCTCGGGAGGAACCGAAAGGGACCGTGAGTGCCCCGAGGGGTCTTAGAGAGGGAGCCTGAAGGCTTAGGGAGAGAAGAGAAGAGGGAGGTGTGAAAAATGAGGGAGGGGGAGCCCTCTATTTATAGTGTGGGAAAAATAGCAAGAAGGTCCGTACAGACCTCCCTGCTAAATCCAAATTTTTAGTTTTCCTCGATTTAAGGGAATAATGTGGACTTTAAGAGGATTTCTGTAATAATTATGTCTGGTGCAAAGAGGTTCGTATGAAGGAGTTATGACCTTCGAAAGTTCGCCCTTGGTTTTTTCCGTATGCTTGAATGGAGAGCGATTTAGATTGGGGTACTTACAGAAGCTCCTTGGCGACGTCACTTACGGAGGAAGTGGGGTCGTCGATAAGATAAGGGTCCTAATCTGAATCGCGTACATGAGAGAGGAGGTGACCAGGTTGGTCGAACGGCTGGACCCTTTGATAGGATTCCTACGTATCCCTGAGTGGGAATCAAGCCAATCGTAGTTCGTGTGAGTGTGTGGATGTGTCGGTGTCCTGAGGTGATGTGACTGCTAAGGTCGACTGTGAGGACATGGTGGTGTCCTAAGGTGATGTGACTGCTAATGGTCGACTGTGAGGACGTTGTGGTATCCTAAGGTGACCGTTTAGGTCGGTTGGCTGGACCCTTTGATAGGATTCCTACGTATCCCAAGTGGGAATCAAACCTAATCGTAGTTCGCGTGAGTGGTGATCTTACGAGAAGGTGGGTAATTTCCCGAAAAGGTGGGTAATCTCACGAAAAGATGGGTAATCTCACGAAAAGATGGGAAATCTCACCAAAATATGGGAATCTCACTAGAAGATGGGTAATCTCACTAAAAGATGGGTTAATCTTACGAGAAGATGGGTAATCTCACTAAAAGATGGGTAATCTCACTAAAAGATGGATTAATCTCACGAAAAGATGGGTAATCTCACTAAAAGATGGGTAATCTCACTAAAAGATGGGTAATCTCATGAAAAGATGGGTATTTTGGATCGGGTAATTTAAAGCCTTCCGGGCTACGGATAATGATTTGGGAGATTTATACGGTCTTCCGGACCGGGTAATTTAAAGCCTTCCGGGCTACGGATAGTGATTTGGGAGGTTTATACGGTCTTCCGGACCGAGTGGTTTAAAACCTTCCGGGCTGCGAATAATGCTGGTGATGGTGAAATTGTGAGTGTGGAGGCGTTCAGACGTGGCCGGTTCCAAAAACCGCCGGTTAGCCGGTTTTAAACCGGCGGTTACAAACCT
The DNA here is from genome assembly GCA_022495995.1 of Adenophora triphylla var. japonica. Taxonomy (NCBI): domain Eukaryota; kingdom Viridiplantae; phylum Streptophyta; class Magnoliopsida; order Asterales; family Campanulaceae; genus Adenophora; species Adenophora triphylla. Next base: position 105,327 of record JAFEMH010001302.1, read on the forward strand.
TGAAAACCCCAACCGGAGCCGAACCGCCTAACCGACTAAACCGGTTACGGTTTAGGCGGTTCACGGTTTTAACGGTTATCCGGTTAACCTCCGGTTTGACGGTTTGAATCTGCTCGGTCGAGTCCTTGGTGATGCTCGGCCGAGCAACCCTTTTAGGGTTTAGGGTTTTGAGGGTTGCTCGGCCGAGTCTTTGGTGTTGCTCGGCCGAGCAACCCTTTTAGGGTTTAGGGGTTGAGGGTTGCTCGGCCGAGTCATATAGTAGTGCTCGACCGAGCATATCATTTTTCAGTTCATTTTTTAACAGTTTTCGTTAACTTTGTATGTAGTATATTAATTTTATTTTTTTTCAATTTTTTTAGATAGATAAGACTATTTTGAACTTAAGTTTACTACATACATTTTTTGCAAAAAGGTTTATAAAAAAAGTTATGAATTTTTTAAGAAATAAAAGTTAACGGTTTTTTGAAAAAAGTTAACTTTTAATTTTTTCAAATTTTTTTTGGATAAATAAGACTATTTTAGACTTAAGTTTACTACATACATTTTTTGAAAAAAGTTTTATAAAAAAAGTTATGAATTTTGAAAGAAAGAAAACTTAACTTTTTTTAAAAGAAACAAAAGTATATAAAAGAAAAAAGGGACGGCACCCTTAAATTTTATTAATCAAAATAAAATTACAAAGAGGGGGACAACCAACCTTACCCTTTTATAAATAAGGGGGGACATTTAGGAGCCTTTACCTCAACCTAACTATTATAATTAATTAAAAATAAATCTAATCTAAAGTCTAAACTAATCTAATTAAAATAAAAATTAATCTAAAACATCATTCATTCATCACTACTTTCCGTGGAGTCCTCGACATCGTATTGATATCTTGGATCCAATAGATCCTCATCATAAGGTATGTCTTGTTGCCTTTTTTCCGCTCTAACCCAATCGCCAAGTAAAAGTTGATGTTCCAAGTTTTCACTTGTTAGTTGAGAACGTCTTTCATCCAAAACATTTCCACCAACGCTAAATGCCGATTCAACCGCCACCGTTGAAGCGGGAGAGGCTAATACTTCTTTAGCAACTATGGAAAGTATAGGATAAATGTCTTTCCTTCTTGACCACCATTGTAAAACATCAAATTCATTTGAATTTGGATCTTGATTTAATTCAAAGTTTGTAGTGAAATACGTTTCTAACTCCACGGGAAGGTTTGATGATGATGAAGATGAACCTCGAGAATGACCATATTTTTTACTATACAAATTTGTAATAAAACTATATGGATCCCCACTAGTAAAACTTGGTTGGGGAGTAGAGGAATCATCTTCATGTTGTTGGCTTTGAGAAGTGTTTCCATATAAGACATTATACTCATTAAAAAGGTTAATCAAATCATTTTTTGTGTCATTAACAATAATTGACGAAAGTTCATAACTACCGTCACCATCGGGATATAATTTCATATAATAATAAGTTATAATGGACTCTAAAACATCTAATTTAACTCGGGGATCTAATAACTTTGCAACCAAGAAAAGAGACGGAATAGTGTCAAAATATTTAAGCCACTTTTGTCTCATGTTAAAAATGCATTGGTTTAAAATAGGGCAATCTTTTAAATTGTCAAAAATAGTAACAATTGCAATACAATGCTCTAGCACCAAAACGGAAGTTGGATAATAAACTCCCGAAAAAGCCAAAGTAGCGGTATTAAAAATCTTTAACAATTCACATAAATTAATGCATGCATTCCAATGATGAGTAAATAGAGGTTCATGATAGCCAATTGACATAAAAAATTGCGTTAGGAGATCTTTATAAGCAAAATCATCGCTTAACATTTTATAGGTGAAATTCCACCTAGTTGGAACATCGTAAGTAAAATATTTGTCCGGCACACTTTTACTTCTTAAAAACCTTATCCATTTTTTTGTATTAGAATTTTTTTTTGAAATAAATTGAAGAGCTCGTCTAATTGGCTTAACATGAGTTTCTAATGCATCTAAACCATCTCTAACACATAAATTAATTATATGACATAAACATCTAATATGAAAAAACTTACCCCCAAGTGAGGGTTGACAAACGGTAATTAAATCGGGCAAACTAGCCGTATTAGCACTTGCGTTGTCAAATGAAATAGTAAATATTTTATTTAAAATACCATATTCAAGAAAAATCTCAAGCAATTTCGCACAAATATTTTTCGCGGAATGCGGTGGCTCAAAATCTTTGTAAGCAATTAATCTTTTTTGGATTTTCCATGAATTATCTATCTAATGGCAAGTAACGCCCAAATAAGTATTTCTTTGCCAATGATCACTCCAACCATCGGCACAAATTGAAACTTTATTTTCTAATTTTGATAAAACACCAATTAAATCTTTTTATATCTTTCAACCACTCTAGTAATATCACGTACGAGATTCGTACGTGGTACTCTCGTGGCGGCGAGGTTCAAAGAAAGGCGAGCAAAATTTTCATAAAAATCACAATTCGCAGAATTAAAAGGAAGGCCTTTAACGCAAATAAATTTGGCTAGTTCATCCCTATAAACCCACTTGTCAAATTTAAAAAGGACGGAAGAAGGGGAAGACGAACCTTGTGCACCCGAACCCGAACTACGTTGAAATTGTAATTGAGTTTGCGAAGCGGAAATGCCAAGTTTCTCGGGATGTTTTGCCGCCAAATGCCCGTTGAGCGTCCCATGCCCTCCGCCTCTTTTGAATGCGTAAGTCGCATTACAATAGTTGCAACATGCTCGAAAATTATAATCATCCTCGGCAGTAATTTTTCTTTTGGTGAAATGGATGGCGAAGGTATCGGATTGTGGCTCTCTTTCTCTAGGGGGTTGTCGTTGTCCCCGACCCCGACCACCTCCCCTAGCTCGGCTGCCCCTACCACTCCTAGCATTACCACTTTCAATTTCAACTTGTTCTTCTTCCTCATTTTGTTGAATATTTGGATTTTGATGATCAAAATCATCGTTAGGGGAGGAAGAATCAACAACGGACTTGCCTAAATTGCTTCTTCTTTGATTTGCAGCCATTTGTATAAGAGAAAATGATGTTTGGAAACAAAACGGAGCTTAAAAATGGATGAAAATGGAGAAAAGCACTAATTTCGTTAGAAAACTAACTGAAAATGGGACAATATTTAACTGAAAATTGGATGAGGGTGAGAGTATATGTGAATATTTGAGAGTAGAAGAGAAAGAGTAGAGAGAAATAATGTGGAAATAAAATGGGAGGAGGGAGGTGATATTTATAGTTAGTAAATTAGGCAAAAAAAACATTTTTTTTTAATTTTTGACTGCCCAAGTTAAAAATTAACGGCTAGTTTTTAGAAATAACGGCTAGTTTTTGAAAAAGTAGCCGTTGGAACATGTTCTGGCGTTATGCTCGGCCGAGCAACTCATATGACTCGGCCGAGCATGACCGTTATTGGAAATTAACATACTGGAAGGTTCTGCTCGGCCGAGCACATCATATGACTCGGCCGAGCAAGTCAAAAACCGGCGGTTAACCGGCGGTTGACCGGTTTTTCAAAATTCTCAACCTTAATCGAACCGGCCAATTACCGGTTTCGGTTAGCCGGTTCCGGTTAACCGCCGTTGACTGGTTTCACCCGGTTTTGATCGGTTTTCAACCTCCCGGTTGACCGGTTTGGTTTATAAAATGGACACGTCTAGAGGCGTTTGCACCTTGGGATTCGTGTTTTGAAGGCATTTATGCCTTGGGGTTCGGGCTTATGATGATGGCCGGTGTTTTATCTGCTGAGGATATGTGGTCTTGTACGGGTTTGCAAGAATTTCCGTTTGACTTTTGTCCTGCTGGGGAAGGGGTTCGGGCTTACTTTGATGGCTGGGAAAGGCGAGGAGTATCTAAGTGGAGTTTCTTTGAAGGTGTCTATACCCTAGGTGAGACTGTTCTAAGACATCTGGGCTTAAGTGAGACTGTTTGGGGGTGTCTACCCTAAGTTGAGAGATGGCTAATCTTACGAAAAGATTGGTAATCTTACTAAAAGATAGCTACCATATGTGAAGGATGACCAATCTTACCAAAAGATTGGTAATCTTACTAAAAGATATGAGATATCTATCAGGGAGACAGGGGGACGTATCTCACTACGAGGTAACAGAGGAAATATTTAAAGAAATAAGTATGATTTTTTTTCATACCTTTGTTGTGTTTACCTGCAGGAGGAAGGGCCTTTGTGAGGAGGAAGTTGAGGACGTGGTATGCCTCTGATGGAGATAATGAGGACGTGGGGCGCCTCTGACCGAGATAGTGAGGATGTGGTGCCGCCTCTGGCTGAGATGATGAGGACGTGGTGGCACCTCTGACTGAGATGATGAAGTATTTGAGGATGTGTGGCGCCTCTGACCGAGTTGTTGAAATGTTGAAGGCGAGGTAGCGCCTCTGTCTGAACTAGTTGAAATGTTTGAGAGCGAGGTGGCACCTCTGTCTGAACTTGCGGTGAGGGCGAGGTAGCGCCTCTGTCTGAACTTGTGGTGAGGGCGAGGTGGCGCCTCTGTCTGAACATACGGTGAGGGCGAGGTGGCGCCTCTGTCCGAACTTGCGGTGAGGGCGAGGTGGCGCCTCTGTCCGAACTTGCGGTGAGGGCAAGGTGGCGTCTCTGTCCGAACTTGCGGTGAGGGCGAGGTGGCGCCTCTGTCCGAACTTGCTGTGAGGGCGAGGTGGCGCCGCTGTCTGAACTTGCGGTGAGGGCGAGGTTCCGCCTCTGTCTGAACTTGCGGTGAGGGTGAGGTTACGCCTCTGTCTGGACTTGTGGTGAGGGCAAAGTTATGCCTCTGTCTGAGATGATGAGGACGTGGGATGCCTCAGGTGCTGGACAAGGAGAGGAGGGATGGCTCGTCTTCTTTTTTCTTCTTCATTCTAACTTCTGCGGACGTCTTGGAGTATCCGGTCGAGGAAGGTGCTGAGTTCACCGAGGATGATGAGGTGGCTGGCGGAGGCGCCGAGATGCCGGATTTCTCACTTGTGGAGGATGATGATGATGAGTCGGATTAGGGCTCTTTTGCTTTCCCTCTTTCCGTTGTTTTTTTTTTGTTTTGTAGAGCAACAGACATTTTGTACCTGTAATAAAACACTTGTATTTGCACAGCAAAGTATTTTATTTTAAGATGTAATGACGTATTTGTGATTCCCGGGATTGACCTAGGAATTGTTGCTAGCTTATTATTATGTTTGTGCATGTCGCATGAGTTGGGAATGCATTTGTGGTTAGTGGAGGCTGAGGCAGCTTTGGCAGTTTCATGAACGACGGCGGGAGTGATGTCTCCTGGGATGTGTTTGTTGGATGTGGCAGGCCATTGCCGGGCCGGTGAGTACATCGTTCCCTTAGTTTCGGGGGAGACTTCCACGGCATAGATCGCTTGGCGAGGGGGGACCGGTTCATGCGTGGGGGAAGCCCCTGCTTTGGTTACTTCATGGTTGCGAGAGAGGCTTCAAGCGATGACTGTGCTTCTAACATATCTTGGTCCGAGGACGTTTGCTCAGCGACCTCTTGTCTTGGATATGGATCAGTCTGCTTGGGAAAGGTGGATGGTTTGACTTGGCACGCATCACCTCCGTTGGTGGGTTCCTCATTGGGGAATTGAGACTAGAAGGGCCTGTCAGGAAGGTTCCTGTGCTGTCATAGTTCCGTGTTTGTCTTGGTCCTCTTTCATCGCTTATTTCCAGGCAGTTCGGGATGAGGCAGGAGCCTTTGCTGGGCTGGGAAGGTATTGTCACCATGAAGGTAGCCTCCTTCTGGATGACAGCTCCAGATGCCTTTCTGTATTTTCTGAGGGTATGGACGTATTCCGCTTTCCTTCCTGTGGTGCTCCTTCGACGTCGGGAGAGTATTGTGTTGACCACCGAGTACCTGGATGAGCAGCCTGTCGGCCAGTCCCAAGTGGTTTTGGGGAGCAGGCGCGAGGCGATTTCGGGGCAAGATTGCCATTTCAGCTGTGACTTTAGGAGCGCAGAAGCCTGGTCTAACCCTCAGGGTGTCATGGGAGACACTTTGTTCGACTACGGTACTCGAGTTGACAGACTGGCGGGGAGAGGTCCCCTTTTGCAGACTCGTAGGGAGGAGATTTGAGCCGAGGCACGGGTGAACGATGCTCTGAGAGCGACTGATTCGTTTGACACGACTAGGAGGACTTCTGATCTCGAAATGAGGGAGACAGAACTCGCTCATGTGTAATGAAATAAGACTCGTTGGGGACGAGGGAAGAAAGGAAAGAGTGATGAAGGGCCAAACGCGAGTAGCATGGAATGACCTTCTGAAACACTGAGTATCCATTCATCGTCATTGCAGACATTGATTGTTAAATGTTTTAAGTTGTCTTTTAACATGTTGTGAGTTTGAGAGTAGACCGTGCTTGAACTCATCAAGAAGTGTTTTAACTGTGATGATTTGCGATTTACTTTTAAAGCTTTATCGAGACGCAAAATCTCTTGCTTGCTTCTTGCCTGAGCCTTGGTGGCATCAATTTTTGGAATTTTGTGTATTCCTTAGACCGAACCAATGAAGGCTGCCTACGTTCCCCTTGAGGGGCTCAGGTCTACGTAGTTCGACTCTCTTTTGTGGGAGAAATGACTCGTAATGTACACTCACAAGGGCGTATTTATTTTTGAAAAGGTGGGAACGGGTCCCCTTTTGTGTGATTGCCTTATTTGATGTAGGCACCAAAGAAATGCTTTTGGGTTTGACTCTTTTGAGAGAGTATGAGCGTTGAAAAGCTTGTAAAAGTGTATGGAAGCCCTTGCTGATAGAAAATCAGTGTTTAGCTCTATTGTCCTATTTTGTAGAAAAAGAAGACTTGTCGAGACACTTGAAAACTTGATTTGTTCACAATGATCACTTGTTTGCTTAAAACCCTTTGTTGATGTTTGGGTTATTCAATAATAAAACTTGATATGCTTGATTAATCATGAGGAGAATGTCAACCGGTATCAAGGATCGAGTTGGTCTGGTGTGAAAGAAGGTTTGTGTATAGGAGAGGTCATTGATGAGACCGGGTTTGTGGATTTGTATGTGTTTATGACCGGACCATTTCTGGTTGCCTACGTTTCCCTTAAGACAAGGAGCTCAGGTCGACGTAGTTCGGGGTTGAACTGTGTTTGGCTTTGGGGCCAGGGCATGAATATTTGTGCGGCCTTTGGCGAAAAGGCTCGGAAGGTTGAATGATGAGGTGCGGGCCTTGAGGTGATTCCTTGACAAGTCGTATTTGACGGCAGTTTCAATGAATCCATTGGGTCCTTGACCTCATTTATTTTTGTGAAGCTTCTGCTTGAGCTCTTTTTTTTTGTAGCTTCTGCTTAAGCCTTTTTTTGTAGATTCTGCTTGAGTTTTTTTTTTTTTTGTAGCTTCTGCTTGAGCTTTTTCTTTTTCTTTTTTTTTTGAAGCATATGAGGGCGAAGGCAAGCCCCTGCTTGAACTTTCTTGAAGCGCCGGAGGGCGAAGGCAAGCCCCTAGGTTGTTGTCGACATGGGTCAATCTTTTGATAATGAGTGACCTGTTGTTGTCCTTTGATATTGCCGCCGTCGTTGACTTGGTCAAGGTGATGGTGGGGACATATTTTGGAAAGTGTATGGCTTGATGGAGGCCTTTGTGTGGGGTATGGTGGTGGATGAGGAGTTATCGATTGACTTTCTCACACCAATTAATTAAAGCATTAATCATTTGTGGAATTACTTGTTGAGCAATGCAAGTGATCACATAGAACAAAACCATTTCATTAAATGTAATGTGGGGTGCAAAATAATGTCTCAAGTCTAGCAAGAAAAGAAAGAAGACTTATGTATGGAAAATTGAAGACTTAATTACAATGTCCGTGGAGGACTTAATTGAATGAGAAAAGTACTAGAACCTATGAGGTTTGACTGTGTGATTCTTTGATTAGCGTCTCTTTGGGCTCTTCAGCGGTTCTCAAATTCATTTTGGTTAGAACCTTCTCGGCAGCTTGGGCCCGATTTTCCTCTCGTTTGACAACATGCTTAAAGATTTGTTTAATGCATTGTTCATTAATGTGTCTGCGTCTTTATCAAGTGAATCATTATTAACTGTTTTGATTAGTTAATTTATCATTTGTTAAAGTGGCAATGAGGGGATACTCAGAAAGGTCGGACTTTTATTCAAAGCATAAGGAAACATAGTTTTTTGCTACAAACGCGTAATCTTTAGGCGTAAGGCCGTCAGACGACTCGAGAGACTCAACCTTAAATACAACATACTCGGGGTCTTTTATTTTCGAAGCTACACTCTAGGAGACGGGGGGTTAGTCCAAGCTTCTCGATCATTATTTCTGGGGAATGGATTTCAGAATGTGTTGGGGCCATGGGGGGCGCTCTAACTTTCCTTCTTCAATCAATCCTTGAATTGCTTTCCTCAAAACTGTGCAGTTGTCGGTCGTATGACCGTGGTATTTGTGAAAAGCACACCGCTTGGTTACATCCCAGTTGGCATTGGGAAATTTGGGCTGGTAATTTTCCATAGGTTTGAGGAGACCTTGCTTCACTACACGATTGAATACCTTGCTCAAGGGCATCCCAAAATCATCAGAGTGTTGTCGTTGTCTCGGGGGACCACTGTTTCTTTGTAGGGCTCCATTCAGAATATAATGGACTGCTCCGGTAACCTCCCTTCCTTTGCTTGGGGCAGATATTGGATTGGGCGGGGCTGGATTGACCACCATTTTTTGCATGCTCAGTGTTTTCTCAAACTTGGTCCCAGCGTTGACCATGGCGCGAAGATCAGGATAGAAGTGGTGACTGATCAGGGCCCTCAGGGATGGTTTGAGGCAGGAATGGAAGATGTCCATTTGCTCTTCTTTGGAAAGCAGATCCATTATCTCGCTTAATTTCCAGTTCCATCTCTTGTAGAATTCACCTACAGGCTCATCATCCTTTTGTTAGGTGGCTTGCAGGTCATGGCGATTGGTTTCCCATTCAAGGTTGGCGCGGTACTTCTCCAAGAAGATTTCGCTGATTTGATCCCAGGTGGAGCGATTTTCCACCTTCACGTTGAGGAACCACCTTAATGTCGTGGATTTGAGGGAATGCTGGAAGTGATCCGCCATTTGCTGTGGGGTTGCCCCTTTAGCTCTCATACCCATGACATAGGTGTCGATGTGGGCTTTCGGGCATTCGGTCCCATCAAACTTTTCCATCTCTGGCATTCTAAATTTTGGAGGGAGTGGGACCACCTTGTTCGGATCCGTGGGCATGAGGGAGTCTTTCCGAGAGCTGGCTAGTTTTCCTTGCATGTCCTTCATTTGTTCGACCAACCAAGCTATGTGAGGGTCATTAAGCGGAGGCAGGCTTCCGTTTTCCGGGATGGAAACCGAGGATGGAGGTGGATTGGCTGATGAGATCGCCATTCGGGAGTCTTGGGGAGGTAGTTGAGTGTATACCATCCCGTACCCTGGGTTTTTGAAATTGAGGGCGTGATTGCCCGGGCCGCTAAGGGTTGTGTTTGGGAATTGGGAAAATGTTTCATTAGCCCCAAGTGGCAGACCAGCGGGTGGTAGGTTTGAAATGTCGGGATATCCGCTTGGGATGCCAGTCCCGGGTAAATATTGGGATTTCAAGTTACGGCTGCGAGACTCATACAGAGGCACAGGATTGAATTCCAGGGGATATTGAGAGGTGTTAGGATCTGATGGAGCAGGCACGTATGTGTGCTGTTGATACTGAGCTTGGGGCACAGGGCCGAGAAATTGACTGTGCTAAGGCGGGCACGTCGAAACTGCTTGGCTGATGCCTGAGTGGAGCTTTGAGCGAGAGCTGCTTTGCGTTGCTGGGATCTCATAGCTTGACGAAGGTGGGACCTGCTGATAGCTTTGAGGACCCGGGGGAGCTGGTATTTCTTCGTCTTCTATGAGAACGAAGGTCCCATCAGTTTGGGGAATAGCAACGGTTCCACGAAGGCGCAGGGTGTCTACGATCCAGGCTTGCTGCTCTTCTTGGCGCTTCTTGAGTGTTTTGGAGGCTTACAGCACCTCCTCCATTGTCTGGAGGTTTCTTAGTGGCGGAGTTCCGTTTCCCTCACTGTTATCTGTTGATCCCGCTATGGGGGAGTAGCAAACTGTTCGGACTGCGGAATCGGAAGGGTTGTCGGACCTTGTGACCTCGATACTGAAAAGGCGGCTCCCGGGTACTCTCAACCACTAACGGTTCGCTGGAGGGGGTGACGGGTAAGGTTTAGACACGGGAAGGCCTTTTGGATAAAAGGGGGGAAAGCTCACGTGACATGCAGTTTCCGCTTTTCTGTTTTTTTTTGTTTTTTTTGTTGTTTTAATTTACTTAAAACAGTGTTTTCTCAGAATCCTAGGTAGGTTGGAAAAGATTGCTCTTCTTTTCACAACTATGCTAGATCCTGGGTCAGTGGAGACCATCTGTGCGGCTATAAGCCCCTCGTTTTGCACCTGTATTTCGACATCCCGGGGTGGACAGCCCCGGGCGAGGGTCCTATAGCGAAAGCGGTTTCCACCGGCCTAAAAGAAAAATCGAACCTAAGGACCAAGCCTGTCATGTTCGTTTTAATGCGTTGGCCATGTAAATAGTGAGCCGAGCCGGCACCTGAGTCAAGATCTGGTCAAGAGTTCAGCATGACCTCTCTTTACCTTGCTTGCACAAGGGATCTGTGACATTAGGCATTGGCTGGGTCATATTGTCATGGCTGACGTATTAAAGGCTTGATGACATGGTGTCATGTGGGCATGGATGTATATCCGGGACGGAACATCGTCTGGGTGTAGCTTCGGAAATCAAGATCGGGTCAAGATTTTAGCATGACCTTTCATCGCTTTTGAAATTGTCTATGGCTAAGAACTTATGAGACGAAACTCACAAGATGAGATGAAACTCACGGGTGTTGTCCTTAGTGTTAATGACACTAACGACGACACTTTCACCAATTCTAGAAAAGCACAAATCAATAGAAATAAATATAATTTTCAGCGGAAATATTAAAGCAATACACAAGAATATAATTTTTATCAAGTTATATAAATATATAACTTGATGGGTGCCTAAAAGGCAAGACCTTTCTATTAATAATATGAATTCAATACAAGGTCGAGGTTGTTCCTTAATGATAAACGAACCCTGATATAAGGAACAACATACACGAATTCTCTCAGTAAATAAACACTCAAAATCTAACAAAAATATAAAAATCTATATGAAATATTCGAGTGTTGGACAAAGTGTCACGACACCGAATGGCAACACTTGAGAGCGTAATTCTACTTTTCTTGTGCAGATTTGCGTTTTCAATTGGATGATCTTCAATGAAGATCCACTGCACTATTTATAGGCCACAAAGTCTTGGAGCCTACTCAAATGATCAGCTAACAGTTTGGAGTTTGTTTCCTCCATTTATGCCACTCGCCTCTTATGTAGGAGACCTAGTCTTCTCTTGCTTCTCTTGCTTGTACCTCTTAGCTTTGGTTGCCTTGTACTCTGACTTGTTCTCCCCCAGAATAGCTGAATAAAATATCTCCTGGCTTGGTCATCAATTAAACAAATAAACACATGTTTATTTGTTAATTTCTTCTCCTCTTCGTGATTAACGCCCGGATCAAGCTTCGTTGCTGATTTTAAGATCATTTTAAGGTGACTAACTACTGTTATATAAACATTAATTTACCCATTAATATTTGTGAAAAATACAGTAACTAACTCAGTGTCGCCAATTCCAAATGGCAACACTTTTGGCAACACCAGTGGCAACACTGGTTTGCAACACTTGGGATGACATTAACAATCTCCCCCATAGTTACTGATTTCTTCACAAAATACCAATGTGATGATCTTTTCAAAAACAGTTAGTCAACCTTAACTAAAACCACAAAAAATGCCACGAGATTTTGATAGAGGCAACATCAACCTTCAGGCAATGTTTTGAAATATTTTTCAATCCAAAACATCAACCATTAAGCAAATGAAGTATCAAAATCTTTACAAAAATCTCCCCCTTAATACGAAATTTAATAATTAAATAAACTAACTATTAAATTCTAAACAACCAACCAACCATTTAACAAAAACATCCATCATCTTTTGAAGAAAATTCCAGCTGAAACAAAGAAAAAAAAACAGAAATAAAATTTGTTTAAGCATTACAAACCAAAATAAAACAAATAAAATTGTTTTTGTTTCCAACCACCAAAAACACAAACCATTCGAACCAACCACCATTAAACTGCATTTCCAGCTCCTTCACCTCCCTCAGTTGTCCCACTAGGCCCAAGACCATTCCCACCTCCATCATCATCATCACGCCTTGGTGGCTTATCTCCCCCTATTTTGGAAGAAATTAAATCCACCATTTTCATCATGTCGTGCGCATATCCAACCATCCCTGAATTACCGAGTCAATGTGCTTCACTTGACCATTGAAAAATTAAGAATCATCGCGGCATCAACCATAACAAGAGCGGTGTTGCCAAGTGTTGCCGGTTCAGGAGCGACACTTGGGGCGACACCGGTAGCGTGGCAAGAATGTGAGGAGCATTTGTAACCAAAACCCAAGGTAAATCCCCGTGCCTATCACCTTCAAGAAAGTGCTTGGTAATTCGATAATACACAGGTCTTTCAGAAAGATTATCACCATTCCAAGGCTTAAGGTTTTGGTACATTAGGACTTGGAAAATAAGGGAAGGAAAATGAAGGAGGAGGTCTTTTTCTTTTTGGCCCATGCAAAGAAGGGGTGAGCAAATACAAGTCTCCCAAAATTTACTCTTTGTTTCTTTCCTAATTTATACAACAAATTAGCTTGCTCAAAGGTTACGGTGTTTTCATTTGCCGTGGGAAGCCAATTTGTTATACATAACTTGTGTAGCACGCTAAACAAAGAAGTGAGATAGGTAGACTTAAAATGATCGACCAAATGGTAATTCTCCCTCCGCTTAAAAAGGTGGCTAAGGCATTAGGATCATATTCCAATCTCTCATCTTCGACATTAGGGAGGCCGAAGGCTCTATTGATAATCAAAGGATTAAAATCAAAGATAATGCCCCTAACAAAGATCTTTCCATAATGAGGGGTATTCCTATCATCAATATTATCCCTAAGATGAGCATAGAAATTCCTAACCACACTTTCAATATACGATGACACTCTAGTCACCGTAGGCAAAAACATCCTATCCTCCAAAAACCGATACACACCTAACTCCTTGAATTGAGTCACATAAATATTCTTTTCATTCAGAATTTTCTTCTCGTAATCTTCAACAAAATTATGAAGACTCGCATCACTATAAAATTCTTCCGAAAGAAATGGACGTTCATAAAATCCAAAAGACTCATAATCCGATTTTTCATCTTGAGAGGGATTAGGAGAGTGTACCTCGTGCCATGAAATAGGAGAATAGGAAGGAGAACTCGACCGTGCTTTGGTCTTGGCGGCAGTGTGTTGCTTCTGTGTTGCCATTGCATCGGCAACACTTGGGGGCGACACCACCGTAAATTTTCTGTTTCTTCTTCAACTTGGACCGAGCTTCAAGAAGGGTTTCTTCATCTTCCATCCAAAGCTTTTTCATCCTCATCGAAGATGATGAGGGCTCCTTTGTCTCTTTAAAAGCAGTGGTCCGAACCTTCCTCGGACGAAATGTTGAGAGACGAGCTTGAAGAATCCTCCACATTCACCGGATCATCACCGTATTAGATGGTATCTTCGACACGAACAGAGTTTTGATCCTCTCCGATTGTCTACGCACTCCACCCCTAAAAGAGCTCGAGGCATCAACCGCCTTTCGCTTCTTGGTCTTCTTCGAGGGGCGAAGGTGAGCTCATGGATGGTGTAGCTTCAGGAAGGTTGATGGGAATTGGAATTTGAGAAGGATCATATACAACAATATCCAAGGATGGTGAGGTTGTGGGTGTGGCCGAGAATGTCGCTGGTGAGATTTCCATGGGAACTGCGACATTTGAGGCGACACTAGAGGGAGCTAGAGGCGAAATCTCCATGGGAGATGAAATTTGGGAAGAATTTTTAGGGCTTGCCATGGAAGATTGAAGAAGGATGACGAAGACGAAGGGAACAGGGGAAGGGTTTTGTTCAACGCCTAGAGAGAGAGAGAACACGGTGAGAGAGAGAGAGAGAGAGGGTTTTAGGAGTGGGTTTTAATGAGTGAATAGTGATAAGATTTAATTGATTTGACAATGTCAAATTAATTAAATCTCCACTTATCTCTCAAAAATCCCAACAAACTCAAGCTGATATCCGACATTTTTTTTATTTATTTTTTTTTTTTTTAAATTTATAATTTTTATAATTTTTAATAATAACTAAACATAATTTTAGTAATATCCATAAAATTGTGTTTTTCAAAATTCAAAGAGATGAATTTTAAAAAATAGATATTACAAAATTACACTTAGATTGACAAAAATAAAAATTTTTGCTAAAAACCTTTTAAATTTCACAAACTCTAAATATAAGCAAATAGACTTTTGGAAATTTAAAATTTAATTAACAAAAACAAAAACAAGAAAATAAAAAATTAATGTAGCATCTACTAATGTGTTACTAGCAATGTTGCGTGACACACAAGGCAACATTTAAATAAAATCCCCTTGATATTTTTCAACATATATAACTTATCATTCCTTAGGCAATTTATAAGCACACTTTACACTTTCTTTATTTACAAGGAAGCATCGTAGTAGCGAGCTCCGTGCCCCGAGTTTTTTATTAAAGTGTAAAGCTACAATTAGTAAGTTTTATACCTTTCAAGTAGGGTACACTGTAGTAGCGAGCTCCATGCCCCTAATACTTAGTATAAAACACTACATTATATTCCCTTTGGGAATTTTCACAAGCTTTGCCTTTTTCAATATCAACAACAATGTGAGTGACTTTGTCACTTTTTAGCACAAAGGGGTATTTTATAAAAAAAATGTTAATCCTTAAGAATGTACACATACTAGAACAGAAAGGTCAGTAAATGCCCCCCATTTGGGATTAAACAACTATATATTTTTTTTTATTTTTTTTTTTTAATTTTAAAGATAATATACAACTCATACAAAGTGTTGCTGACAGTGTTGGTAACACTGACGGCAACACTAACAGATTTATAGAAAACATAGACCAAGAGATTTTTTCAAACTTGAAAATCTCTCATGGTCCAAGGCTTTGGTCAAAATATCAGCAAGTTGATGTTTTGTATCAATATGCTCTATTTGGATCAATTCCTTTTCTACTAAATCTCTTAAAAAATGATGGCGGATATCAATGTGCTTAGTGCGTGAGTGTTGTACAGGGTTTTTGGAAATATTTATAGCACTCAAATTGTCACAATACATGGTCAAGATATTACTATCAAGACCATAGTCATCAAGCATGTGTTTTAACCATATTAGTTGTGAACAACAACTCCCTGCTGCCACATATTCAGATTCAGCAGTCGAGAGAGAAACACAGCTTTGCTTGCGATCGTACCATGACACTAGATTATTACCCAAGAAAAAACAACCCCACTAGTACTCTTTCTGTCATCTATATCCCTGCCCAATCGTAGTCACTAAAACCAACTAAGTTGGTATTAGTGTCTTTGGTGAACCAGATTCCCAATTCACTTGTCCCGGACACATACTTGATGATTTTCTTGACAGCATTTAGGTGAGAAATTTTAGGAGCAGATTGATATCTAGCACAAACACCTACGCTGAACATTATATCGGGACGACTGGCAGTAAGATAAAGAAGACTACCTATCATGGATCTATATAGAGTTGGATCAACATCCTCCCCTGCCTGATCTTTGGTTACCTTAAGAGATGATCCCATAGGTATTTTAGAGCTCTTGGCACTCTCCAATCCAAATCTTTTCACCAGACTCTTAGCATACTTGCTCTGAGTGATGAAGATTCCATCATTCGATTGTTTCACCTGCAATCCTAGGAAATAATTAAGTTCTCCTATCATGCTCATCTCAAATGTAGATTTCATAGCTTCCACAAAATTTTGTAAACATGTTTTAGATGTGGAACCATAAACTATGTCATCAACATAAATTTGAGCAATGACAAGCTCTTTATTTTCCCTAAGAATAAATAATGTCCTATCGGCTTCTCCTCTAACAAATCCATATTCAAGAAGAAAGCTTGTTAGACGCCCATACCATGCACGAGGAGCTTGTTTTAAGCCATATAAGGCCTTATCAAGTCTGTATACATGGTGCAGGTGGAATGGGTCTTCAAACCCTTTGGGTTGCTCAACATAGATCTCTTTATCTAAGTACCCATTCAAGAAAGCCGCTTTGACATCCATTTGGTGCAATGTGATTTTGAGATAACAAGCTATAGCAAGAAGAAGTCTTATTGACTCAATTCTAGCCACAGGTGCAAAGGTCTCGTCAAAGTCGATTCCTTCCACTTGTGTATAGCCTTGAGCCACAAGACGAGCTTTATTACGAACAATATTACCCAATTCATCAGATTTGTTTTTGTAAATCCATTTAGTTCCAATAATGTTAGTATTTAAAGGACGTGGAACTAAACACCAAACCTCGTTACGGGTAAATTGTTCAAGCTCTTCTTGCATAGCTTGAATCCAGAATTTATCATTTAAGGCCTCAATCACATTTTTTGGTTCAACGAGAGGAAACGAAACAGGAGTGTTTTACCCGAGAGTATGTGGAGGACATACACACATACCTAACCATATCTCTGTAATCAACCGGCTCCTTGTTCCTTGTTCTAACCCCTTCATTAACATCACCAATTACTTGAGTAATGGGATGATAATTTCTAATTCGAGCCGGGGATCTCTCTGCCTTGATGGTACACCAATCCATCTTCTCCTTCTGAGTCACTGCTCTCGGAATTTCCAGCCAACTGTTCTGTTCTCCTGTGTTGCCTCGGGTGTTGCCATTTCAGGGCGACACTTGGAGCAACACTTGAATCTGTGGCTGCAATGGCTGAATCGGATCTGTTCCAGCCCTTTGTTCGACTTCTTCTAGTAGAGTCGAGGTATATCATCATTTGGTTCTCTGTGGCACTCAAGTAATCGTTAAATTCAATATTTACCGATTCTTGAATCACTTTTAACCTCAAATTATAGACACGATAAGCATGACTGTTTTGAGAGTAGCCAAGAAAGATGGCTTTGTCACTCTTAGAATCAAGTTTTCCTAAGTATTCCCGGTCATTTAAAATGTAGCACAAACACCCAAACACATGAAAATAGTGAACCGTAGGTTTCTTTCCATTTAAAATCTCATAGGGTGTCATAGTTGTACCGGGTCTTAAGAAAACTCTATTTGTAGTGTGACAAGCCGTGTTTAATGCTTCGGCCCAAAAACCTTTAGAAATATTTCTAGCAATTAGCATAACACGAGCCATTTCCATTAAAGTCCTATTTTTCCTTTCAAAGAACACCATTTTGTTGTGGTGTTTTGGAGTGCTTTGAAAACTCATGGTGTATCCCTTTTTACTACAAAAAGTAGAAAAGGAGATGTTTTCAAATTCTCTACCATGATCTGATCTTATTCGAAAAATAGGAGAACAAAACATGTTTTTGATTTTAGAGACTAAGTGAGTAAATTTATCAAAAGTTTCAGATTTTTCTCTTAAGAAATACACCCATGTAAACCTAGAAAAATCATCAACTATCACATAAACATACTTCTTACCTCCCAAGCTTTCTACCTCAATAGGACCCATCAAGTCCATATGTAGAAGCTGAAAACAATGTGTTGTTCTGAGTGTTGCTCATTGTGTTGTTCAACACTGTGAGCAACACGAGTTTGCTTACCCTTTTGACGGTCACCACACATCACGGTGTTTTTGAGGTCTAGTTTAGGAACACCTTTGACGGCATTATGTTTGATAATCTTCTCAAGATTCCTATAATGAGAATGACCTAACTTTTGATGCCATAACCTAATATCATCAAGTTTTGTCAAATTGCACACCGATTTATTACCAACCGGATAGCAATTATCACTTGATCTTATTCCGTCATGACACAAAAGTTAGTGTTATCAAACACTTCACGGGTATTTTTATTGAATTTTACCTCCAAATTGTCATCACATAGTTGGCTAATGCTAATTAAATTAGCAAGTAAACCATCTACGTGCAAGACATTTTTCAAAGGAGGAAAACCAACAATATCCGGTGTTCCTTTACCAACTATTTCACTCTTGCCTCCACCACCATAAGTCATGAGCCTCCTTGAATAGGTTGGTACTACGTTAGGAATGATTTTGTACCGGTCATATGACGTGAACAACCACTATCAAAGTACCAAGTTCTGCAATGTTAGTCCTTAAGGCTGTATAAACAACATAGCATTTCGGTTTTCCTTGGGTAACCAACCCTTTTTGAAAATCTGGATTTACGTTCACCAGTGTTGCCATAAGTGTTGCCACGAGAAACGCGACACTTGAGGCGACACTTGAAGACTGGACATTTTCTTTTGTAGGAAAATGCAATGCAGTTTTAAATGTCCGGCTTTGTGACAGTATCCACACTCATTGGATTGATCGGAGGAATCACTAGGAGTGCTACCCTTTTCCTTGACACGCTCTTTTTACAAAACAATTTTTAGTTTCAACATCAAACAAGGAAGAGGTAATACTTTCAAGTGATTCTTGGAACCCAAGACCAGACTTTCGAGGCTTACTCAATTTGAGTATTTCATCCAATTTGGATGAACTCGTGTTGAGTTTTTGAAGGTGGATTCGGCTAGGTTGAGTTTGGCCTTGATTTTATCAAGATCCAAGTCTCTCCTGCGAGTTGAGCTTCTAGCCGAGTCAAGGAGTTCTTAAGATCCTGATTTTCCTTTTTCAAGAAAACCACCATCTTATTCTCCTTTTTCCATTCCACGAGGAGAGATTTATAGAGGTTTTTAATTCACAAATAAGTTCATCTTTATCAAGATCATCCTCTATAATCTCTTCTGAATTTAAATCGGTTGAACCATGCAAATTAAGATCATTTAAAGAATCATACCTGTGAGTGTTGTGCCAAGTGTTGCCAATTCCTGAACGACACTTGGGGCAACACTTTGAAGAAGTCACCAATGTTGTGTCAAGTGTTGTCAAATGCAGCCAACGACACTTGAAGTAACACTCTCAGTCGAAGGTAGCTCCTCTACCGTGGCCATCATGACTACTTGCTCCGTCTGTTCTTCTTTCTCCGTTCCTTCCTCCTCTCCATCACTAAGAGATACCCATAAGTTTTTGCCCGCCTTTCTCAAGGTGTTAGCACATTCATTGGCATAGTGACCCCAACCGGAACAAGCATGACATTGAATAGATTCAATGTACTTAGGATCGGACCGGATCTTTTCCGAGGATGCACGCCTTGGTGGGATATCCTTTTGATTTGGAGGAGGACTTCTCCTTGGCACGAGAACTAACGGTTTTGGCCGTTTGGTCCTTAGCCTTTACCTGCACTTTGTTAAATTTTCTAACCATAGAATTATATCTCTTTGCAAGTAAAGCTACACTAGTATTTTCATCTAACTCCTCGAAGACTTCATCTTCATCGTCCACACATGTGTCCGAAGATTCGACTTTTAAGGCAATATTCTTGCCTTTAGAAGCCTCCGTTTGTTCATTGAGATTCAACTCAAAGTTTTTCAAAATACTCATTAAGGAGTTGATGTCCATTGTTGAAAGATTATGGGCCTCTTCAATAGCTGAAACTTTAATATTAAAACGTTCGGGAAGAGTACGAATAGCTTTTGAAACAAGTTGTTTATTTGTAAAAGGCTCCCTAATACTTGACAAGCATTTGAAATATCAATCAAATTTTCAAAATAAGACGAGATGTCTTCGTTTTCACCCATTCTTAATCTTTCAAAACTACTAGTGAGACCTCTAAGCTTTGTTTCTCGGACACCGCCATCTCCTTCACAAAATCTTTGTAAAGTATCCCAAGCATCTTTTGCGGAGGGACTATTTTGAATGAGTTTGAACATATGCATGTCAACCCATTCATAGATGGCATTCAGTGCCTTTTCATTGAAACTAGCAAGATTATTCTCTTCAATTGTCCACTCGAATTCAGGTTTGACTTGAACGTCACCATCGTCATCCGGAGGAAGCATTGGAACAGAATAACCATTTAAAATAGATCGCCAAGCCCGAAGATCAATTGATTTGATATGCGAGCGTAGGCGAATCTTCCAATAAGCATAATTAGATCCGTCTAAAACCGGTAATCTCTTTTGATTAGGGTTTGCAGGATCATAAGCCATGACAAAAGGATCTAAACACTTAGTATATCAAGTGCTAGGCTCTGATACCAATTGAAATTGTCTATGGCTAAGAACTTATGAGACGAAACTCACAAGATGAGATGAAACTCACGGGTGTTGTCCTTAGTGTTAATGACACTAACGACGACACTTTCACCCATTCTAGAAAAGCACAAATCAATAGAAATAAATATAATTTGCAGCGGAAATATTAAAGCAATACACAAGAATATAATTTTTATCAAGTTATATAAATATATAACTTGATGGGTGCCTAAAAGGCAAGACCTTTCTATTAATAATATGAATTCAATACAAGGTCGAGGTTGTTCCTTAATGATAAACGAACCCTGATATAAGGAACAACATACACGAATTCTCTCAGTAAATAAACACTCAAAATCTCACAAAAATATAAAAATCTATATGAAATATTCGAGTGTTGGACAAAGTGTTGCCGACACTGAATGGCAACACTTGAGAGCAGAATTCTACTTTTCTTGTGCAGATTTGCGTTTTCTGAATTGGATGATCTTCAATGAAGATCCACTGCACTATTTATAGGCCACAAAGTCTTGGAGCCTACTCAAATGATCAGCTAACAGTTTGGAGTTTGTTTCCTCCATTTATGCCACTCGCCTCTTATGTAGGAGACCTAGTCTTCTCTTGCTTCTCTTGCTTGTACCTCTTAGCTTTGGTTGCCTTGTACTCTGACTTGTTCTCCCCCAGAATAGCTGAATAAAATATCTCCTGGCTTGGTCATCAATTAAACAAATAAACACATGTTTATTTGTTAATTTCTTCTCCTCTTCGTGATTCACGCCCGGATCCATTTACGTTGCTGATTTTAAGCTCATTTTAAGGTGACTAACTACTGTTATATAAACATTAATTTACCCATTAATATTTGTGAAAAATACAGTAACTAACTCAGTGTCGCCAATTCCAAATGGCAACACTTTTGGCAACACCAGTGGCAACACTGGTTTGCAACACTTGGGATGACATTAACAATCTCCCCCATAGTTACTGATTTCTTCACAAAATACCAATGTGATGATCTTTTCAAAAACAGTTAGTCAACCTTAACTAAAACCACAAAAAATGCCACGAGATTTTGATAGAGGCAACATCAACCTTCAGGCAATGTTTTGAAATATTTTTCAATCCAAAACATTAACCATTAAGCAAATGAAGTATCAAAATCTTTACAAAAATCTCCCCCTTAATACGAAATTTAATGATTAAATAAACTAACTATTAAATTCTAAACAACCAACCAACCATTTAACAAAAACATCCATCATCTTTTGAAGAAAATTCATTTGAAACAAAGAAAAAAAAATGTAAATAAAATTTGTTTAAGCATTACAAACCAAAATAAAACAAATAAAATTGTTTTTGTTTCCAACCACCAAAAACACAAACCATTTGAACCAACCACCATTAAACCGCATTTCCAGCTCCTTCACCTCCCTCACTGTCCCACTAGGCCCAAGACCATTCCCGACTCCATCATCATCACGCCTTGGTGGCTTATCTCCCCCTATTTTGGAAGAAATTAAATCCACCATTTTCATCATGTCGGTGCGCATATCCAACCATCCCCGAATTGCGAGTCAATGTGCTTCACTTGACCATTGAAAAAATTAAGAATCATCGCGGCATCAACCATAACAAGAGCAAGTGTTGCCGGAAGTGTTGCCGGTTTCGGGAGCGACACTTGGGGCGACACCGGTAGCGGGCGATAACGGGAGGAGCATTTGTAACCAAAACCCAAGGTAAATCCTGTGCCTATCACCTTGATGAAAGTGCTTGGTAATTCGATAATACACAGGTCTTTCGAAAGATTATCACCATTCCAAGGCTTAAGGTTTTGGTACATTAGGACTTGGAAAATAAGGGAAGGAAAAATGAAGGAGGAGGTCTTTTTCTTTTTGGCCCATGCAAAGCAAGGTGAGCAAATACAAGTCTCCCAAAATTTACTCTTTGTTTCTTTCCTAATTTATACAACAAATTAGCTTGCTCAAAGGTTACGGTGTTTTCATTTGCCGTGGGAAGCCAATTTGTTATACATAACTTGTGTAGCACGCTAAACAAAGAAGTGAGATAGGTAGACTTAAAATGATCGAGACCAAATGGTAATTCTCCCTCCAGCTTAAAAGGTGGCTAAGGCATTAGGATCATATTCCAAGCTCTCATCTTCGACATTAGGGAGGCCGAAGGCTCTATTGATAATCAAAGGATTAAAATCAAAGATAATGCCCCTAACAAAGATCTTTCCATAATGAGGGGTATTCCTATCATCAATATTATCCCTAAGATGAGCATAGAAATTCCTAACCACACTTTCAATATACGATGACACTCTAGTCACCGTAGGCAAAAACATCCTATCCTCCAAAACCGATACACACCTAACTCCTTGAATTGAGTCACATAAATATTCTTTTCATTCAGAATTTTCTTCTCGGAATCTTCAACAAAATTATGAAGACTCGCATCACTATAAAATTCTTCCGAAAGAAATGGACGTTCATAAAATCCAAAAGACTCATAATCTGATTTTTCATCTTGAGAGGGATTAGGAGAGTGTACCTCGTGCCATGAAATAGGAGAATAGGAAGGAGAACTCGATCGTGCTTTGGTCTTGGCGGCGGGTGTTGCTTCGGGTGTTGCCATTGCATCGGCAACACTTGGGGCGACACCACCGTAAATTTTCTGTTTCTTCTTCAACTTGGACCGAGCTTCGGCAAGGGTTTCTTCATCTTCCATCCAGGCTTCTTCATCCTCATCGAAGATGATGAGGGCTCCTTTGTCTCTTTAAAAGGTGGTCCGAACCTTCCTCGGACGAAATGTTGAGAGACGAGCTTGAAGAATCCTCCACATTCACCGGATCATCAGCTGTATTAGATGGTATCTTCGACCTGAACAAAGTTTTGATCCTCTCCGATTGTCTACGCACTCCACCCCTAAAAAAGCTCGAGGCATCAACCGCCTTTCGCTTCTTGGTCTTCTTCGAGGGCGAAGGTGAGCTGTGGATGGTGTAGCTTCGGGGAAGGTTGATGGGAATTGGAATTTGAGAAGGATCATATACAACAATATCCAAGGATGGTGAGGTTGTGGGTGTGGCCGAGAATGTCGGCCCAGTGAGATTTCCATGGGAACTGCGACATTTGAGGCGACACTAGAGGAAGCTAGAGGCGAAATCTCCATGGGTGATGAAATTTGGGGAGAATTTTTAGGGCTTGCCATGGAAGATTGAAGAAGGATGACGAAGACGAAGGGAACAGGGGAAGGGTTTTGTTCAACGCCTAGAGAGAGAGAGAACACGGTGAGAGAGAGAGAGAGAGAGGGTTTTAGGAGTGGGTTTTAATGAGTGAATAGTGGTAGGATTTAATTGATTTGACAATGTCAAATTAATTAAATCTCCACTTATCTCTCAAAAATCCCAACAAACTCAAGCTGATATCCGACATTTTTTTTTAAAAAAAATTTTTTTTTTTTTTTTAATTTTTATAATTTTTATAATTTTTAATAATAACTAAACATAATTTTAGTAATATCCATAAAATTGTGTTTTTCAAAATTCAAAGAGATGAATTTTAAAAAATAGATATTACAAAATTACACTTAGATTGACAAAAATAAAAAATTTTGCTAAAAACCTTTTAAATTTCACAAACTCAAAATATAAGCAAATAGACTTTTGGAAATTTAAAATTTAATTAACAAAAACAAAAACAAGAAAATAAAAAATTAATGTAGCATCTACTAATGTGTTACTAGCAATGTTGCGTGACACACAAGGCAACATTTAAATAAAATCCCCTTGATATTTTTCAACATATATAACTTATCATTCCTTAGGCAATTTATAAGCACACTTTACACTTTCTTTATTTACAAGGAAGCATCGTAGTAGCGAGCTCCGTGCCCCGAGTTTTTTATTAAAGTGTAAAGCTACAATTAGTAAGTTTTATACCTTTCAAGTAGGGTACACTGTAGTAGCGAGCTCCATGCCCCTAATACTTAGTATAAAACACTACATTATATTCCCTTTGGGAATTTTCACAAGCTTTGCCTTTTTCAATATCAACAACAATG
Source organism: Adenophora triphylla var. japonica (assembly GCA_022495995.1). Classification (NCBI taxonomy): domain Eukaryota; kingdom Viridiplantae; phylum Streptophyta; class Magnoliopsida; order Asterales; family Campanulaceae; genus Adenophora; species Adenophora triphylla. The sequence continues at coordinate 129,662 of JAFEMH010001302.1, forward strand.
TGAGTGACTTTGTCACTTTTTAGCACAAAGGGGTATTTTATAAAAAAAATGTTAATCCTTAAGAATGTACACATACTAGAACAGAAAGGTCAGTAAATGCCCCCCATTTGGGATTAAACAACTATATATTTTTTTTTATTTTTTTTTTTTTAATTTTAAAGATAATATACAACTCATACAAAGTGTTGCCGATGTGTTGGTAACATGACGCAAGAACACTAACAGATTTATAGAAAACATAGACCAAGAGATTTTTTCAAACTTGAAAATCTCTCATGGTCCAAGGCTTTGGTCAAAATATCGGCAAGTTGATGTTTTGTATCAATATGCTCTATTTGGATCAATTCCTTTTCTACTAAATCTCTTAAAAATGATGGCGGATATCAATGTGCTTAGTGCGTGAGTGTTGTACAGGGTTTTTGGAAATATTTATAGCACTCAAATTGTCACAATACATGGTCAAGATATTACTATCAAGACCATAGTCATCAAGCATGTGTTTTAACCATATTAGTTGTGAACAACAACTCCCGCCGCCACATATTCGGATTCGGCCGAGAGAGAAACACGCTTTGCTTGCGATCGTACCATGACACTAGATTATTACCCAAGAAAACAACCCCCACTAGTACTCTTTACGTCATCTATATCCCCGCCCAATCGTAGTCACTAAAACCAACTAAGTTGGTATTAGTGTCTTTGGTGAACCAGATTCCCAATTCACTTGTCCCGGACACATACTTGATGATTTTCTTGACGGCATTTAGGTGAGAAATTTTAGGAGCAGATTGATATCTAGCACAAACACCTACGCCGAACATTATATCGGGACGACCGGTAAGATAAAGAAGACTACCTATCATGGATCTATACGAGTTGGATCAACATCCTCCCCGCCCGATCTTTGGTTACCTTAAGAGATGATCCCATAGGTATTTTAGAGCTCTTGGCACTCTCCAATCCAAATCTTTTCACCGAGACTCTTAGCATACTTGCTCGAGTGATGAAGATTCCATCATTCGATTGTTTCACCTGCAATCCTAGGAAATAATTAAGTTCTCCTATCATGCTTCATCTCAAATGTAGATGTCATAGCTTCCACAAAATTTTGTAAACATGTTTTAGATGTGGAACCATAAACTATATCATCAACATAAATTTGAGCAATGACAAGCTCTTTATTTTCCCTAAGAATAAATAATGTCCTATCGGCTTCTCCTCTAACAAATCCATATTCAAGAAGAAAGCTTGTTAGACGCCCATACCATGCACGAGGAGCTTGTTTTAAGCCATATAAGGCCTTATCAAGTCTCGTATACATGGTGCCGGGTGGAATGGGTCTTCAAACCCTTTGGGTTGCTCAACATAGATCTCTTTATCTAAGTACCCATTCAAGAAAGCCGCTTTGACATCCATTTGGTGCAATGTGATTTTGAGATAACAAGCTATAGCAAGAAGAAGTCTTATTGACTCAATTCTAGCCACAGGTGCAAAGGTCTCGTCAAAGTCGATTCCTTCCACTTGTGTATAGCCTTGAGCCACAAGACGAGCTTTATTACGAACAATATTACCCAATTCATCGATTTGTTTTTGTAAATCCATTTAGTTCCAATAATGTTAGTATTTAAAGGACGTGGAACTAAACACCAAACCTCGTTACGGGTAAATTGTTCAAGCTCTTCTTGCATAGCTTGAATCCAGAATTTATCATTTAAGGCCTCAATCACATTTTTGGTTCAACAGAGGAAACGAAACAGAGTGTTTTACCCGAGAGTATGTGGAGGACATACACACATACCTAACCATATCTACTGTAATCAACCGGCTCCTTGTTCCTTGTTCTAACCCCTTCATTAACATCACCAATTACTTGAGTAATGGGATGATAATTTCTAATTGAGAATTTGGGGGATCTCTCACGCCTTGATGGTACACCAATCCATCTTCTCCTTCGAGTCATCGCTCTCGTAATTTCCAACACTGTCTCGTTCTCTGTGTTGCCTCGGGTGTTGCCATTTCAGGGGCGACACTTGGAGCAACACTTGAATGCGTGGCCGCAATGGCCGAATCGATTCTGTTCCAGCCTTTGTTCGACTTCTTCTAGTAGAGTCGGAGGTATATCATCACCGGTTCTCTGTGGCACTCAAGTAATCGTTAAATTCAATATTTACCGATTCTTGAATCACTTTTAACCTCAAATTATAGACACGATAAGCATGACTGTTTTGAGAGTAGCCAAGAAAGATGGCTTTGTCACTCTTAGAATCAAGTTTTCCTAAGTATTCCCGGTCATTTAAAATGTAGCACAAACACCCAAACACATGAAAATAGTGAACCTAGTAGGTTTCTTTCCATTTAAAATCTCATAGGGTGTCATAGTTGTACTGGGTCTTAAGAAAACTCTATTTGTAGTGTGACAAGGCGTGTTTAATGCTTCGGCCCAAAACCTTTAGAAATATTTCTAGCAATTAGCATAACACGAGCCATTTCCATTAAAGTCCTATTTTTCCTTTCAAGAACACCATTTTGTTGTGGTGTTTTGGGTGCCGAAAACTCATGGTGTATCCCCTTTTTACTACAAAAGTAGAAAAGGAGATGTTTTCAAATTCTCTACCATGATCCGATCTTATTCGAAAAATAGGAGAACAAAACATGTTTTTGATTTTAGAGACTAAGTGAGTAAATTTATCAAAAGTTTCAGATTTTTCTCTTAAGAAATACACCCATGTAAACCTAGAAAAATCATCAACTATCACATAAACATACTTCTTACCTCCCAAGCTTTCTACCTCAATAGGACCCATCAAGTCCATATGTAGAAGAAATTTGAAAACAATGTGTTGTTCCTGAGTGTTGCTCATTGTGTTGTTCAACACCGTGAGCAACACGAGTTTGCTTACCCTTTTGACAAGCCACCACACATCACGGTGTTTTTGAGGTCTAGTTTAGGAACACCTTTGACGGCATTATGTTTGATAATCTTCTCAAGATTCCTATAATGAGAATGACCTAACTTTTGATGCCGTAACCTAATATCATCAAGTTTTGTCAAATTGCACACTCGATTTATTACCAACCGATAGCAATTATCACTTGATCTTATTCAGTCATGACACAAAAGTTAGTGTTATCAAACACTTCACGGTATTTTTATTGAATTTTACCTCCAAATTGTCATCACATAGTTGGCTAATGCTAATTAAATTAGCAAGTAAACCATCTACGTGCAAGACATTTTTCAAAGGAGGAAAACCAACAATATCCAGTGTTCCTTTACCAACTATTTCACTCTTGCCTCCACCACCATAAGTCACCGAGCCTCCTTGAATAGGTTGGTACTCTGCTAGGAATGATTTTGTACCCGGCCATATGACGTGAACAACCACTATCAAAGTACCAAGTTCCTGCAATGTTAGTCCTTAAGGCCGTATAAACAACATAGCATTTCGCTTTTCCTTGGGTAACCAACCCTTTTTGAAAATCTGGATTTGTTCACCGGTGTTGCCATAAGTGTTGCCCCCGAGAAACCGGCGACACTTGAGGCGACACTTGAAAGACCGGACATTTTCTTTTGTAGGAAAATGCAATGCAGTTTTAAATGTCCCGGCTTTGTGACAAGATCCACACTCATTGGATTGATCGGTAGGAATCACTAGGAGTGCTACCCTTTTCCTTGACACGCTCTTTTACAAAACAATTTTTTAGTTTCAACATCAAACAAGGAAGAGGTAATACTTTCAAGTGATTCTTGGAACCCAAGACCAAACTTTCGAGGCTTACTCAATTTGAGTATTTCATCCAATTTGGATGAACTCGTGTTGAGTTTTTGAAGGTGGATTCGGCTAGGTTGAGTTTGGCCTTGATTTTATCAAGATCCAAGTCTCTCCTACCGAGTTGAGCTTCTAGCCGAGTCAAGGAGTTCTTAAGATCCCGATTTTCCTTTTTCAAGAAAACCACCATCTTATTCTCCTTTTTCCATTCCACGAGGAGAGATTTATAGAGGTTTTTTAATTCACAAATAAGTTCATCTTTATCAAGATCATCCTCTATAATCTCTTCGAATTTAAATCGGTTGAACCATGCAAATTAAGATCATTTAAAGAATCATACCTCGCTGAGTGTTGTGCCAAGTGTTGCCAATTCTGAACGACACTTGGGGCAACACTTTCGAAGAAGTCACCAATGTTGTGTCAAGTGTTGTCAAATCTGTAACGACACTTGAAGTAACACTCTCGGCCGAAGGTAGCTCCTCTACCGTGGCCATCATGACTACTTGCTCCGTCTGTTCTTCTTTCTCCGTTCCTTCCTCCTCTCCATCACTAAGAGATACCCATAAGTTTTTGCCCGCCTTTCTCAAGGTGTTAGAACATTCATTGGCATAGTGACCCCAACCGAACAAGCATGACATTGAATAGATTCAATGTACTTAGGATCGGACCGGATCTTTTCCGAGGATGCACGCCTTGGTGGGATATCCTTTTGATTTGGAGGAGGACTTCTCCTTGGCACGTAACTAAAGGTTTTGGCCGTTTGGTCCCTTAGCCTTTACCTGCACTTTGTTAAATTTTCTAACCATAGAATTATATCTCTTTGCAAGTAAAGCTACACTAGTATTTTCATCTAACTCCTCGAAGACTTCATCTTCATCGTCCACACATGTGTCCGAAGATTCGACTTTTAAGGCAATATTCTTGCCTTTAGAAGCCTCCGTTTGTTCATTGAGATTCAACTCAAAGTTTTTCAAAATACTCATTAAGGAGTTGATGTCCATTGTTGAAAGATTATGGGCCTCTTCAATAGCCGAAACTTTAATATTAAAACGTTCGGGAAGAGTACGAATAGCTTTTGAAACAAGTTGTTTATTTGTAAAAGGCCCCCTAATACTTGACAAGCATTTGAAATATCAATCAACTTTTCAAAATAAGACGAGATGTCTTCGTTTTCACCCATTCTTAATCTTTCAAATCTACTAGTGAGACCTCTAAGCTTTGTTTCTCGGACATTTGCCATCTCCTTCACAAAATCTTTGTAAAGTATCCCAAGCATCTTTTGCGGAGGGACTATTTTGAATGAGTTTGAACATATGCATGTAAACCCATTCATAAATGGCATTCAGTGCCTTTTCATTGAAACTAGCAAGATTATTCTCTTCAATTGTCCACTCGAATTCAGGTTTGACTTGAACGTCACCATCGTCATCCGGAGGAAGCATTGGAACAGAATAACCATTTAAAATAGATCGCCAAGCCCGAAGATCAATTGATTTGATATGCGAGCGTAGGCGGAATCTTCCAATAAGCATAATTAGATCCGTCTAAAACCGGTAATCTCTTTTGATTAGGGTTTGCGGGATCATAAGCCATGACAAAAGGATCTAAACACTTAGTATATCAAGTGCTAGGCTCTGATACCAATTGAAATTGTCTATGGCTAAGAACTTATGAGACGAAACTCACAAGATGAGATGAAACTCACGGGTGTTGTCCTTAGTGTTAATGACACTAACGACGACACTTTCACCAATTCTAGAAAAGCACAAATCAATAGAAATAAATATAATTTGCAGCGGAAATATTAAAGCAATACACAAGAATATAATTTTTATCAAGTTATATAAATATATAACTTGATGGGTGCCTAAAAGGCAAGACCTTTCTATTAATAATATGAATTCAATACAAGGTCGAGGTTGTTCCTTAATGATTAACGAACCACGATATAAGGAACAACATACACGAATTCTCTCGGTAAATAAACACTCAAAATCTCACAAAAATATAAAAATCTATATGAAATATTCGAGTGTTGGACAAAGTGTTGCCGACACCGAATGGCAACACTTGAGAGCGTAATTCTACTTTTCTTGTGCGATTTGCGTTTTCTGAATTGGATGATCTTCAATGAAGATCCACTGCACTATTTATAGGCCACAAAGTCTTGGAGCCTACTCAAATGATCAGCTAACAGTTTGGAGTTTGTTTCCTCCATTTATGCCACTCGCCTCTTATGTAGGAGACCTAGTCTTCTCTTGCTTCTCTTGCTTGTACCTCTTAGCTTTGGTTGCCTTGTACTCGACTTGTTCTCCCCTGTAATAGCTGAATAAAATATCTCTGGCTTGGTCATCAATTAAACAAATAAACACATGTTTATTTGTTAATTTCTTCTCCTCTTCGTGATTAACGCCCGGTTGCTTTCTGTTGCTGATTTTAAGCTCATTTTAAGGTGACTAACTACTGTTATATAAACATTAATTTACCCATTAATATTTGTGAAAAATACAGTAACTAACTCAGTGTCGCCAATTCCAAATGGCAACACTTTTGGCAACACCAGTGGCAACACTGGTTTGCAACACTTGGGATGACATTAACAGCTTTGCTTGCGCAAGGGATCTTGAGTTCCGAGCTTCGACTCAGAAAATGGCCGGCATGGGATATGTATCCAGGCTGTATGACACGGACTGGGTAAAAACCAACCGAGTCTGGACAGAGTGTGACTCAAGCATGCAAGGTTGACACTGGCTAGGATGGAATGTTTGGAATGATCCCATGCGCGTCCAAGAGGCCTAGGAAGACCAAACAGACTGCAACTGAGACCACCCCGGATTGAGAATTGTAGTGTGCAGTGTATCCGAGGATGCAATGCGCGTAGCGTGCGGTGTACCGAGGCAGCAGTGCGAGTAGCGTGCGGTGTACCGAAGCAGCAGTGCGAGTAGTGTGCGGTCACTTAAATTCCTTTTCTGAGTAAAACAGAAGTTTTTTGAAGAATTTTAAATATATGTACAAAGATGTATATTGATGCATTTTTTTGTATTTTATTTTTTTTTATGTAAAATAAAATGTAAAGCACATGCACACACACACAACAGTTAAAGAAAGGGGTAAAATGAAAGTTTGACCCTCATCATCGTTTTAAAAATCTTTTGTTTTGTTTAAAAGTTTTTTTAAAACAAAATATCCCCAGCGGAGTCGCCAACTGAAATTACCCGGATCCGAGAGGCAGCGCAATTGCACCCCGGCATCTGGCATTTCCGCTTTGCAGCGTTGTTGGTGGAGGTGTCTCGCTGTGTTTTTCTTTGTAGAGTCGCCACGCCGTTTTGATTAAGCCCAAAACATTGAAAAAGGGCATCAGTTTAAAAAACTGTTTTTTGTGTGATGAGATTTTGAGTTCGGAGGTCAGGTTACTCCTCGGGAAGAGAATATTAGAATATTAGAGCTCACCCGAGTCGCCTCGTAAAAATGAGTCTTTCGGTACCCCTTATTCTTTCTTTAACTGTTGTGTGTGTGTGTGTGTGCTTTTAAAAATGCATGCTGTATAGGATGTCTACATATACACTGCGTATTGAAATGTATTGAAATAGTATAGGAAGGAAGCCTTACCATTGTTGGTTCGTGTCTGCCTTCCGCTGGAGAATAGTGTTTGAGGATGGAATAGTGTTTCGGGACGAACCGGGATTGCTTTGGGATGTGTCGGTTGTCTGCGGATAGAGCTTCGGCGTGCCTCGGGATTGTCAAGTGTGCACTCGGACAGAGTTTCGGCGCGCGTTGGGATCGCAGGGATTGTTCGGGCAGAGGTTCGGCGTGCGTTGGGATTGTCAGTTGTGTTCGGGCAGAGATCCGGCGTGCGTCGGGATCGTCGGTTTGGCTCGGAAAGGGCCGGGACGCCTCGGGAAAGACCAGGCAAGGCCTCGAAGTACCACGAGGGGCCTTAGAGTACCTCGAGAGTGCCTTGAGGCAGCGCGGGAGCGTCGCAGGAGCGCTCGAAAAGGCTTCGGAGCACCACAAGGGGGCTCGAAAGGCCTCGGGAGGAACCGAAAGGGACCGGGAGTGCCCTGAGGGGTCTTAGAGAGGGAGCCTGAAGGCTTAGGGAGAGAAGAGAAAAGGGAGGTGTGAAAAATGAGGGAGGGGGAGCCCTCTATTTATAGTGTGGGAAAAATAGCAAGAAGGTCCGTACGGACCTCCCTGCTAAATCCAAATTTTTGGTTTTCCTCGATTTGAGGGAATAATGTGGATTTTAAGAGGATTTCTGTAATAATTATGTCTGGTGCAAAGAGGTCCGTATGGACCTTTTAGCATGCAAAGAGGTCCGTACGGACCTTCCATGCTTTTGTAATTGTGATGGCAAGCTAGCTCTCGTCGAGAGCTTTCCAACCATATATGACACGTCTCAATCGGAGTTCGTATGAAGGAGTTATGACCTCCGAAAGTTCGCCCTTGGTTTTTTCCGTATGCTTTGATGGATAGCGATTCAGATTGGGGTACTTACAACATTGCACATACCTTTCCCCACCGAGCCCGTCACAAAAACACGGCACACACAAAAGTCTGTCACAAAAACACGGCACACACTACACGACACATTTTCAAAAAAAAAATCCGGCACAAAAACACGGCACACATTGCACATAAATTTCACACTTTCAGACAAAATCCGTCACAAAAACACGGCACACGTCTCACTTTTTCACACAAAGTTCGTCCCTACACGGCAATTTTTTCACAATATACATACGAAAGTAGCATAAGATACAAATTATCGAAGCACGCATTTCAAAGAGAGGCACTTTATTTTTACAAATAAGAGCTAATCTTCACATTTTTGCACAAAAATCACATACCCACAATTCTTACACATTCAATTTCAACAAATCAACATCAATTTCACAAATTGATCATGGCAACAACAAAAGTCCCAAATTACGACAACTAAAACCTAGTTCTAGCATACAACCTTTCAAACAAGAATCAAAGCAAAAATTGATTTCTTACCTCCCTTACGGTCCTCCCCCGCAAGTTAAGCACCTCCGAATCCGGATACAACACATCCGGATTCCTCGTCGAAGGCACAAATGAAGAACAATTCCTTTGGAGATCCAATCTCCTCTCGATGGAATCTTGGCTCCTTTGGCAACGACCTCGTCTAATTCTTTCTGCCATTACAAGCAATTCAAGCAACTCGGAAGAATTCCTTAAGAAAATTTTGAACAAAAATCAATTTTTTCTCTCCCTCTCTCTCTTTTTCGCTCGACAGAAGATGAAGATGGAAGAATGGCGTCGTGGCTGGAAGCTGATCTGATTTTGGAAAATCACATTTCAAAGCCAATCCGTGCGGTCCACTTTGTAAAGAAGGGGTATCCGTGCAGACCACTTTGTATCTCCTGGCGAGATTACCCTTTTGCCCTTATAATCTTTGCCCCTGACCGTCCAAAGGCTTTTTACAGTAAATTCAATGCAGTTTGGTCCTTAACCTAACCAAACAAACACTGGCTGTCATTCGTAAGCCCGAACCTTGCCCACAAAACGGTAAACCAAACACCGACCGTCATTCGTATGATGGAACCTTGCCCACAAAACGGTAAACCAAATACCGGCCATCATTCGTAAGCCCGAACCTTGCCCACAAAACGGTAAACCAAACACCGACCGTCATTCGTAAGATGGAACCTTGCCCACAAAACGGTAAACCAAATACCGGCCATCATTCGTAAGCCCGAACCTTGCCCACAAAACGGTAAACCAAACACCGGCCGTCATCGTAAGCCCGAACTGATGGAGGAAAACTCCCTCTTGTAATAAAAACCGAGCAAGTGTACTCACTACCGGTGTAGCAATATGCAATTGCAGGGGTCGAATCCACAGAGACTCGTTGGTAAACAAGTAAAGTGAAAGCAATGAATTTTGTAACCAAAGTTTATAGATTTGATTTAGAACTAAGAGCATAAAATAAATAACAAAAACTAAATAAACAAGAAAACAGATTATGAGCAGAGATTCATAGATTGGATTTCACTTCACCATCATTCTATGCAGAATTTTACTTATAAAACATCAACTCAACTTCTAGGGTAGGGTTCATTCACTTTAGCTAGGATCGACACGGTTAGATGGCCGGATTACAATCCTAAATACTCTCTTTAATATTGTAGTGTCTATTACGGTTTCACAATATGCCAAGAATACATTAAACACGAAAGAATAACAAAACCTAACGTTGATCCGATTCTATTACGGCACAGATCAAGTTATTCAATTAATAGTGGTCTATGTATCAAAATCCCAAATTAAGGGCGAATTCGATACCCAATTATTCAAAGATGAGTTCGTATCTTAACATACGTCTCGAATCCAAGAACAAGAAATTAAGATCTATTATTAAACTAGAAGGAATTAAATTGAAAGAATTAAAATATTAATGCATAGAAATCCGGATAAAGATCCAACCAATCTACAAATCTAAGAAATTTAGCTACTCATAATTTACAATGATAAAAACCTGGAATGATGAATTCTTCTCTTCAATTGATTATTAAAGAAAAGCAAAAGCATCCAATTCTCTGATTTTTTCTATGATCTATGCTTTTTTTTTAAACTAAACAATGGCTGTAAATATATATTACTAGGGCAAAATCTGGTGTTAAAAGATAGGAAAAGTCAAGACTGCCCTCAATTACGGTATAAATTCTGTTGCTGAAAACGGAGGAGCGCGGCCGCCCTTGCTATTGGCGCGTCCGCTCTACTTGGCAGGAACTTTGGCTTAATCGTCGTCACTTGAGCGCGTCCGCAAAGAGTTGAGCGCGTCCGCCCTTGAATAGGGTTGATCGGCCCTCTTTTGATTTGGTCAATCGACACTAAATTGATTTGTTCGATCGGCACTAAATTGCCTTGGCCCAACAACCGTTCCTTGGCCCTAATTGCTTGTGCTCCAGCCGGCCCCAAATTGCCACAACTGGCCGGCCACCCCTTTTTCCTTGTCCCGGCCATGTACCATGAAGTGCCTTGATTTGTAATAATTAATATTCGTTTCGTCTCGCTATTTTGCCGTCGCACTTTGGCCACTATAAAAAATTCTTTTGCACTTCGCTCTTTGGGATTTTATTTTTCATTTTAACCCATGAATTTTTATAAATCAAATTCGTCCAAAATTTCCATATTTCCCATTTTGTCCCTGAATTTTCCAAGATTTCCAATTTGGTCCTTGGAGCTCATTTATTTCACTATTTTCCTTCTCTGCTCCGCTCCACTTTATTCCTTTTGCACTTTTTAGCCATAAAATACACCTTTAATCAGCTCTATACCCCGTACTCAATAAATACTCACAAACCACATCAAATATACATAAAACTCGGGAATCAAACTCAAGAAAAGCCTAAAAGTGCATCATTTGGATGGGTAAATACACATCCATCAAACACCCACAAACTAACCTTTTGCTCGTCCCGAGTAAAACAAAACTAAAAGAAGTAAAATAAAACTACTCTAAATACTACTAATAAAATATTAAAACAAAATAATTATTTTTGGGATGTCCTATCACAGATGAGTCATTGGCCTTACAAGTCTCAGATTCTTACCAACACACATAATCAACAAGTACCACCACAGTAATGGGATTACAATCACATTGAAGCATAAAACTCACAATTTTCCACCGCGGCATGAATGATGAATGAATTATGGGAGGTCACTGCCAACAACCTAAGGTTGTTTATGGATTCACTAAGTGATGCTCTAAATCAATATGCCATAGACAGTACAACCCAAAAAGGACACTCATATGCATATTTACACGATTGTCAACCCGGTCACTCGATATTGAATGAATAATATGGCTCAAAGTTAAGTGCGAAAGATCGCAGGGCTAGGTTCATGTTTACAAATGAAGGTACGGACATACGAACTTAAGAAAGTGAGACTAGAAAGTCTTCTTTTAACAATACATCCTCACTTTGATGATAATTTCTCCACTCACCCTTAGTACTTCCCAATGTGCCAACCCACAAACTAAAACTTTTTCATACTGTAGACACCCCATTCTGAACTCATAATTACATGATTACACTACTCTTCATCTCTATTTTGTGTTTTGATGAAAGCACATCAGCTTCGTCATGTTTCGTTAAGTTTCTAACTAACCTCGTTAGTTTTGGACCTAACTGACTAACGGAACAACTGAAGAGGACAAAATAGTCATCAGACTAGTTATCTCGCACGAGATATCATATCTCGCGCGAGATATCCCCTCGACAGGATGTGCAGAAATTACTATCCTTCTCCGTTTCAAACTCTCTTTTTGGATAAAACCTTATCAATTCGGGTATCCAATCAGAACTGAGTTCTGGAACCTTCCTAGGGGATTTTACCTCTCCACCTTTACCTCTCCAACCTCCTATAAATACTGGATGACTTTCAGTGTTTTGGGAGGTCAAAAATTCTGATCCTTGATCAAGAAAACACACAACACACACATTTTGTTGGTTTCTTTCCACGAAAGACTCCTTCAAATCACTCACAAACAACTCCCAAAGTTTGTTCATCAACCTTGTTGATTAACAAACATCGAAGCCCGAATCAAAGGACCAAGGCGAAGCTCCGTCCGCATCAAGATCCAAATCAAGGATCGAGGCGAAGCTCTGTCCGTATCAAGTTTCAACTCTAAACTTGAGTCGAAACTCTGTCCGAATCCCTTCACAAAAAGGTAATCATCCTTTAACTTTTGTTTCTCTTCTCAACCCCTCTATTGATTTTAGAGTAGTGTAATCCCATCAAAAGGATTAGCCTAGAGTCCCTTCAGTCAATGGAGGCGATCTCGAAGCATACAATCCGACATTCCTAATCAAGAAATTGATTAGGGTTTACTTGTTTTCTTTAATTCTATATATTGTAAAGATTGAAAACCTCTCTTTTCTTTAGCAAGACCGATCTCCGGATTGGGTGGAATGGATACTCCTTGACCTAACCATTCCATAACCTAAGCCCCGAACCCAAATCTCTTTCAAAATGGTTTTCCTATGTTTCCAAGCGAATAATATAGGTGGCGACAACAAAAAGATAAAATTCTTTCTCACAACGCTACACATACATCGACATTGGGTTGAGCACATTCCTTTACTTTCTTTGGTCACTTTGAAACATAATTTCCACTTCAACATTAGAGAGGCAAGGCTTTTTTTTTACACACATATATCACGCAGAATGTGCATTCAATACTTTGCTCAAGCCCCTCTTTTCATTACATAACATGACCCACTTCTTTATTTTCGTGACCACTTTCCACTCAACCCTTTTTTTTTTCAAAACATCCCCCAAAATATTCCCATTCTTTCCCTAGTTTCACTTTCTTGAAAGGTGAGAAAATAGTGTATAAGCTAAAAGGGTGGGATAATGAAGGTACAAATGAAGGCGAATGGTGGTCTAGGATAACCTCCCACTTTGTGAGAGATTCCATTCTTTTTCAAGCTCAAACGGGGTTCTAGCGGAAAATTTTATATAAGTGACGAGAAAGTTTAAGGCTCACAAAAAGGGGATTCAAAGAATAGCCACTACAAGAAAAAGGAATATTTACGGCGGTTAAAATCCGCCGTATATAAAACGCGTCCCGTCGTAAATAGTATATACGGCGGACTTTCCGCCGTAAATAGTCCAACGTATAAAGCCTCGCCGTAAATACTATATACGGCGGTATAACCGCCGTAAATACTATATACGGCGGAAATACCACCGCTGTATATAAATGTAGTATTTACGGCAGAAATACCAAGTAACCTATTAACGTGTTATTGACAATCATGCAAACATGTTCTAAGGACCCCGAGAATACACAAAGTGATCCCATAAAAGGCACCTAAGTTGATGACAATGACCAAGAATATGATACGGAAGTGAGAGGTGGTGCAATCATAATTTAAATGTTTCAATGCAATCCCAATCACCACACTAATAATAGCACATGTGATTTTCAATTTAAAGCACACTCTAATCATCACAGACTTTGGCCAACATCCCAACTATGAAAAGAACAAAAATTTTTTAAATTTTTCTATTTTTTTAGAGGGTGACACTATATACACTCCCCTATAAACCCACAAACTCGGAGAGTTGCCCACCCCCAAACTCAAAACATGCTATGTCCTCATAGCGAAGAGAACAAAAGCGTGCCTTGGGCTTAACGGATGGCAAGACACTACTAAACAGTAATTAACATAAAATAAAATATACCTCATTGGGTTGCCTCCCAAGCAGCGCATTTGGTTAAAGTCGTTAGCCCGACTATGGTCCCAAACTTACTTGGCCTTAGCTTTGCGGCCTTTGGACCATCTCTTTTCCTCACGGGCACAAACGCCCTTCTCTTTCCAAATCAGCTCTCCATTGTCAACAAGTAGGGGTGAAGCCACATTTATTTTTGAAACTTTACGCTTGTGCTTACCCCTCTTTCTTTTCTTTTTATTGGGGTTTCCACCCCCAAACTCAACCTTTTACGCAAGAACACCATTCTCACAACCAAGATCAAGAGAGTTATCATGCACAAAAATATTTAAAAATATAGAATCAGATAAATCACTATAACTCTCCTCACTAACTCTAGATTTTGAAGGCCCTTGTGGTAAATGTGATGGATTCGACTCTTTATGGGAGTCGTGTGGGGAGTGATACGACCCGTTACTCCTAGAGTATTGGTCGGCCTTAATGTTACTAGCCAAGGGACAAACGTCCGCATTATCCCCACTTTTCTCACATCCATTCACATCATATTTGACAATTGGTAAATCAGTTAGGGCTCCTACAAAACTATCTTTAGGGGGAAGGTTCTTGTCATTCTTAAAAATATCAAACTTGCATTCTTCCCTCATGCCTCTCAAAGACACCACCCCTTGACACACATAAATGGTGGCCTTAGTGTCAAACATAAATGGCCTCCCAAGCAGAATGGGAGTTTTCAGTTGTTCCTCACTTGATCCCTCCATACACATCACATAAAAGTCAATGGGGATAATGATTTTATCAATTTTAACCAACACCCCTTCAATAACCCCTAAGGGTCTTTTAATTGAGAGATCCGCCAATTGCAAGTCTCTTATGGGTGGTTTCAACTCACATACCCCCAAACTTCTAAAAACATGAAAGGGCATCACATTGACACTTGCCCTAAGATCCAACAAACCTTTAAAATTTTGACCCCCTACAGAAATTGGGATAGTGAAGCATCCGGGGTCTTTTTGAACATGTTTAACTTTTTCATTCTCATTAACATCATCATTATTATCAAAACAATCAATATTATCAAGAGAAGACAGAAATACCTCCTCAATTTCCTCACTTTCATCCCACACTGTTGTGATTGACTTTGCTTGCTCAAGTGGGTTCTTCTCTTTCATCAACTCTTGGGCAACCTTCACAAGTTGCTCTACGTGTGTGCCCATCTTTCCAATTGCAGCTTCTGTGTTTCTATTACTTTGCTGCACCTCCATCCTTAACTGCTGGTGACTGCCCGGCCTCAAGCTCTTTATCATGTTGTCCAGGTGGTGGCACATGAAGAGGTTTTGCTTGCTGATTATGATGGCCACCCCATGGATTGTAATTGCCATATTGGTTGCCTTGGGGTGGTGGTCTTGGTACATATCCATTGAACGCATGTGCCTGTTCAGGATTATACAAGAAATTTGCTGCACTTGGACACATATTAGTCACATGAGATGATAAACCACAATTTGCACAATAATCAGTAATAACATTGGCACCGGCGTGAAGTGCCACAAGCAGTCAATTTATCCAATTTATTATTTAAAAGTGCGATCTGCTTTGAAATATTATCACTAGCATTCAATTCAAGTACCCCCCTTGTTCTACCCCTCGAACTCTTTTGTTGAGAATTAGCACTCAACATCTCAAATAAAGCTTTAGTTTCTTCCGGGGTCTTGGCTCCTATCGAGCCTCCAGCAGCATTGTCAACCATTGATTGACCATTGTCATTCAAGCCATCATAAAAGGCTTGGTTCAGTGAGGGTAGTGTGAAATTGTGTTGGGGACATTGCATTAACATTGTATTAAATCTTTCCCATGCCTCATGAAAGGGCTCCCCCACATCTTGGGAAAATGTCATCAATTTCTGTCTAAAACCAGCCAACAGATGATGTGGGTAATATCTTTTAAGGAACACATCTTACAATTCTACCCAAGTACTAATGCTGCTCGGTGCAAGCATCATCAACCATGTTTTAGCCACTCCCTTAAGAGTGTAAGGAAAACACTTTAGTCTAATTTGCTCCTCAGTCACTCCCTGTCTTAACAAAAATTGAGCAACAACAATAATATACTCTTTAAGAAACGTAAGTGCATCCTCACCAGGCAATCCGTAAAAGCTTGGCAACATGGCAAAGTATTGTCCTTTAACCCCTAGATTTTTGGCTGCATCGGACAGCACTATGCAAGAGGTAGATGTGTCTACCCGAGGTCTAAAGAAATCATTCATAGTCTGTGTCGGTGGTACTACCATCTCGGCTTTCTCTTCCTCTACCTCGGTGGTGGAGGGTTCTGATTCGATGTCAGAATCTGAGAAAAGGGGATTAAAGAGGGGATCGCCCTCAAATGCTTCCTCAAGAAGCTTAGTGTCTTTAGTTTTATTAAGTCTATTTATGTTGTCGTTCAATGGCACCAATGTAGGCTTCAAAGAACGACGACCTTGCATTCACTACCTAACCTACTTGTTTACTTGCAACAAGTCCCCGGCAACGGCGCCAAAAACTTGATGGAGGAAAACTCCCTCTTGTAATAAAAATCGAGCAAGTGTACTCACTACATGTGTAGCAGTATGCAATTGCAGGGGTCGAATCCACAGAGACTCGTTGGTAAACAAGTAAAGTGAAAGCAGTGAATTTTGTAACCAAAGTTTATAGATTTGATTTAGAACTAAGAGCATAAAATAAATAACAAAAACTAAATAAACAAGAAAACAAATTATGAGCAGAGATTCGTAGATTGGATTTCACTTCACCATCATTCTATGCAGAATTTTACTTATAAAACATCAACTCAACTTCTAGGGTTCATTCACTTTAGCTAGGATCGACACGGTTAGATGGCCGGATTACAATCCTAAATACTCTCTTTAATATTGTAGTGTCTATTACGGTTTCACAATATGCCAAGAATACATTAAACACGAAAGAATAACAAAACCTAACGTTGATCCGATTCTATTACGGCACAGATCAAGTTATTCAATTAATAGTGGTCTATGTATCAAAATCCCAAATTAAGGGCGAATTCGATACCCAATTATTCAAAGATGAGTTCGTATCTTAACATACGTCTCGAATCCAAGAACAAGAAATTAAGATCTATTATTGAACTAGAAGGAATTAAATTGAAAGAATTAAATATTAATGCATAGAAATCCGGATAAAGATCCAACCAATCTACAAATCTAAGAAATTTAGCTACTCATAATTTACAATGATAAAAACCTGGAATGATGAATTCTTCTCTTCAATTGATTATTAAAGAAAAGCAAAAGCATCCAATTCTCTGATTTTTTCTATGATCTATGCTTTTTTTTAAAACTAAACAATGGCTGTGAATATATATTACTAGGGCAAAATCTGGTGTTAAAAGATAGGAAAAGTCGAGACTGCCCTCAATTACGGTACAAATTCTGTTGCTGAAAACGGAGGAGCGCGGCCGCCCTTGCTATTGGCGCGTCCGCTCTACTTGGCAGGAACTTTGGCTTAATCGTCGTCACTTGAGCGCGTCCGCAACGGAGTTGAGCGCGTCCGCCCTTGAATAGGATCGATCGGCCCTCTTTTGATTTGGTCAATCGACACTAAATTGATTTGTTTGATCGGCACTAAATTGCCTTGGCCCAACAACCGTTCCTTGGCCCTAATTGCTTGTGCTCCAGCCGGCCCCAAATTGCCACAACTGGCCGGCCACCCCTTTTTCCTTGTCCCGGCCATGTACCATGAAGTGCCTTGATTTGTAATAATTAATATTCGTTTCGTCTCGCTATTTTGCCGTCGCACTTTGGCCACTATAAAAAATTCTTTTGCACTTCGCTTTTTGGGATTTTATTTTTCATTTTAACCCATGAATTTTTATAAATCAAATTCGTCCAAAATTTCCATATTTCCCATTTAGTCCCTGAATTTTCCAAGATTTCCAATTTGGTCCTTGGAGCTCATTTATTTCACTATTTTCCTTCTCTGCTCCGCTCCACTTTATTCCTTTTGCACTTTTTAGCCATAAAATACACCTTTAATCAGCTCTATACCCTGTACTCAATAAATACTCACAAACCACATCAAATATACATAAAACTCGGGAATCAAACTCAAGGAAAGCCTAAAAGTGCATCATTTGGATGGGTAAATACACATCCATCACGAACCTTGCCCACAAAATGGTAAACCAAACACCGGCCGTCATCGTAAGCCCGAACCTTGCCCACAAAAAGGTAAACCAAACATCGGCCGTCATCGTAAGCCCGAACCTTGCCCACAAAATGGTAAACCAAATACCGGCCATTATCGTAAGCCCGAACCTTGCCCACAAAACGGTAAACCAAACACCGGCCGTCATCGTAAGCCTGAACCTTGCCCACAAAACGGTAAACCAAACACCGGCCATCAAAGTAAGCCCGAAACCCCTTCCTCAGCGGACAAAAACTCAAACGGAAATTCTTGAAAACCCGTACAAAACCACGCATCCCCAGCAGATAAACACCGGCCATCATTGTAAGCCCGAACATCGCCCACTAAACGGTAAAACAAACACAAAAGGCGCAAACACCTCCAAACACCAATCCCAAGGCCCCAAATGCCTCCACACACAATGACACAAATTCAAGGCGCAAAAAGCCTTCGAACACACATCCTAAAGCACGAATGCCTTCACAATACACAAATTCATTCCCCCCGACAGTCATCTTAACTCCAACCTTTCCCCAGTGGACAAAACACGAGGCAATCATGCCTCACAAAACACAAGGCAGTCATGCCTCACAAACACACGAGGCAATCAGGCCTCACAAAACACAAGGCAATCACGCCTCTCAAAATCAAGCACAAAGCAAGCACGCCTCACAAAAGGCCTCACTAGGTTTAGGCTCATGAACCAAAGAACAAACACTTTCATCCTCAGTCAGAGGACAAGTCACGTCCTCATAGACGGCACAACCTCAGTTAGAGGACAAGTCACGTCCTCATGCATGGCACAACCTCAGTCAGAGGACAAGTCACGTCCTCATGCACGGCACAACCTCAGTCAGAGGACAAGTCACGTCCTCATGCACGGCACAACCTCAGTCAGAGGACAAGCCACGTCCTCATGCACGGCACAACCTCAGTCAGAGGACAAGTCACGTCCTCATGCACGGCACAACCTCAGTCAGAGGACAAGTCACGTCCTCATGCACGACACAACCTCAGTTAGAGGACATAACACGTCCTCATCATCATCCGTAGCTCGGAAGGCTTTAAATTACTCGGTTCGAAAGACCGTATAAATCTCCCAAATCATTATACGCTGCCCGGAAGGCTTTAAATTATCCGGTTCAGAAGACCGTAAAATTTCCATTTCAGGACACCATCACGTCCTCACAGTCGACCTCAGCGGTCACATCACCTCAGGGCACCACCACGCCCGCATACACTCACGATTACACGATCTCTAAACTACAATCAGGCTTGATTCCCGCTAGGGATACGTAGGAATCCTATCACAGGGTCCAGCCAACCGACCTAAACGGTCACCCAGAGGATAGCGACACGTCCACACACAGAGTCTCAGTCAGAGGAAAAGTCACATCCTCACGCACGGCACAACCTCAGTCAGAGGACAAGTCACGTCCTCATGCACGACAACACTCACCCCACACACAAACTACGATCAGGCTTGATTCCCGGTAGGGATACTTAGGAATCCTATCAAAGGGTCCAGCCAACCGACCTAAACGGTCACATAGTAGGACACCACCATGTCCTCACATCCGACCTCAGCGGTCACATCACGTCAGGACACCGCCACGTCCTCACGAACCGACCTACACGGTCACCTCCTCTCCCAGCACACGATCCAGATCAGGACCCTTATCTTATCAACGACCCCACTTCCTCCGTAAGTGACGTCGTTGAGGGGCTTCTGTAAGTACCCCAATCTGGATCACTCTCTTCCAAGCGCACGGGAAACACCGCAGACTCACATAAATGTGATCTCGAACACCCGTAGCCTTCTAAAACCCCAAAACCCACCAACCAAACCAAGGGGGGCCATTCTGGGATTAAAAAGTGCAAAAGGACTTTTTGGGAATTTCGGAAAAATTGGAAAAGCAAAGGCTGTCCGTGCGGACCACTTTGCATCCAGACATCATAATTACAAAATCCCCTTAAAGTCCACAATATTTCCTTAAATCCAGGAAAACCAAAAAACTGGTAATGGCATCCAGGTGTCGTGCGACTAAGCTTGCCAGAATCTGGACCTTATAAATAGAGGTATCCCCCTCGCATTTTTCACACATAATCCTCTTTTCCTCTATTCCCCAGCCTTCAAGCTTTTTCTCTAAGACCCTTCGGGGCAATCCCGGTCCCTTTCGGTTCCCTCTGGGGCATTTCGAGGCCCCTCGTGGTACTCCGAAGCCCTGTCGAGCACGACCGAGCGCTCCCAAGACGCTCCCGTGATGCCCCGAGGCACTCCCGAGGCATCCCAAAGCCTTGTCATTCCATCCCGAAGCCCTGCCAATCCATCCCGAGGCATTTCGGTCCATCCCGAGGTGTCCCGACCCTTTTCGAGCTCAACCGACGTTTCCAACGCACGCCGAAACTCTGCCCGAGT
Organism: Adenophora triphylla var. japonica; assembly: GCA_022495995.1. Classification (NCBI taxonomy): domain Eukaryota; kingdom Viridiplantae; phylum Streptophyta; class Magnoliopsida; order Asterales; family Campanulaceae; genus Adenophora; species Adenophora triphylla. Next base: position 150,262 of record JAFEMH010001302.1, read on the forward strand.
GCAACTGACGATCCCGATGCACAACGAACCTCTGCCTGAGTCCGGTCAACGATCCCTGTGATCCCCACGCACGACGAAACTCCGCCCGAGTACACACCTGACACTCCCAAGGCACGCCGAAGCTCTGTCCGCAGACACCGGCACGTCCCGAAGCAATCTTGATTCGTCCCGGAACACTATTCAACACTCAAACACTATTCCCCCGTGGAAGACAGACACGAACCAACATTGGTAAGGCTTCCTTCCTACACTATTTCAATACATTTCAATACATAGCGTACGATGTAGACATTATATACAACATGCATTTTTAAAAAAGCACACACACACACACAATTTTTAAAGAAAGAAGGGGTACCGAAACACTAGTTTTTACGAGGCGACTTGGGTGCGCATTTACTATGCCCTTCCCGAGGAGTAATCTGACCTCCGAACTCAAAATCTCATCACGCAACAACAGTTTTTAACTAAGACTTTTCTCAATATTTTGGGCTAAATCAAAACGGCGTGACGACTCTACAAGCAAAAAACACAGCGACACTCGGTCCCGATTAACCAATGCCAGATGCCGGGGCGCCCGCGCGCGAGCCGGATCCGAATAATTTCAGCGAGTAGAAAGTCGGAGGCCACTTAACCGAATATATATACTCGCTCCTATTTTACTTCTTATAATATGTTTTATTCCTATTTATCTCCTAATTATTAGGGATATTTTTTCTACACAAATACAAAATCGTTCATAAAATCCTACTATTTTCAAGATTCATATTCACCCAAAGGAGATTCACTTTCCTAGTATGACTCATCTAAATATCTCATATTCTTGGAGGATACTTTACCCTAAATGTATAAATAGGGGTCCAACCCCTCAAATAAAAGGTACGTCACGCTACACAATATATTTCACCTCTTTTTTTTTTGTCTTTATACTTTCTCTACATACAAATTCTTATTCTCAAATTGAAGGGTTTGTGCGGGGCCAAACCCCCGCACCCTAACGGTGCCTATTTTGTAATTTGTCCTTCATCCGTACAATGTATCCTTCCCGCTGCCCGATAAAGTGAGTTATTCTACAATTTTGGCTCGATCAATTCTTATAATAAATTAAGTCATTCATTAGATTAGATAGAAAAAGGTCAATATTTCAAACAAAAAAAATAAAACTAAGCCTTCATTTGTTTGGGGAAATATGTTTTCTTGAAAATGAAAATGTTTTCCTGAAAATAACATTCGATTGTTTGGTAAATCTAATGAAAACGTTTTACAGAAAACATTTTCATATCTTTGTTAAATCTAATAATAACATTTTCTGATGAAAACACAAAATGGGGTAGGCAGGGTAGGTGGATGGGGGATAGGGGTAGCGTAGGTGATGGGGAGAGGGTGAGGTAAGGATTAGGATTAGGATAGGGTAGAGTAGTGGAAATGGGGTGGGTAGGTATGGGTTGGGGTAGGGTAGGTTGGTGAGTGATTGAAGGGTGGATAGGATAGGGTGTGGGGTGGGGGTGGGAATGGTTGGGAGAGTTGTTAAAAAATAATTTTAATATGAGTAAAAAGAAATTGATCAGAGGGTTGGGAATGTAGGAGGGGCGTTTAGGAGAGTTGTTAAAAAATTATTTTAAAATAAGTTTAAAAAATTGATATGGGGTGGGAGAGAGTGGGTGGGGGAGGGTTAAGGGGAAGTTAGGGTGGTGCGTGGTTTGGGGTGAAGAGGAGGTAGGGGAGTTGTCAAAAAACTTATTTTTTTCGAGGGGTGGGGCAGTAAGAGAGTTGACAAAAAATTAATATGAGATAAAAAATTGACATGCAGCTGGGGTAGGGTGGATGGGGGTAGAAAAGTTGATAAAAAATTAATATAAGCAAAAAAAAAAAATTGACATTAGGGGGGAGGGAAGGTGTGGGGGGCGGTTGGAGGGGGCGACATGAGAGTCATTAAAAATAGTTTTAATATGAGCATTTTTTAAGGGGTTGGGGGCTAGTTGGAGGGGCGAAAGGAAAGTTGTTAAAAATAGTTTTATTATGAGCAAAAAAAAAAAAATGACCGGGGGAGGGGGTTAGGAGGTGTGGGTGAGTGGTGGTGGGGTATTGGGGGTGATGGGGTTAAGAAGCATTTTTCGAAAAATATTTTGAGGAGCAGAAATTCGAAAGTCATTTTCATTAGGAAATAAGCCCATTTTACATTGACCGAAAAATATTTTATGTTGACTTTATTTTTTTTTTATTGTTACCAAAAACCGAAAAATGAAAAAAATATTTTTCCCAAAAAAAATATTTTTTCAAAACAAAATAAGGAGTCTAATCTATCTATATATAATAAGAGGATCGTCCAAACTCCCGCCCAAACCAGGGGCAATTTAGTAATTTCACGCGGTGGCGAAGCTGTAATTAACAAGGCGGAGAGACACTTGGCACGCTTGCATTGGGCGCGTGCGTCACACGCGCCGACAGAGGCGCGTGTACGCGTAACGTTTTTTTTTTTTTTTTTTTTAAATAACGTGACACGTGTAGCACTATGATTGGCCAGTTTATTTTCGGAATTTTTTTTTTCATCCCCTTTTTTTGACCTCAATTATTTTATAAAAAAAAAAATTAAAAATATTTTTACACCAAAATTCATAATTTTTTTCCTCTTTAATTAGAGACTAATTTCATTTAATTTGGACACAAAAAAAAAACACTCTTTTTTAAATATAAATTTCTTTATTTTTCTTTTTAATTTTTCAATATCTTTTTTTTTAAATTAATTAAGTGTGAAGTATATTTTTTTATTATAAATGATGATAATAATAATCATAATTTTACTTTTTAAATATAAATTATTATTTGTAATGTTAGTTCCTTCGTTTCAAAATTTGACATTAATTTTTTAAACATATTAAGTAATATTGTATAAAATATTCCTTGAGACGAATATATTAATTTCTTTTTTTTCCCGAAGTAGCATTATTTTGTAAAAATTAATGTTTATAATGTTCGTGTCTTCGTGTCAGAAAATAAATATTAATTTTTGAGATAAGTCAATTCATTTAGGCAAAGGAAGGAATTTTATTTTTTTTTGATATAGAAAGTAGTATTAATTATGGGATGAAAGTAATATTCATTTTTGAATTGAAGGAAAAAAAATTTCTTAAAAAAAAGTAGAATTTTTTATATGTCCAAAAAAAATGAACATTGCTTCTTTCGTCTCAATAAACATTTTAAAAATAATACTACTTTATTCGTCTAAAAAATTAATGTAATATTTTGAGACGAAGACACTAACATTACAAACATTAATTGCAGAGGCGAATGAAGTAGTATTATTTTTTAAAATATTCATTGGGTTGAAGGAAATAATGCTCATTTTTTTTTGAAAAAAAAAATGTAGTATTATTTTTGGGTTAATCATTTTGATTCGAAAGTAATATTCATTTTTGAAATATTGTAATATTAGTGCCTTCGTTTCAAAATATGACATTTTTTTAAACAACTTAAGTAATATTTTATAAAATATTCATTGGGATGAAGATGGTATTTTATTTTTATAGCCGAAGTAGTAATATTTTGAAAAAATTAATCTTTATAACGTTTGTGTCTTCGTGTGTCAAAAAATAATCATTATTTTTTGAGACAAGTAAATTCCTTGAGGCAAAGGAAGCAATTTTCTTTTGATATAGAAAGTAGTATTCATTATGGGACGAACGTAATATTCATTTTTGAATTGAAGTAATTTTTTTCCTTACAAAATAGAATTTTTTTATATGTCCAAGAAAAATTAACATTGCTTCCTTTGGCTCAATGAACATTTACAAAAATAATACTACGTTATTCGCCTAAAAAAATAATGTCATATTTTGAGACGAATGCACTAACGTTACAAACATTAATTGCAGAGGCTAATGAAGTAGTATTAGTTTTTAAAATATTAATTGGGATGAAGGGAATAATGATCATTTTTTTGGATAAAAAATGTTGTATTATCTTTGGGTTATTCATTTTGAATCGAAAGTATATTCTTTTTTGAAATGTTGTAATGTTAGTGCCTTTATTTCAAAATATGACATTAATTTTTTAAACAAATTAAGTAATATTTTATAAAATATTCATTGGGACGAAAATAGTTTTTTTTTCTATAGCCGAAGTAGTAGTATTTTGTAAAAATTAATTTTTATAATGTTAGTTTCTTCGTCTCAGAAAATAAAAATTAATTTTTTAGACAAGTACATTCCTCGAGGCAAAGGAATCAATTTTTATTTTTTTGATATAGAAAGTAGTATTAATTATGGGATGAAAGAAATATTCATTTTTGAATAGAAGGACAATTTTTTTTCTTAAAAGTACTGTAGAAATAATGAAAAACATATGATTATGAATTTTCATTGAGTTTCTTTTTTTACAAAACATTTTATATTAAGTTCTTCTCGCTCAGTTTTTTTTTTTTTTTAAGAAACAATTCCTATGGATCTCTTTTACAAAATGATGAGTTATTAATAAAGAACTTTAGATTAATGATAAAAAAAAATTGTGGAAGTCATTTGATATAACATTTTTTAATTTAAAGAGTAGTTGAAGTATATTAGTGAAAGTAAAAATCTTATTAAAAATCTTATTATTGGCTACAAATATAATTATTAGAAATATTTATGTATTAATTTGTATTTTATCAAAATTTGATGTATTATTAATCTTGGTTTCATTTAAGAAACAATTCCTATGGATCTCTTTTACAAAATGATGGTTAATAAAGAACTTTAGATTAATGATAAAAAAATTGTGGAAGTCATTTGATATAACATTTTTTAATTTAAAGACGGAATATTATATTTTCCTTCTCAAGTCAACTTTAAAAAATGTCATTATACGAAAAAATTATTTTCTTCATTTCGAAAATGAATATTACTTTCAACTCAAAATAAATCACCAAAAAATAATACTCCTTTTTTTTCCAAAAAAAATCATTTTTATGTGCTTTAACTAGAAGGGAAAATTATCGCCTCAAGTAACTAAAATTTTTGAAGTAGCGACATCAAATTACTTTTTTTTACCCAATTCTGGGAAAACAGTGTTAGTATGTGTTTTAACTTGATAATGCCCTATTTAAAGAATTTTGTAACTAAAAAACGGGTTGATAAAATTTTTGAATCCATTTTAAACCCGCAATGATCCGCGTCTAATGAAAAGAGTTTGGAAATGTTTTCTTTTATATCAGGTGGGATTGGGGTGGATTTGAGAGTAGCTCGAACCGTCCCATTTAACCCGAACCTGCAGAGTATTCATCATTTTTTAGAATAAATTTTAAATATTGATAATATTTGTATACTATTATATACTTATTTGTTTATAGTTTATTGTATTTTCTTATTTTTCTATGTCATATTATTAATCTCTACATTTATACGGAAATAAAGGGAAAAATATTATTTTATAATAGAAATTTTAATAATTTTTTCTTCAACTTTTGTCATATTTTAAACGTTACAAAATTTTTTAGGATATTAAAGAGATGAATGGTTTTATTATAAAGTGTAAAAAGTTGGGTACAAAGTAATTAGTGAATAGTTGTTCTGAGTATGACATATAAGACTATTGAATATAAAAATATTAAAAACATATCATTGTACTTTTTTAAACTTAAAATGGGCCACCTTTTATTAAAAGAAAAGGAAGTTTAAAATGGGACTAAGGGAGCATTTATTTATTTGATAGTGAAATAATTTTTCGTAATGTTAAATTTAATAAATTTCGAGATAAAAAAACATGATTATATAACAATAACATAAAAGAAATATGTAAAAATCAAACGTGGATGTAGAAGTTGAGTACGGTTCAAGAACAAAATAACTTCTCAAAAATAAAAATTGATGATACTTGAAAATTTCATTCCATGTAATTTGTACGTTTGGAGTATCACTAGAGTCAAGAGTTCTGAATTGCAGTTGAAGAGAAAAATATGGAGACTTATAACTAGATTGATTACGCTTTTCCAATCGTTGGCGAAACTAAGTGATACTGTGGGCAAATTACGCACATATCACGTTCAATACACAATAAATATGTTTTACATAAAAAATATGCGTTCAATTCCATACTGACCACTCTGATGTTTGTACTGACAATATAGTATGCAAAGTATATAAAAATAACTCGATTTTATGTTTGTTTTATTTTAATTTTCTTAATTTGAGTATTAGTAACGGTTTGTGCATCGCACGGGAGTTAAACTAGTTATAGAAAAGGTAGCATTCTATTCTACTACGGAGTACATTCTATTCTACTGCAGAGTACATTCTACAAATTATAGATTCTAGGTTCTTAAGAGCAATATTATTTTATTTTTAAATGGATTTTTTTATTAATGAATTATTTAATATATTACAAGAGTAGCATTTGAAAGTGCGTTTTATGAAAATTGAACGTCTGACCTTTTACATGAAAAGAAATACACAAAATCTGGGGAGAAACGCGTTTCTCTGTCGCTTCTGGAGAAACGGGGCTTGTTTTGTCGCGCGACATACTTAGCCACCACAACTGGATATCCTTTCCAAAGCTTCTGGATATCCAGAAGCTTTAGAAAGGATATCCAGAAGCTTTGGAAAGGATATCCAGAAACCAAATATTTTTTCTGGCTATCCTTTCCAAAGCTTCTGGATATCCATATTCAATGTTACGGATATCCGAAGCTTTGGAAAGGATATCCGAAAAAATATTTGGTTTCTGGATATCCTTTCCAAAGCTTATGGATATCCTTTCCAAAGCTTCTGGATATCCGAAGGCGATGAAAGTATATCCGAGCGCTTATTATGTCGCGCGACAAAACAAGCCCCGTTTCTCCAGAAGCACAGAGAAACGCGTTTCTCCCCAGACCGACTCAAAGAAATATCTGATGGCAAATGAGATTGCACAAAATGCACACAAAATTTTAGTTAGCAGATAGTAATTGAAGGTTAAATCATTTAACACTTGGTCTCATAAAAGAATATTTAGGCTTCGTTTGTTTCAACATAAAATGTTTTCCAAAAAATGATTTCCTGTAAAATATTTTTCAAAAAAATGAAGATGTTTTTCCGAAAAATGAAGATGTTTTTCAAAAAATGAGATAAATTTGTTTTCGACTGTTTGATAAGGAAAATGTTTTCCAAAAAAATTTCCATGTGTTTAATGAAAATATTTTTCAATAAAAACACAATTTGAGATAAGTTGAAAAAGATTGGGTGGGGAGTTGTTAAAAAAAAAAAAAAAAAAAGATTAAATTTTTTTGACCCAATGGGGGATGGGGTGGGGGGCATGGGATGGGGAGTGGAGTGGGGAGTTGTTAAAAATAAATTTAGAATGATTAACTTTTTTTTGACCCAACAGGTGGGGGGCATGGGGTGGTGAGGTGGGGAGTTGTTAAAAATAAATTTAAAATGATTAAATTTTTTTTTTACCCAACGGGTGGGGGGCATGGGTGGAGAGTTGTTAAAACTAAATTTAAAATGATTAAATTTTTTTTACCCTAGGGGTGGGGGGTTTTGGGGGCATGGGGTGGTGGGGAGGGGAGTGAGGTGGAGATTTATTTGAAATGATTAAATTTTTTTTGACCCAATGGGGGTAGGGGTGGGGGTGGGGGAAGTAGTTAAAATAAATTTAAAATGAGGAAGTAAAATTTTGTATCTTGTGAAATATGAGTTGTACTTGAAGGGCATCATTTTCCGAAAAATTGTTTACTTAGAAAAAATCTGTAAGTCATTTTACAAAAAATCTGTAAGTCATTTTACTTAGAAAAAGGGCGTAAAATGTTTTTCGGAAAACGTTTTCTCCATTTTTCGAAAAACAATCAAACACCAGAAAATGGGAAAAACATTTTTCGAAAAATAACCAAACACCAAAAAACAAATTATTTTTACAGAAAATATTTTCTGAAAAACGTCTTACGTCAAAACAAAAGGAGCCTTAATTAATTTAATGACTGTCAAATAAGAGAAAAAGCAGGACAAGAACTTTCAGCTTTGGTGGTCAAAAGTAAATTTCTAAGCTTTAAGTTAATACTGGCAAGACTTGCCAAAGTGAATACAGAAATGAAATGGTTCAGAGAATGGGTTTAAATAACAGAAAGAATGCATCCTGACATTGTAAAATAAACAGTAGCTTGCCCCCAAAAAGCCAAAAGAGAGATGAAACAACAAAACAAGGATTAGAAAAAAGAAAACAGAGGATAAAAATAGATACTCTTTCCGACCCAAAATAAATTAAAAGTGTGAGATCACTCACATGGTTTACATTGTCAAGATTGACTTAGTGTAGGATTTGTTACTTTCTAAATATTAGTATAATTAAGTAAATAGTGTTAATTATATAATTTAATTTTTTATTTAATTTACTAACATATTAATCTAGTTTTCGTGTTTAGTATGTATCTTTGTTTATTTTACAGATATTTCTCACACGAGAAAGGAAAACCAAGATAAGGAAAGAATTGTCTTGATTGACAAAAATTTAAGAAAGATATGAGTCAAATTAAGAAAAATCTACACAAGCAAATCACTTATTACAATTAAGGAATTTCATTCTTATAAAAGAAGACTCGGGGTATCATTGTTCTTCATGCATTTTACGAAGCACAAACTGAGAATCAAAAAGTATTTCATTGTGAGAGATTATTTTTAGTCTTTTAGTTATTTAGTTTCTTCTCTTTACCTTTGTTTCTTTGTAATCAAACGTGATTGAGTCTTATAAAGCGAAGTTTTTAATTGTTTACAGCAAGTTGATGAATAAAAATGGTAAACCATAGTTTCAAAACCGTTTTTACAGCTTTCAGTATTCATTATTCCGCTGTAAGCCTTGGTGCTATGACATCAGGACCCCAATTTCTTTCATAAATGTTCAGAAAAAGAAAATCGAGAATCAAAGTAAATACTCCCTCCATCCCAAAAAGAATATTCAAATTTAATCTTGATTAAGAACAAAAATAGTGCAGATTCTTTTGTAAATAACAGAGGGACAAGTAATAAGAACAGCAAGCAAGGACTCCCTTCGTCTCATTTTAAGCGGTACTAACTTTTTAAACATGGTGATTAAAAAAATGAGATAGGAAAAAGGTGCCGTGAGTATAAAAATTAAAGTAGGAGAAAAAATAAGTGAAAGGAAGAATGAAAATTCTTTGTCATTTCGAATAGTTTGATTTGGGGTGTGATAGACCAAAAGAAAAATAAGTCACATTACGCAATAAATTTCGAGTACACAAGTAGGAAGGGGGTAAATGTGGCAAAATCGAGCCCAACCACTACAACAGAAGAACAGTGTCTAGCTCGTTGCAGCAGTAGTGCTCGGTCCCACCTAACAATAGGTACCAAAACTTACCTATGCAATATCTAAGCATATATTTTGATCTTAGTTGTGCAATCCGATATCAAAACAATTTTAGGCTAATTTATAATTCTAATAAATATCTAAAAATTGTTATTGATATTATTTATAATGGTATATCAATAACAAGTTTTAATAAAATTTTATTAAGATAATTAAATTAACCTCAATGGAAGCAAAGAGAGAGAGAGAAGGGTGCATTGATAATCAAATGTCTAACTAAAATTCTCAAATATAAACTAAAACCCTGAGAAAATAAATAAAAATAAAACCAACAAAAAAACAATATTTCAGTAGTTCACAACAACAAAATGGAAGCAAAGAAAGCACCCTCTGCCTAGAAATGTCTGCAAGCTAAGTCAATGAAATAAAGTCAAATCTACCTGGTCAATAACAAGCTACATCAAAATAAAACAAGATCCACCATATTTTTACCTCATTCCTCCATAGGCGCGGACACATTGATATCAGGAGAAGCTCTTTGTTGCATAGCATGTTCAACACCTTTCCATGTTGGAGTAATGTTTGATGCAGGAATTGGATTATAGCTTGAGTTGTAATTAGCTGCTTCTGATCCATGGGTGGTAACGTGCGGTTGAGGAAGCGGAGATGGAAAGATAGTTCCATTAGGAGATGCTTGTGAGACTGGCAATGCTAGAAAAGCCGGAGCGGAGTTCTCACGAGAAGATGCTGATCTAGGCCCGTACGGTTTTCTTTTCTTTTGCTCCTTACCGCCATGTGACATATTGAAGCTTCCCACCACCATCTGCCAATTCAAACAAAACCACACATCAATTTTAAGGGGTAAAGATGGAATTTGTACGCAGTGACAAAGCCAGGAGTTTTTGCAAAGTGGGCAAGATTGTTTGATTAGAAAAAAAAAAAACATAGTTATCATTTTAGACATTTGAAATACAAGGGGGTCAAGAAGATATCATGGTACAAATTTTGCCAAAAATATAGGGGGTCGGAATAGAAGGAAATAATATTTTTATTGTCATTTTCTGAAATTAAGAGATACTAAAATGACATTTCCCAAGGGGGTTGAGTGACCCATCTCTCCAACGTGGCTTTGCCACTCTACACGGGTATTTTTTTTTTCAGTGAAGCAGATTAAGAAATGGCTTGGAGTCAAAGGGTTCTTGGTCAATCAAGATCTGATGTCCCTTTCAATACCAGCGGTCAGGGGTTCGAACCCCTCCAAATGCAATTTCTATCACTTTCAAGTTTCACTCCTCTTGTAATAGATTAAGTCATTCATTAATAAATAAATAAACAATTTTTTCATTTAAAAAAAAATGGCTGAGACATACTATTTTTGAAGTAGGGTTGTTCACTCGAGCCAAGGAACCTATTTAAGAGCTTCACTTGAATATTTCATGAAACCAACTATAAACAAGCCAAGCTCGAGCTTCACTTGAACCAAAGTCAAACATATCATTAGAAAGCACCCATTCCATCCCAAAACATGTATTTCTCTTTCACTTTTAGAAAGATTTGTGGCCCAGGACCTTTATATGTTATAGGCAAAGTTCGACAATTCTCGATGTGATATAATGTCTCTAGTGGACTTATTATCGGGTGGCTCGGAGCAACATCGTGGGCCGTGGGCCTGCACGTGTAACGAGTCTGCTCTGATACTATCATAAAGTCTGAGGTTCCACCTTAAAACCAATTAGTGATAAGGGGAATAGCCCAGGATCTTTATAATTTATAAGTAAAGTTCGTCAATTCTCGATGTGGAATAATGTCTCTAACAAATATGTGTGAGAGGGAAACGATAATGAGATTCTTGATTCACCAACAAAGGGTAAATGGTACGAAAGGAAACAAATTAATGTGAATTGCTTTCTTTGAACTCATGTAAGTCAAAGTGAGACTTATTTTGGAACGGAAGAGTAAACATCTTGTTGTCTAATGTGCATACATGGAAGATGGAACATCAAAGGTTAATGAATAAAGTCTAATAAAGTAGTACATGTATCTCTTAAAGTCATATAAGTTAGAGATCATGAAAAGTCATATAAGTTAGAGATCATGAAAAGTCATTCTAGAATTATCTTATGTCTAGTATAAATAGTCATGTAATTGTTGATGCAAAGTATGAGTTGAGAAATACAAAATATAGTTTCGCTTCTACATCTCCTACTCCATATAATTTCAGCCCTTATAATACATTCTTTGCCACCTTCCAATCCTAACAAGTGGTATCAGAGCTTCGGTTCTGTTGAAGGTAGTTAAAAAAAAAAATTCAGTTTGTCAATATGGCGAACTCGAGTGATTCACCTCCTATTCCAATATTTGCCGGTGAGAATTACGATCATTGGGTAGTGAAGATGAGAACAATCTTTATTTCCAAAGATTTGTGGGAATACATTGAAGATGGTTTTGAAGAACCCGAAAATCCGAGGGCATTTGATGATGTAGGAAAGAAGAAATTGAAGGAGGATCGAAAGAAGGATGCAAAGGCTCTCTCATTTCTCCAACAAGGTGTCTCAACGGAGTTGTTTCCAAGAATTATGGGAGCAACCACTTCTAAAGAAGCATGGGAGATTCTAGAAAGGGAGTTCCAAGGCGATTTGAAGGTAAAAAAATGTTAATCTTCAAACTTTTAGGAGAGAGTTGGAGAATTTGAAAATGAAAGAGAATGAAAGTATTAAGGATTATTATACTAGAGTGACGGATATCATTAATCAAATGCGAGGGCTTGGTGAAGCGGTTGAAGATAGTAGAGTTGTTGAAAAAATTCTTGTTAGTTTGCCTCCTAAATTTGATGCTATGGTGTCTATTATTGAGGAAACTAAGGATATTGCTTCCTTGACCGTTCAAGAGTTGATGGGCTCTTTAAAGGCTCATGAGAAGAGGTTAGAAAGACACTCCGAAAAGTCAATTGAGAGTGCTTTCCAATCTAAGCTCAATTTGGGTGAGAAAGTTATTGAAAAAAATGGTGAAAGGAGTGATAAAAAAGGAGTCATTTAGAGGCGGTAGAAATGGTGGCGGCCAAAGTAGAGGTCGTGGTAGAGTCTTTATTGGAGGTGGAAGACATAATTTTGATGGGGGTAGACAAAATTTTGAGCGTGGTGGAAATTCACAAAATTCTCAAGGTTGTAAAATTTGTGAAAAAATGGTCATAGTATTGATGATTGTTGGTTCAAAGGCAAGCCAAAGTGTTATCGTTGTCAAAAATTTGGGCATAAGGAGGAGTGTAGGGTGAAAAATCCACAACAAACGGCAAATTTTTTGGAGGAAAAAGAAAGTGAAGGTAATATGTTTTATGCTTGTCAAAGTGCATCGAAGTACAAGAATGATGTGTGGTATTTGGATAGCGGTTGTAGCAATCATATGACCGGAGATAAATCAATTTTTGTGGCTATGGATACTTCCATAAATTCACAAGTGAAGATGGGAAATGGAGCTATGGCAAAGGCGCAAGGAAAGGGTACAATTTGTGTGCAAACAAAGAAGGGGTCCAAGTATATTCATGATGTTTTGCTTGTTTCGGAGTTGGATCAAAATTTGTTGAGTGTGGGGTAGCTTGTGGAGCATGGTTACATGGTGAATTTCAAAGATAATTGTTGCAATATTTTTGATAAAAATGATGCACAACAGTTGGTTGTTTGTATCAAGATGGAGAGAAATCGAAGTTTTCCGCTTATTTTCAAGTACGGTGAAAATATGGCTTTAAAAGCTCACATTCTTGAAGATTCGTGGTTATGGCATAAAAGGCTCGGGCATTTGAATTTTCATAGTCTCAAGATGCTTCAACAAAAGAACATGGCTCAAGGTCTTTCGAAGATTGAGGAGGTTCATGGAGTATGTGAAGGATGTGCTCTTGGGAAACATCATCGTGAATCTTTTCCGAAAGGTGGAGCATGGCGTGCAAAGGAAAAATTGGAGCTTGTTCATACGGATGTGTGTGATCCAATGGAAAATCCAACTCATGCCAACAATAGGTACTTTATTCTCTTTATTGATGATTTTACTCGCATGACTTGGGTTTACTTCATGAAGCAAAAATCTGAGATGTTCTACATTTTTAAGAAATTTAAGGCTCTTGTTGAAAAACAAAGCGGACATTTTATTAAATTTCTTAGAAGTGATAGAGGCAAAGAATATAATAATAATGAGTTTGACAAGTTTTGTGAGGATGAAGGGATTGATAGGCAACTCACAGTTCGTTATACTCCGCAACAAAATGGAGTAAGTGAACGGAAGAATCAAACAGTTGAAGAAATGAGCAAGTCTATGCTTCATGCAAAAGGATTGTCAAAGAGTTTTTGGGGTGAAGCTGTGAATACGGCTGTGTACTTGATTAATAGAAGTCCCACAATGGCCTTATACAACAAAACACCATTCGAAGCTTGGAGTGGAAGAAAGCCATCATTGAGGCACTTGAAGGTGTTCGGGTGTATTTGCTATTCGCAGGTTCCGAAAGAAAAAAGAAGAAAGTTGGATGAAGCAAGTGAAAAGTGTATCTTTATTGGGTACAGTTCCATGTCTAAAGGCTATCGAGTTTGGAGCTTGAAAGATAACAAAGTGTTGATCAGTCGAGATGTGTTGTTCGATGAAAATGCTTCTTGGGACTGGAAGAAAAAGGAAACTAGAAATGGTGGAGTTTTTCAAGATAATAGTGAAAGTGATGTTGAAAATGAAGATGAAAATGTTGAAGATGAAGTTCATTCCGTTCCAAATGAAAGTCCACCAGATTCACCAAATAATTCAAGTCCAAGTTCAAGTTCATCCTTTCCCAGTTCTGCAGGAAGAAGGGGGAGTTTGCAAGAAATAATGGCAAGATGCAACTTTTGTGTCTTGGAACCAGAAAATTTTGAAGAAGCTTTCAAGGAGAATGATTGGAGAAAAGCCATGGAAGAAGAGATTCAAGCCATCGAGAAGAACAAGACTTGGGAGCTAGTTGACAAGCCGAAAGAAAAGGAGATCATTGGAGTAAAATGGGTCTACAAAGTGAAGTTGAATCCGGATGGTTCGGTCAAGAGAAAGAAGGCAAGGTTGGTGGCTAAAGTCTATACACAACAGCCCGGAGTTGATTTTAATGAAACTTTTGCTCCGGTGGCTAGGCTTGATACCATTCGAGCTCTTATTTCAATAGCAGCACAAAAATCATGGAAGCTCTATCAATTGGATGTTAAATCAGCCTTTTTGAATGGAGAATTGGAGGAAGAAATCTATGTGGAGCAGCCACAAGGTTTCATGCACAAAGGTGAAGAGAACAAAGTGTACAAGTTGAAGAAAGCGTTATATACGGGTTGAAGCAAGCACCTCGTGCTTGGTATAGCAATATTGACTCTTATTTTGCTCAAAAGGGGTTCGAGAAGAGCAAAAGTGAGCCAACTTTGTTCGTGAAAACAGAAGGCACATCTATTCTCATTGTTGCTCTTTATGTTGATGATTTGCTTTATACCGGTAACAATGAGAAGATGATTCTTGATTTTAAGAAGGATATGATGAAAAAATATGAGACGAATGATATGGGTTTGCTAGATCATTTTCTTGGTATGGAAATTTATCAAAATAAAGATGGTGTATTTATTTGCCAAAAGAAGTATGCTGAATATATTTTGGCAAAGTTTGGGATGGATGATTGCAATCCTACGGCAACACCTCTCATTGTGAGTGAGAAGTTGTTGAAAGATGATGGTGCGAAAAAGGTTGATGCCTCTCTCTATAGGAGTTTGGTTGGAAACTTATTGTACCTCACGGCTACAAGGCCGGATATAATGTTTGGTACAAGTTTATTGTCAAGATTTATGCAAGATCCAAGTCAAAACCATTTTGGAGCGGCAAAGAGATTGTTGAGATATATTAGGGGAACTACAAATTTTCGCATCAAGTATGAGAAGAAACCAAGAGTGAAGTTGTTTGGTTATTGTGATAGTGATTGGGGAGGTTGTGTTGATGATATGAAGAGCACCTCTGGTTATGCATTTTCACTTGGTTCGGGTATGATTTCTTGGTCTTCAAAGAAACAAAAATCAGTGGCTCAATCCTCAGCCGAAGCTGAGTATGTTTCAGCTGCTATAGCTACTTCTCAAGCTATATCGTTGAGAAGAATTTTGGAGGATGTTGGTAAGTGTCAAAAGGATGCTACTACAGTTTTTTGTGACAATAAATCTGCAATTGCTATGGCGAAGAATCCAATTTATCACAGTCGGACTCGTCATATTGCAATTAAACATCATTTCATTCGAGAAGCCATTGAAGAAGGTGAGATCGAGCTCAACTATTGCAAGAGTGAGGAGCAAGTGGCGGACATTTTTACAAAGGCACTTCCAAGAGAAAAGTTCCAACAATTAAGGGAGCTTCTTGGAGTTGTGGCAGTACATTAAGGGGGAGTATGTTGTCTAATGTGCATACATGGAAGATGGAACGTCAAAGGTTAATGAATAAAGTCTAATAAAGTAGTACATGTATCTCTTAAAGTCATATAAGTTAGAGATCATGAAAAGTCATATAAGTTAGAGATCATGAAAAGTCATTCTAGAATTATCTTATGTCTAGTATAAATAGTCATGTAATTGTTGATGCAAAGTATGAGTTGAGAAATACAAAATATAGTTTCTCTTCTACATCTCCTACTCCATATAATTTCAGCCCTTATAATACATTCTTTACTACCTTCCGATCCTAACACATCTACACACAAAAGGTTCAAATTTTGTGATCACTTGAATGTATGAGACTCGAGCCTAGAATCATGTTGGAGCTTACCTAGAACCCAACAAAATCTAGCTCAATGCACATTGAGTATTTGGTTTATCATGAGAAACGATTTCAGAAAGGAGTCAGAGAGAGGTGTTCTACAGATTGTAACACTAAAGAACATCCAACACATTTTCATTATTAAGTTCTCCTTTTCCTGAACCCATGAATAATACTCCGTCCCTAAATACGTGTCAAATTTTGAATTTGAGAGAAATTTAAGAAAGTTGTCTTTTAAACAATTTTAGTATACATAATTAGGATATTTGCTAAAAGTGAATTTAATAAATTCTTTAAGAATAGACTCATTTAGTGATGGAGGGAGTAGTAAATTACTCCCTTAGTCCCATATATGTCGCATTTGATTTGTAACTTTCTTAAAGAATGTGCTTTACTTGTTGGGTATTACTTGAACAACGATAAAATTGCGCTAAGACTATTTCATTATTTTGGGACGGACTAAAAAGGAAAGTATGACATTAATTATGGGACCGAGGGAGTATCAGATACTATCTATTCAGCAGGCTGAATTTTTTATCGTCACGCAATTAATGTAAAAGTTAAGCGCAAGAGGATGTTTAATGGCAAGTAAGGAAGTTCTTACTTGGATAGGGCCAGCAGCCCTCAGCATGCCCGCAATGCCACCACCAATCACACGACCATCTGGACCAGCCAAAGAAACACTTAATGAACCACTTCTTGCTCTAATGCCGTTCTTTTCTTCAAGTGTATATGACCCTGTTAAAGCCAAAATCTCAAAGCGGCCCTGCGTCAAATTATATACTTAGAATTAGACTTTCAAAACTTGAACATATTATCTGTTTATATGGAGCAAGTTATTTACTTGCGGATGTGAAAAAAAGTGCAGCAAGATAAGACGATGGAGAATATACACCCGCGGTGAAGCTAGGAAATTTTTGAAAGATGGGAAAAATCCTTTTCAGTTTTCACTAATTAAAAGGGGGCAAAGATTTTAGTGCATTTTTTTTCTATACATAAACGGGATCAAGTCATAATAAATTGCAAAAACCTAAAATATTTACACTAGCAAGAAACCATTTGTTTGAATGTACCTCCAACAGTGATGTACACAAACCATGATTGTTACTTCTGACACAAAAAGATCGTAACAAAGTGAAAACTTAAAATTGGCACAACACAGCTAAAGCTTCGTTCTTAACCGCCCTAAAGTTATCAGCCCAATCTTTTCCGAACAAAAAAATAAAAATAAAAAATCACAAATATAATTGCACAAGGTAAATGCTATAAAGAAAAATGTAGATTTTGAAGATATGCTAGTATTTGCTAGTATTTTGCAGCCCATACTATTTCTCCAAGTAAATAAAAGTTAGGGGAAGATTCAACGCCCAAGACCAAGGATCCACTGTGCCACTTCAAAGTCATGGGATTGAAAAGTGAAGCTTGTAATGGGATATCACAGAAGTACTGCAATTATTATATGTGGCTAATGGAAGGATCAAACAGGAGATGATTTTACATGAGAGACTGACCAAAGAAAGGGGTAACATACAAGTTTCATTAGCAGGTATTTCAATCACTCGTGCAGTTTGATTGCCGCCAGAAAGAGGACTAATTAATTTTCACCCAAATAAACTTTATGCTTAATAGGAACCTTCGAGCCCTAGGTAAAATCTAAAGTCATTGCATTTAAATGACCAAAATGCATAAAAGCGAGCTAAAAATCAAGATAGGGAGGTGGAAAATGAAGTCAAGATTAATAAAGTGGAGAACTATGTCCACAGTGTTTTGTGATAGGCATGCCTTTTTAGTTTGAAGGAAGGAAACTTCTGCAAAAACCACCAACAATTTTTCAACATGATGTCAAGATTAATTTAGACATTCATTTAGGGACAAAGGGAGTACATAACAATGTAGAGCATACTAACTTCACGAGTTAGAATGCAATAACAATTTCAACATGAGAAGCATATAGGAAAGTTGGTTAGGATAGAGAAGTCCGAGTGAGGGTGTGGGTTTGGCCCGAACCAGATATGGACCATATTAGAGGTTTCATCCTCTAAAACCAAGTCCTCAAGGAGTGGCTCAGTGGTAGAGCGAAGCCTTACAATGTGTGAGGTCTAGGGTTCGATCTCTTCCAATGCCTCCTACGGACACCATAATATTAATAAGAGGACAAGTGGAGAACCACTATTGATTGTCTTTTTGTAAAAAAAAAAAAAACCAATTGGTTGTAAGTGGATTAGCTCCTTAAGTCCATATACAAGCTAGTCAATGTTTAGTTATTAGTCACTATGGGGTTTAGCGGGTTCTAAGTTCCAGCACACCTCTTCACATGCAACCCGGTGATCGAACAAAGAAAATGCAGGCCCAATGCCACTTAAGAGGTAGGAGGTTCAGAAAAGACGAAGGCACGAGGTAGTTGCGAAGCTACCTTAAGGCCATAGGGTTCGATTGATCCCCTTTATATTCAGGAAATATCTTTATAGAACATACAAAATGTACACTAAAATACCAAATTTGTAAATTTCGACCCCCCTTCACTTGTGGTAAAATTTGTATCATATTGTCATTTTGACCACCTTTGTGCCAATTTATAATATGATAAGTATAATAATATTCGTTAAGCAATCTTGATCCCCTTTGAATTTTTTTTGGCTTCGTCGAGTTCAACTAATAGTGTATAGCTAGAGATGATACCAACAAAACAATATTGACACTAATAACTTCACCAATAGCATCTGACAACAATGTCAACACGCTTAATATCTAAGAAAATCAGATAGGATACAAAAGTTGAGAAAAGCCTGAGTGCAGGTGTGATACATGAAGTATCTTCTCAAGTCCATACAAAATGCTGAGGGTCAAGCACGAGGATTATCAATTTTTTTATACTAACATAACATGTAAGAAAAGTAGATTTGATAGAGTAAAGCAAAACCCAAGTGAGAAAATTAGAAAAAAAGATAAAGAAGAAGAGAGAATCCCGTGTTTGAATGGCAACATGGATTGAACCAGTTATGTTGTAACTCATCAAGTCCACATATGAGGTTGAAGTTCGAGCGCGTAGACTTTGTAATTAAAAGAACTCCAGCTATTATGCTACTTTGGTTCCATTATACTGAACAGGGACGGACCAAGGCATATCAATGAAGAGCAAGTGCATCCACTTAATCAATAATAATTGAAGTATTAGGGTGTAACTCAAACTTGGAACTCCATCCATCCCTAATTGAATATCCAAATTTCATTTTAATGGACATTCTGAAATTGTGTGCTTTTTATACATTTCAATGGCAAAGATTCATAAATATTCTTGCTATCCACTTTCTAAACATTTAGTTTTAAAAAAATGTAAAGCGAAATTTTCATTGGTAAAAAAGCGTTTAGGAACAAAGATTTTTTGCAAAAAAAGACATTCATCTTGGACAAAAATTTATTGATTCATTTAGGGACAGAGGAGTACCTCTTACTAGGCAAGTATTTAATTGATTAGGGATTAGGGTTTAGGGTTTGGGGTTTAGGGTTTTAATTGATTCACTAAAACTATCCATTTTGGCCTAACAAATGAATGCTTGTAAAAAAAAGGGATTGGATTCTAGTTCATCTATATGACTACTAAGTCTCAACAATGTAACACAAGTTAAGATAGAAAAACGAGACAGAGTGGTCATACCTCATAAGTCAAGGTACCCCCAGCAGAACAGGGCTGGCGAATTGTGACATTTGAAATAGTTCCATTAGCAGAAATAACAAAAACACCACGAGAACCGTTCAAAACAAGTGAAAAGATCTTCTCAGTTATGTCCTGCAAATTTAAAAGGAAATAAGCATAAACTTTTACAAATTTAAAAGGATCTCAAAGAAAATCAATTGAGGATGAAAAATCTTCTTCTCCGTGTAAATAAAAGGTGGACCAATATCCTATGAATTACCTCCCCCTGATTCACTTGTATCAAGTGTGGAGTAAAATCCGCTCCAGCTGTGTTCATATACATTTCACCTTCATAAATCATAGTTTCTCATGTTAATTTTATTTGATTCAACCAAAGCAAACAGCAAAGGGGGAAGAAAAAAACAAATCTTGATTCATCAGAATTGAACAGCTAAATTAATTTTTTATACAAGACATCACGAGGCGGAGGGAAACCCCTAGATACTTAATTGCTTAAGCTAACCAACAGCTTCTAGTGCTCAATTCACAAAAGTCCTTTCAATCAGAACCATTCCAGTTAAGATCAACCAAAAAAATCATTAAAATAACTAATACTACCTCCGTCACAAAAATGAAGGCCATTTTTTTCCCAAATCCCACAAAGATTGTTTACCATTTTATTTTTCATATTTCATTCCATACTGGCAAAACTAAAAATATGAAAGTGGATGACAAGTATTTTATGAATTTTTACTACTAAAAATCAACAATAATTTTTTCAGAGTGTCCCTTAAAATAAATCGTTTTGGGTTTTGGGACAGAGCGGAGGAGTAAATAAAATGTTTACATTTCCTTCAGTCAACCTCAAATTTCCAATTGTTCTTTCCCAGCAACCCATTTCCCACCATAATAAAGGAAAAAAATACAAAATCAGACTAACAATTATTTAAATCGAAAAATATGATCAGAGATAAATCCCAAATTCCATAAAATAATAAGTAACAAAATAAAATAAATAACTTTAAGGTGAAAGCTCACCCATAGAAGCAAGCAATTGGTAACTCCCATAACCAGCTGGACGGCCACGGCCCCTTTTGCCGGAAACATCCGTAGGTGGGGTTGAATAAAACCCCTGCGGTGGTGTTGATTTCATGTAAGACGGCGTCAAGTTCCCATTTTCGTCGTATTTCCTAGGCCTCCCACGTTTCTTCTTCCCACTTGAATCAATTCCACTTAGGCCAACAACACCAACCCTACTTCCCATTTCAGCTCCCACCGCCACTCCTCCACCGGATACCACTCCAATGCTCAGGTTCACTGCCGGCGCCACTTCCGGCGGAACCACCCCAGCACCACCGCTGCTGTAACCCTCACTCACCGGCGGTGAACTGTTCTCAGAGTTAATTACTGGTGACCCAGAATCAGTACTCTCCTTCTCCTCCATCATCAACCCTTCCATCATCTTTTTCAAACCCTCCACGCACAAAAAGAAGAGAGAGAGAGAGAGAGAGAGTGTGTGTGTGTGTGTGAGAGAGATAGAGAGAGAAATTGAATGTGTCTGTGTGTGTGTGTTTGAAAGAGGGAAGAAGAGGGGGAAATGGCGCCAGAACAAAAAGCAGGATGGATTTACTGTAGTGATTTTGAGAATAACCTGAAGGATTTATAGTGTTTCTCTCAGAGTTCCCTACTTCCCTTCCCTACATTAATGGAGAAAGGAAAGCAAAAGACAAAGGGCAAGAAAGAACTGATTTCAACAATTCACTTTTATTTTTTAAAGAATTAATCTCTAATTATTATGTTTACATAAATCATTTGAAGCCCATAATTTCTATCTTTCTCACTTTAGGACCTTCACATTTACTTTGGTTTCAAATTGAAGCCTAGACAAGAATTTCGTTAAATTATGTTAAGGGTATGTTTAGCAACCTCAATTTCAAGACTTGAATTTGGAATTGGAAGAATTAAATGAATTTCGTGAAACTAATTTAACCCTTTCAATTTCAATTTAATGAATTGGAATCGAGTTGTCAAACGTTAACATAAGTAAATTTTGTTAAATTTTGGATGAAAAGCTGGTTGTGTCATTAAACATTTATTTTCTTTAGGTTTTGGTCTTTTCACATTCCATGGCACATGCACACATGTGACTAATTTAACCACATGCAACCAAATTCAAACTTTTTATTGTCTTGTCATAAACAAAAACTAAAATTCATACATCTCTTGCTTTGATTTTCTCGCATGAACAATTGTGCTGTCTGTTCTGTTGTATTTTTGTTTTACATTATTTTGTTTCGCATTTATACTGAAACATAAAAAATTGTTGTTATATACCGTAAAAACTTTATAAATTAATAATGTTAGGATCAATAAAATTTTATTAATTTATGAAGTTATTAATTTATCAATAAATTGATAATTATTAATTTAAAAAGTCTTTAGTTGATTCGATGAATTTTAAATTTTCGTGTAAACTAAATTATTGTATGTATATAAAATTGTAAGTTGAAAGGAATTTGAATTTTTTGATGACTCCAACTATACTTGAACTTTAAGAGAAAACAAATAACTTTATTTTCACTAAATTGTAACAATTATTTCTTTAATCTTTATGAATTATTAATTTATGATTTTCGTGTGACCTAAAATTATAAAGAGGTCGACAAGAAAATTATTTTCTTATTATTTTATAGATTTTTATAATTTTTTCAACTGATCCAAGTCCAGACCGGACAAATTTATTATTTTATAGAGTTTATTAATTTATCGAGTAATAATTTATAAAGTAAATCAGATACAAAAAGAAAGTCTAGACCTTAAAGTGAGAAAAATAAAACTATAGGCCCCCAAATATTACAGCACTTAAACTTTGGGGTAATAAAATGAGATTGACCATGTTTTTAAAAAAACACATTTTTTTCCGAACCCTTATTGATTTTTAAATTTTTGTAAAGATTTGTTTGTTGGAACAATTACGATCCATTAAACATGAACCGACTCATCACTAGATTAAGAAGAGAAGAAGAAGAAGACGGAAGCGTGTAATTACCTTGTGATTCCATGTTCGTTCTTAATCTTGTTCTTGATGAAGATATAAAGATAGCCTTTGATTTAGGAAGAGTAGATCTTCTAAATGATGAGTGCCTTTTAATCTCTTTGTTCTTCAAGTACTTAGGAAGAATATTGGATCGAATGAGAATGTAATAACAAGTGATTCATAGGCTTGATGGATAGGCCTTTATATAGGAATCCAAGGGGCACTTCATTTAGGGACTACACCTATTGATATATAAGATATTACCATTATGCCCATCATTTAATGGTATACTTATATTATGGAATTCTACATATTATTTAGAGTTCTATACTTTATACCATATATTATAATATTGATCATTATTTTATTAAGTATTTATATGTCATATTAATCCATGTTCTTACAATCTCCCACTTGGATTATTATAACATATACCTTCACTTAATAAATTTCTTCAATCATATTTATAACACAAATGACAACCCTTATGTGCACTTTGTTGTCATTCGAAAACAATCCCGTCCATTAGTCATATAAGTATAAGGACTAAAGGGGCATTCGTTGTAATTGATTCGCAACTAAACCCACATTAATCACATATATATATCCAACTAAATGACATAGATAAAGTATAGATATGTAGCATGGAAAATTAATGAATATATATGAAGAATGCATATATATATTCTCCAACTAGTCCTACTTTAACCAAATGAGATCAATTTAAATAAAAACAACACAAGGAAATAGAAACATTTAAAACTCCCACTGATTTAGGCATTATCAAAAGTCATTACACCCATATGAGCAACATGCTCGTGAAATACTAAAGGAGATAACGCCTTAGTAAATGGATCCGCTAACATGGAGTTTGTACCAATAAATTCTATTTCTATTTGTTCATTTTGTACTCTTTCTCTCACAACAAGAAACTTAATATCTATATGCTTAGATTTAGATGAACTCTTGTTGTTGTTGGAGTACAATACCGCGGCCCGATTGTCACAATATAACTTAAGCGGTCTTTCAACACCTTTGACAATTCGCAGCCCTTCTATGAATTTTCGCAGCCATATAGCTTGATTGGATGCCTCGTAGCAAGCAACAAATTCGGCTTCCATGGTGGAAGTAGTAACTAATGTTTGCTTGGCACTTCTCCAAGATATCGCTCCACCGGCCAAAGTGAAGACATAACCCGATGTCGATTTGCGACTATCTTGGCATCCAGCAAAGTCGGAATCGGAAAAACCAATGATCTCAAGATGATCCGACTTTGTATATGTAAGCATGTAGTTCTTCGTGTTTTGTAAGTATCTCATCACTCTTTTGGCTGCGACCCAATGTTCTCTTCCCGGATTGCTTTGATATCGTCCAAGCATGCCAACAATAAAGGCAAGATCTGGGCGAGTACAGACTTGAGCATACATTAGGCTTCCTACTGCCGATGCGTAAGGGATATTTTCCATATACTTGGATTCAAGATTATTTTTAGGACATTGATTTAAACTGAACTTATCTCCCTTAGAGACCGGGGTGTCATGTGGTTTACAATTTTCCATGCTAAACCTTTGTAATACCTTCTCTATATAGCTCTTTTGTGATAATCCTAACATACCTCGTGAGCGATCACGATGTATTTGGATTCCTAATACAAAAGAAGCTTCTCCAAGATCTTTCATCTCAAATTTGTTTGAGAGAAATTTCTTGGTTTCCTTAAGAAGGTCCTTATCATTACTAGCAAGCAAAATGTCATCCACATATAAGACCAAAAATATAAACCTACTCCCACTGAACTTATGGTATACACAATCTTCACCAAGATTCATTTCAAAGCCAAATGAAAGAATAACTTGGTTGAATTTTAAGTACCATTGACGAGATGCTTGCTTGAGCCCATAAATGGATTTCTTAAGTTTACAAACTAGTTGACTAGTTTGATCCGAATCAGTCACCATTTCTGGTTTCTTCATATAGATAGTTTCCTCAATGTCGCCATTGAGAAAAGCTGTCTTTACATCCATTTGATGAAGCTCAAGGTCAAAATGTGCCACTAAAGCCATAATGATTCTAAAAGCATTTTTAGAGGATACCGGTGAAAATGTTTCTTTGTAATCAATGCCTTCTTTTTGAGTAAATCCTTTAGCGACAAGACGAGCCTTATGTCTTTCCACATTACCTTGTGAATCCCTTTTGGTCTTAAAGATCCATTTACATCCGATGGGTTTCACATTCTTAGGTAATGGGACAAGATCCCAAACGTTATTGTCATTCATGGATTTTAACTCTTCATTTATGGCATCAATCCACTTACGAGAATTTGGACCACTAATGGCTTCATGGAAGGTGATTGGCTCATCTCCCACTAAACCTAACGGTTCCTCATTCTCGGCAAGATACACATCATAATAATCTGGTATAGCACTCCTTCTTGCTCTATTAGATCTTCTTAATGGCAACGGTTCTTCTTGATTTTGAGGGTGTTGAATTTCCTCATCAACATTTTCATGTTGTTCATTAATAGGAGAATTAACTTCATTTTGAATATTATGTTCTTGTCGAATTTCAGGCACAACTGCTTGATTTTCGATAGGAACTATAGGAAGAGGTATAGAAACGAATTCCTCTTCTATTTCTTCAAATTCAAAATTACTATTCAAATTTTCCCCTCTAAATTCAACATCCTCAAAAAACCTAGCATTTCCCGTCTCGAAAAAGGTTCTAGTTTTTGGGTCATAGAATTTATATCCCCTAGATCTTTGAGAATACCCTACAAAATAACTACTAACTGTCTTAGCGTCCAACTTTCCTTCGTTAGGTCTATAAGGCCTAGCTTCGGCTGGACAACCCCAAACATGAAGATGATTAAGGGACGGTTTCTTACCGGTCCATAATTCATAAGGGGTTTTGTCAGTAGCTTTTGAAGGAGCTCTATTAAGTAGGTAGGTTGCGGTTTTCAAAGCATCGCCCCATAATGAGTGAGGTAAAGAAGTACAAGAAACCATACTTCTTACCATATCCTTAAGGGTTCTATTACGTCTCTCGGCTACACCATTCATGCTAGGTGTCCCCGGCATGGTGTAGTGAGGGACAATCCCACACTCTTCCAAATAGTGAGCAAAAGGACCCGGACGTTGTTCTCCCGAACCGTCATTCCGGCCAGTAGTATTCACCACCACGATCGGATCTAACGTTCTTAATAGTCTTTTCAAGTTGATTTTCAACTTCGGCTTTAAAAGACTTGAAAACGTCCAATGATTGAGACTTTTCATGAAGTAAATAAATGTATCCATAACGAGAGAAGTCATCTATGAACGTAATAAAATATGTTTGTCCGTTCCATGAAGGGGTAGGGAACGGTCCACATATGTCCGTATGAATTAGTTCTAAGACTTTTGTAGCTCTCAAGGATTCATTTTTGTTTGTACTATTTGTAAATTTTTCCTTAAGGCATTCAATACAAAAGTTATTTTCCGGAGTATCAAGCTTATGTAATATTCCCTCGGAAACAAGCTTGTCAATTCTCCTTTTGGAGATATGACCCAAACGCCTATGCCACAAGGTATAAGAGTTTTTACTTGAAAACTTTCGTTTATGCCTCGAGAGTTAGTTTCATTATTATGGGACTCATTTAATGAATTGGCTTGTGTCAAGTAAATATAGATTATCAATGTAAGACAAAGAGCTAGTACCAAAAAGTTTTGAATCAAAATATAAATTGCATTTATTATTGCGAAGATACAGGAATAACCTTCCCGATCTAATGTAGTGACGGAAATCAAATTCCGTCTAAAAGATGGAATAATAAAAACATTATTCAAAACTAAATAATATCCGGTACTAAGAGATAATCTAAAAGTCCCTATGCCCTCCACTTCTACCGGCTTTCCAGCTCCCATGTAGATGAATCTTTCACCTTCATTGGGCGTTCGGTAGTTCGAGCAACCACTGCATACATGAACTTATGTGAGTAGTTGCACCGGAGTCTAACCACCATGTATACGAAGGAATTGAAACTAAGTTAGCTTCATACAAACAAAGCTAAATGACATACCTTTCTTAATTCGCCATTGGCGATACTTAGGGCAGTCGGGCTTCATGTGAGTGGGGTCCTTGCAAAAAAAGCACTTTTTCACCTTTTGATCATTTGATGATCCCTTAGGCTTCTTTGATGCAACCGCAATCTCCTTACCTTTTCTCTTAATCCCACGAGAAGAGGTAGATGCATAATGTGCACTTTCGGGTTTGGTGTGTTTCAACCTATCTTCTTCCTCCGTGACATGTGAAATTAATTCATTAATATTCCACTTGTCCTTTTGACAATTATAGGTCGTTTCAAAATGACCAAATTGCGAAGGAAGAGAAATTAAAGCCAAATGCACAAGCAAGTCTTCCGACAAGTCCAACTTGAGTGCTTTTAATTTTGTTGATAGATGAAACATTTCCATTATGTATTCCCTTAGGTTTCCGGTGCCCTTATACCTCATGGAAACAAGCTTCCTCAAGGTAGCACTTGTTTCCGATTTATCGCTTTTTGCAAAGCGTTGTTCTAGGGCATCTAGGAAACCTTTTGCACCAACATCCTCGGAGACCTTTGTTCGAAATGTCTCAGGAATTTGCATTCTTAATTATGCTTAGGCTGACGCGATTAGAACGCTTCCACCTCTCTGAACTTAAGCGGTCTTCCGCAGTGCTTTTATCAGTTAGAGGGGCAGGAGCTTGTTCTCTTAATGCGAGGTCAAGGTCCAAACATCCTAAGACCATAATAATCTTGTTTTTCCAAGTTTTAAAGTTTGTCCCAGTTAGCAAAGGAATTGAGTTTAAGGCAGTAGTAACAGATGAAGCACTGATCAAATCTGAATGAAGAGAACAAAAGAATGAAACAAAACATATATAAGAAACTACACAATGATTAATTATATCAAGATGAATTCCATCATAATAAAAGATAATCGATATGACATCAAGACTAATCTTTGGATTGCGAATTGACTCATAATTTGATTTATCTTAGGGTAAACAAATAGCTTTAAACAATACACTTTAAATACTTGCCTTCCTTTGGGCCGGTTCAAGTATAGAAAATGTCCTAAAGCTTAAGGTACTTGTTTCCCGGTAATAAAGAATATAAACAATTCATTTTAAACACCCGCCTTCCTTTGGGATGGTTCACAGCATTTAAAATGACCAAAAGTTTAGTTCAATTATTACCCCATGAATGTAAACACTTAGTCAATAACAAGGTCTCCTTTGGGAAACAAGCATGTTATCACATATCAATATTTACATTCATCACTTTAACAAATTTGTATTTAAATAACGTAAATTGCTTTGGCAACAATATTATTTAAACAATGAATAAATTTGTTTAAGCATATAATTAATCATTCTTTAGGGCACTTAAGACTTTAAGGTAAATGGTAAAGAAACAAACGAAATTTATTAATAAAAGACAATATCCTTTTGTTCTACCCGTCCATTCTTAAAGTTTAATAACTCCAAGAACCACCGAAGCGCGACTGGTGTCCAGACATTATAATTTATTAATAAATTATCAAAATTTTTGGGCAACGAAAAATCACCATTATACTCCATTTTTTTTTTTTTTTTTTTTTTTTATGAACAACCGTGAAGTAAAAAGTCACCAATTATACCTTTTACACCCACGGTCCATACCAATAGGTGGAATAAACAATTAAGAATCACATTTAAAAGCCACTATGAATGAACAGACACGTACGGAACATATGGATATGGAGTAATATAAAAGTCACTTAATTTAAAAGCCACTATATTATGAACAGCCATGGTCCGAACTGATCCAATTGTTTTACTACTAAATGCAATCAGATTCTATTGCTTTTTTTTTTTTTTTTTTCAGAAATTAAATTTTAATACAAACACGAATGTCAAGCAAAATTAATGCTTAACTAAGACATGAATATACAAGTAGATCCAACACGATTGTGCGACATAAAACGCTCTGTTGTGTCAATGGGATAATCTTGTACTTTAATTAAAATGGTCAAACAAGTAGATCTAGATTTGCACACTCCATACATCATACAATGTTGGCTATGCAAATGGGATAATCTTGCTTGAACCATCATGTCTCTTAAGTTTGATTTTACCATTCTTAATTTAATGGTGACTCAATTTTCAATCAAAGTAAGTAGATCCGCATACTCACAACACATTTAAAAAATGCGTGGCTATGCATATGAACAAACTCACAACGCATCCAAGGATGGTGGCTATGTTCAAAAATGGGATAATCTTACATTGAAAGCCTTTTGAGTAAAACCAAAATTTCAGAAATAGAAAGAAGTTATGAACATAATACTCTTAGACAAAATGAGTATTATGTACAAGAACAAAACTAAGTGTAATTATACATGGATTTAAAAACAAATTAAAGCACAAGACTTTATAAGAAATTCAAACTCAATCTAGTATATGAGCAGGCTCTGATACCAATTGTTGGAACAATTACGATCCATTAAACATGAACCGACTCATCACTAGATTAAGAAGAGAAGAAGAAGAAGACGGAAGCGTGTAATTACCTTGTGATTCCATGTTCGTTCTTAATCTTGTTCTTGATGAAGATATAAAGATAGCCTTTGATTTAGGAAGAGTAGATCTTCTAAATGATGAGTGCCTTTTAATCTCTTTGTTCTTCAAGTACTTAGGAAGAATATTGACTGAATGAGAATGTAATAACAAGTGATTCATAGGCTTGATGGATAGGCCTTTATATAGGAATCCAAGGGGCACTTCATTTAGGGACTACACCTATTGATATATAAGATATTACCATTATGCCCATCATTTAATGGTATACTTATATTATGGAATTCTACATATTATTTAGAGTTCTATACTTTATACCATATATTATAATATTGATCATTATTTTATTAAGTATTTATATGTCATATTAATCCATGTTCTTACATTGTTTTCCTAAATGACATTATTTATTTTCTAAATATATACCATTTTATCATAATTGCAAATCACAAAAAAATGAATTAGAGGAGAAGGCCTTAATAATTTCAATTAATATGGATGGTCGTATGGACTTCTCTTATGGTGTATTTTTTAAAAAAAATATATTAAATTTTGAATATAGTTACTAAAGGGGGTTTTATCATTTAATTATTCTATATTGCCATTACTCTCTACCCAAATTTAGGCAAGCTATGTAAAATTATGATGTTTTTGTATATCGCTTATCATATATTTAAATCTTATCTCGAGCTAATAACTTTTTAACTTGTCAAGAAATAAAATGTGCATGCTACAAGAACTATTGTCAATCATTGTCTAATTATGGCATTATGAACTGTCAATTTCGAGAAAACAAGATGGGATGGGACATGTCTATAAAATCATACAACTCTGTGGGATGAGCCCGAATTTTTCACGAGCATGAAATTCTCCATTTCGTTTCATCCCACTTCGTCGACCCCTAGTCTCAAGACATTACTGGTTGATTAGACACAACCATAAAAGACAATTGTGCAAGTAGAAAACAAAAAGTAAATGCAATATAAATTTAAAAATGATCAGAAATAAGGCAGATATTGATTTCAAAATACAAACTAATATATACTCCCTCCGTCCCAATAGAAGCTTCCCATTTTGCCATTTTGGGTGTCCCGTTAAAAGCTTCCACTTTTCTTTTTTGGCAAAGAAATCTTTACTATTCCCTCCACTCATTCTCTCTCCTACATTATTTTAATACTCACAACACTATTATAATTTACTATTCCCTCCACTCATTCTCTCTCATATTTTCAAATTACACTCATAACATTTTTTCTTCCCACCCATTTTATTAATTTGCGTGCAAAGCAAAAAACGGGCAGCTTCTATTGGGACGGAGGGAGTATATATATACACACATAATAGAAGTTATAAGAAAATCAAACGTAGTTGAAATAATAAACATAAATGCAACATAAATTCAAAAAATTAATATTTAAGGGTTAAAAATTAAAAATAAAATTAATAAAAAATGCGGGACATTCCGTCTCATCCCGCCTGTCTCGCGTCCCAAACGAGATGTTTCAAATAGTCCCGCGTTTATACGAATTAGAATATTTTATCCCATTCTTATTTACATGGCAAAACGGATCATCCCGCCAAAACGTTTCCAAATTATCAACTCTACTGAACGGTCTTTATCTTTCTTTCAAACATTTATAGATCAAGTGTTTATATTTTCACATGTGTCGAGTTAAATCAGACCCATTTCACCTCACGAAAATGGACCTAATAATCCCGTATAATTCACGAACTCTTATTCAAGCAGATGGATCGGACCGGGCAGGCCCGACCGTTTGTACCTAATCACTTGTAAGTTACAAATGCCAAGGGCCAGTCAACGAACTAAGATTAATGAAAAGCTAGTCAACTGGTAACATGCTGCAAAGTTGGGAAACCCATCATAAAGTATTGCACTCTTCTTTTTATAATCGAAATGTTCAAATCCCTAATTTATTATATTATTCCGAGCTTCCTTGAAAAAAAATAAAAAATAAAAAGTTCCGAGCTTTACTTGGATCTCATTCTCGACATTAACGCGTATTTTTGTGTGTGTCATTTACATATATAGAGGCCCTGCTATCATAACGTAGGGGTGTGCACGGTACGGTACGGTACGGTACGGTACGGTACGGTTCGGTTTGGTATGATTTTTAGATAAAATCGATATCGTATCTGAACATACCAAAAGTGTCGAGTTGGGCCAAACAAGTAAAGCCCAATCACAGGCAGCCTTGACTCTCACATTCTCAATGAGGCTGACCCAACTAAAACAAGGCCCCAAAGCCCACCTCAAGGATCAGTCGACTAAGCCCATGGTCCGGCCCACCAGGCCCCGACTTAACTTAGTCCGACTTCAGAATCCATACTACAACTCGGGTACGAACCATGCTCTACCCGACAGTCAGGTCGACCATTCCTCGAATGGCGACCTCGACCTAACCTCCAAGTGTCGACCTGACATATGTTGACGCACGTGGGCCAAACTTTCCATAACAGCATCCTTACAAATCAGGAACGGTTACAGGCACGTTCTCATGGCCATAACTGCCGCTATAATCCCGGAGCTCATGTAGCACCACCCAAAAATACAACCACCAGCACCTATAAATACTTCATCACTATCAAACGGTGAAAGGTAACTGCCATTTTGCTATTGGAATTCATTCATTCAATACATTTTGAGCAATATTCAACTGTGATCTTACTCTCACGCCTGAGCGTCTTCGCCGGAGACACATCCGGCTAGTCGTGGGTTCTGATTTCAGGTCAAGGAGCCAGGTGATTCGTCCTGCCACGTGGAGGAAGATTGATAAGCACAATTCCTGCAGCATCAGTTTGGTTCCATTGCCGGGAAACGTGCTTTAGCTTGACCTCGAAAATTTCCATCAACCAACAATCATGGTAACCCCAGACAGGCATAGGTCTCCAGTTCGATCAGAGAGGACTCATTCTCACAGAGACAGGAGGAGTAGGCAGGTAACTCCCCCTAGAAGCGAAGGTCAAAGGTCGAATGCTGTTCCCCCTGCAAAAGATGAAAGACCCGACGCCAGAGAGTGGTTGTTGATGAAAAAGAAGTTTGAACAATGGGAGGAGGAGAAGAAAAAAGAGATTGGAAAGGTCGAACGAATTGACTTTGCTCTTCGACCTTTGTCCAAGGAAATCAGAGATAGTCGACCTCCTCCTACTTTCAGGTTACCTCTTCTTGAGAAGTATTCGGGGTCGACCAATGTAAGGAGTCATATAGCACATCTGGAAGCTACAATGTGTTTTGTCGCCAATGAGGACGACAATATGTGCAAAGCTCTCCTAAGCACACTCACTGGGGCAGCCTTAACTTGGTTCAATGGTTTAGCCGCCGGTAGCATCACCACTTGGACATGCTTCAGGACGAAGTTCCTAGATCGCTTTTCGACTGCTGGAGCTCGGAAAGTGACTGTCACTGGCCTCAACAACTTGGTACAGGCCAAAAATGAAAGCTCGATGAGCTACTTCACCAAGTTCAAGGAAATGGTGGATAAGATAGAGGAGGACCTCACTGATAGGGAAGTCATCAATTGCTTCCGAAACGGCATTTCCTCGGCAGACATGGATTATGAACTCACGGTTAGACAAGAACAACTCGACAGGAGTTGTTTGAGAAGGTGTACAATGTCGCTCTTGCTGAGGAAAGGAAAGAGAAGAAGAATGGTAAAAGCCCCAAGGTGGAGGTCGCTGATGACAAGAAGGACCCCAACAAGAGCGGAGGAAATAATAAAAATGGAAAAAACAGGACCAGGGCTACGTAAAAGGTGCACGAGGCTTTCACTCCCCTTACGGTGAGTCGAACGAAATTATGAATGCCGTCGAGTTGGCTCCCCCTGCCCCAATGAACCCGGGCAACAAGTTCGGAAGGGACAACGGTAAATGCGTGATTATCACAAAGATACGGGACATCTCACGGAGGATTGTTTGGGTTTGAAGCGGATCATCCGAAGAATGGTCGAGCGGGGTAGACTCGACGCATATGTGAAGAGGCCTCAAGGCGGGTGGAGGCGAGCGGCCGGCGAGGTGGGCAACGGGGACCCGGGCAACCTAGAGCTTAACTCGGGAGTCATTACAGAGCGAGCAAGCAATACGGCCATCAAACACAAGATCTTTCGGCTCAACAAAGCCCCACATGTACCTCGAGGAGAGATGTAAGAGATGAAGTGATCAGTTTCTACCCTCATGAATTAGCAACTAATATGGCGGCTAGGGAGCAAGTTCTCGTCATCCCAGGTCTCATAGACGGATGTACGACGAGCAGACTCTTGGTCGACACGGGGGCCTGCAAAGATATCTTGTTCTACAAGACTTTCAAAGAGATGGGTCTTAATGACGAACAGTTGGAAAGATATGATGGTAGGTTGGAGGGCTTCACCAACCATCGAGTTGATGCTAAAGGCCAAATAGAGCTCGACGTCGACCTAGGCCATCACCCCCAAAGGATTGTGTCAAAGGTACAATTTATCGTGATTGATGTGAATAGTGACTACGCTGCCATACTTGGTATTCCTGGACAGGTCGCTCTTGGAATGGTGGCATTGATCCCTCATCAACGAGTCAAGTTCCCCACACCTGCTGGAGTAGGCTGCGTACAAGGTACAGCTCGAGCCTACTTAGACCATGTTCTTCGGGAAAGAAAGAAGAGAGAGCTTGAGATCGAGACGGCAGATGGTTATTTAAAGCTGTCTCAATCAGTCACCAAAACTACTCGGCTGTCTACAATCACCAATGTGGAAGAGTCGACCTATCGCTCAAATGACGAGGTCATGCTTGAGTCGACATGTCACTCTAACACCACAGAGGTCGATCCAGACGTAGTTATGGTCGACCAAGTCCTCATAGGCAACCTATGCCTCCAGCTCGACAATAACTCGGGGGCCACCACCACCACCAGCGGCGAGGTTGCGAGACAAGGCTGGATGACATGATAGGCGAGGAAGCTCCACATTTGGGAGGCGAGGAAAGACAAAGGAGTCGAGAGATAATAATCGAGACTCTACAATTCGAGGATGGACCGAGTTAGAAGGCGTGGGACGAACTAGAGTCAATAATTACCAACCTTTCCTACCCCGACCAAAATTCGGATTGGAAAGCGGCTATCGGTTGAGGAACGAGCGAGAAATCATCGAGCTACTCAAGGAGAGTAATGATGTCTTCGCATGGAGGGTAGAAGACATGAGG
The DNA here is from genome assembly GCA_022495995.1 of Adenophora triphylla var. japonica. Classification (NCBI taxonomy): domain Eukaryota; kingdom Viridiplantae; phylum Streptophyta; class Magnoliopsida; order Asterales; family Campanulaceae; genus Adenophora; species Adenophora triphylla. The sequence goes on from JAFEMH010001302.1 coordinate 184,731, forward strand.
GAATCAAGGAGGAGGTCATTTGTTCATAGACTCGAAGTCAACCCGACCATAAAGCCTAGGCCCCAAAAATTGAGAAGTTTTGCTCGTGACAAGGAAGAGGCTATTAAAACTGAGGTGCAAAAACTTTTAAGTGCAGGGATAATCAAGGAGGCCACTCATACAACGTGGTTGGCCAACGTGGTCATGGTGAAGAAATCAAATGGCAAATGGAGGATGTGCGTCGACTTCACCACTCTCAATCTTGCTTGCCCAAAAGACTGGCTACCCCCTTCCCGGGATCGACAAGCTAGTTGACTCCATTGCAGTCACTCCACCCTCGGTTTCCTCGACGCTTACTCGGGTTACCACCGTTAAGATGCATAAAGATGACATAGTCAAGACGGCATTTCAAGCGAGCTGGAGGCATCTGCTTGCTACAACATGATGCCGTTTGGATTGAAGAATGCGAGGTGCGACTTATCGAGAGGATGGTGAACAAAGTCTTTGCTTCTCAAATTGGTCGAAACATGGAGGCCTACGTCGACGATATGGTCATCAAAACAAAGGCCGGACGTCACGTGGTCGACCTAAAGGAAACGTTCGCCAATTTAAGGGCAAACGACATGAAGCTCAACCCTAGCAAGTGTGTATTTGGTGTAGGTTTCTTTGGAAAGTTCCTTGGGTTCATGGTATCTCAACGGGGTATAGAAGCGATCCGAAAAAATCAAGGCTCTAGTCGAGATGAAGGAGCCTACAAGTATAAAGAGATGCGACGACTCGATGGCGGGGTGGCGGCCACTAGGTCGCTTTATATCGAAGTCGGGTGAAAGGTCTCTCCCCTTCTTCAAATCATTAAGGGGACGAAAAACTTTGAGTGGACGGCCGAATGTCATTCGTCGTTCCAACAACTCAAAGAATACCTTGCTACTCCTCCACTCACGAGCGGCAGACCACTTTGGTGAGACTTTGTTTGTGTATTTATCCGTGGGAGACAAGTCGGTTGCGGCGATCTTGATCGAGAGAAGAAGAAGGGCTTCAAAAGCCAGTATACTACATCAGCAAGGCCTTATCGGATGTGGAAAGCAGATATTATAATGCTGAGAAGGTCGCTTATGCTCTAGTCGTGGCTTCAAGGAAGCTGCGAGCTTATTTCTTGGCTCACCCAATTGTGGTTCTTACCAATGCGCCTTTGAGAAAGATATTGCACAAGCCGGAGAGTTCGTGCCGATCGCTCAATTGGTCAATTGCCCTTACCGAGATTTGACATTGAGTATCGACCTCGAAAGGCTTGAAGGCTCAAGCTCTAGGCGACTTCTTGAGTCGAGCTTACGTTCACCAAGGAAGACGACGAGCGGCGAGCTCCGAAGGAAAAGGTTAAGGGAAAGAACACGAGTGCCAACCCGCCATTGCGCTACCCGACGATTGTTGGAAGGTTTATTCGGATGGATCGGCGACCAAAAATGTTAGTGGAGCTGGGATTGTCTTGATCGAGCCAGAGTCTGGAACCGTGTATGAGGAATCACTGAGGTTCAAGTTCGACGCTTCCAACAACCAAGCGTTTTGGAGCGACTAAGATCATGGCTTATTGTGATTCACAAATGATAGTCAACCAGGTCAAAGGCGAGTACGAAGTGCTTAGTTCTACTCTAATCAAATACTGCGACCTGGTAAAAGAGTTGATAAAAGACTTGGAATTACAGGAAATTCGGAGGATTGGACGGGAAGGCAACGAGCTAGCCGACCTCCTCTCGAAATTAGCTACTTCGGATGAGCCACATGATGAGCCCATCTCCTTCCTCGAAAATCCGGCTTATGAAAGGGTAAAAATTGATGCATAGATGATCCCTCGAGAAATTGGACTCATGAGAAGTGTTGGATTGAGGAAATGAAGGCTTACCTAGAAAGCGGTGAGCTGCCTGACGACGAGAAGAAAGCTCGAGCTATCAAAAAGAAAGCTCCAAGATACGTCATTCAAGGAGGCAACCTATTCTGAAGATCCTACACTCGACCACTGCTAAAGTGTATCCACCCACAAGAGGTCGCCCTATTGATACATGAAGTGCACAGTGGGATTTGTGGCGGACACCCGGGGGCCAGGACCCTTGCTGACAAGCTAATTACTTTGGGATACTACTGGCCACATATGAGAGCCGACACTCACAACTTTGTTCAGCAATGTGATCAATGCCAAAGGTTTGCCAACTTACCTCATATGCCGGCAATAGAGCGAGACTCCGATGGTGCGGCTTGGCCATTTGATATGTGGGGTGTCGACTTGATTGGACCCTTCCCTCCCGCTCGAGGAAATTGCAAGTACGTGATCGTCGCTATCGATTATTTCACAAAGTGGGTTGAGGCCAAGCCATTAGCTCGAATCACAGAGGAAAATGCCATCAACTTCATTCATGACTTCATTTGGTGTCGGTTTGGTTTTCCTCGGGCTATAGTGTCCAGGCAATGGTCTACGGTTCTCCCAAACATTCGAAACGAGAGATGAATCGGGTAGGAATCAAACATTGGAAATCTTCGTCGCCTACCCCCCGGGAAATGGGCAAGGCGAGGCGGCAAATAAACTCGTTCTATCTTCGCTCAAGACGGGACTCGTAGGTCGACGTAACAATTGGTTGGACGAACTCCCACTTGTTCTTTGGGCAGTTCGTACAACCACTCGGGGGCCTACGGGGGAAACCCCTTTCGCTCTCACATATGGGTCAGAGGCCATGGCACCTGCTGAGCTCAGATTCCCCCTTTGCTAGAGTGACTTTCTTCAATCGGGAGCAAAATGATATCAACAGTATTGATCGACCTGGATCGATCGACGAGAAGCGAGACACAACCTACCTCCGAATGGTCAACTACAAGCGACGAACTAAAAGTTACCACGACAAGAGGGTCGAGCAAGGTCATTCCAAGTTGGGGATTATGTGTTGAGAAAGATCGAGGCAACGGGAAGGAGAACCCAACAGAATAAGCTATCTCCTAACTGGGAAGGCCCTATGTGGTTACTCGAGTCATCAAGGAAGGAACCTACATGATAGCTCACCCTGGAGGAGAGGAGTTGAAACATCCTTGGCACGCCACCCACCTCATCAAATACTATTTCTAGCTTTCAGTTCCCAATTTCAAGCTTATGCTAATTCTAGTTTCAAATTGATGTAAGCATGTTCCCTACTTTAATGAAAAGAGCAGTTCATTCGATCAAACATAGTGTTACACTCACTGACAAGCTCGACTCTTAGTCAGCTTCGTTCTAACAAGCTCGACTCTTAGTCAGCTTCGTTCTAACAAGCTCGATTTTTAATCAGCTTTGTCTATTTAACAAGTCCGACTCTTAGTCGACTTCTTTCTAACAAGCTCGACTCTTAGTCAGCTTCGTTCTAACAAGCTCGATTCTTAATCAGCTTTATTTATTTAACAAGTCCGACTCTTAGTCGACTTCTTTCTAACAAACTCGACTCTTAGTCAGTCTGTTCTAATTAGCTCGACCATGGGTCAGCTTTAATATTGTGGATAGATTCGACTCATAATCAATCTCATTCGCAAAAAAGTTAACCAAGTTTGAGGTCGACTAAATCTGTAAAGATCAAGTCGCCTCTAGGCTCAAGTTGACTCATTCATCTTACCTACATCTAGCTCGACATACACTATGAAATGAAAACATACAACATTCAGTGATCAAAAAGTCAGCTAAGATTAGATATAACAAGTCTCCCAACGGGCTAAGACTTGGGAAAATAAATTTGCATCGGTTTCACTGCCTCCCAGCTGGGCCAGGCATTAAGATAATGTTAAAGCAAAAAACAAAAATGTTGTTGGGGACTTGTTCATTACAATTCACCTAAACAATTCGGGAGTCTTGGCCAGACACCGGTTTGGTCATCGATGGCGGCTTCGACCCTCCCCATCTCCTTGTTCTTTGGGGCCTATGGGTTTACCAGGCTACGAGTAAACCGGCTCATTTTCTTCTTCCATAGTGGCGGCATCCTCAAGCTCTGCGAGAACCACATCAAAATTCCTATCGACAACGGGGGAGCTTCCCACTTCTCACGGCCATCCTCTTGGTCTTCTGGGCTATGAAGGCCAAGTCGTTCTCAAGATAAGGAACAAGGGAGTGTCCACCACGGGCGGCATGTCATATTGGGCTTCGAGAGAACCAACGAGCTAATTGCTCAAGGGTGACCTCGGCGGTTGGATCCACCATAGCCCGACGCGCCATGTGACGTTTACCCGCCTCCCGGGAAGTCCTGGGCCTTGGTGACTATGGCATTATAGAACTCATCTCCCTCCTTGAACTTCTCCGCGGCATCGGGCCGGCCTTCTCGAGCCTCCTTCCATTTAGCTCGAGCGAGTTGTGCTCCTCGTTAAGCTCTTTCAAAAAAGAATCTTTATCTGCGAGAAGTTTGGAGACAGGTGGTGAGCTCGACCTTCGTCTTCTCATGAGCAAGGCGCTCGGCATCCCTTTCGAGGTCACTTCCTTGAGTTTGGATTACAGCAGCTTCCAAGGTCGGACGGGGCTTTTGTCTTCACCATCTCATTGGCTTCGTATGAGTTGTCCGGATCGTTATACTTCTCCTTCATATCCATAAGCTCTTTAGCCTTTTTGGAATAATCTTGAAGGGCTTGCCTCTCCCTCTCAATGGAAGCTCTCCAAGAACTTTTCACACCTTTCGACCATAGTAAGATTCTACATTTCAAAGAAACCGAAGAAGTGTTAGCTCGCAATTAAAGCGGATCGAGTAAAGGAATAAGCGACGAGAATGAAAGAAAGTGAAAAATTACCTCACAATGAGCCATCCCGAACGGAGCCGAAAATTCCTCGGGGTGATCCCCTTATCGGCTAAATGGGCTAAGAGGTCGACATCTATTGCCCTCCTAACAATAACTTGGCCCGAGGCTCATGTCGGGATAACGGCGGCTCAAGGCTGTTGAACCACGCGGCGGAGGAACGTCACTCAACCCCCTCATCTTTTCATCCCGAGACTCTTTATTGGGGGGAAAGGAAGCTGGTGGAGGCAATTGGCTCGAAGACACAGACTTTCCCTTCTCAGATCGGGATCTCTTCTTCGAGCTCAGAGGACGATCGTCCTCATCTTCCTCCATGTCATCATCATCAACATTGACAACCCGTAGCAAAGGGACTAGCCCCCACCATCCTAGCTCCAGAGGTCTCCACATTAGCATCTTGATTTGGGTCGGAGCTCAGACTTGCCCTAACTGACCTGTGGGATTCGTCACCTCCTTCATTAGCATCATTGGATTGAGTGCCACTCTGCAAAGGGTCTTCCAGCTCGACCTCTTCCATTGGGATCATTCCAGCAACATCCTTCGGGAGCAGATTGTTCCTAGTAGCAGCTTCTCTCTCTCTCTGCTCGCCTTAGCATTGGCAGCCCCATGAGCCCTCTTGGCTTTCTTCTTATCAGAAACCCCAACAATACGCACCATATTCGCTTCTTGTTTGGGAGTTAAAACTACACGACATCAAAGTAATCAAGTGTTAGCTCGGCAATTCAAAGCAGTTCTATGTACGAGCTAAACAGTTCTACGAGTAAACAATTGGCGAGGTAATTGATACGATTCAAAGCAGTTCTATGTACGAATTAACTAATTCTACATACGAGCAGGCGATTTGATAAGTACAGAGTTGCAATTCGAGATAGTTCTATGTACGAGCTAACTAGTTCTACATACGAGCATTCAACGTACGAGCTAAGAGTTGTGTACATGTGACGTTTACCCACCTCCAGGAAGTCCTGGGCCTTGGTGACTATGGCATTATAGAACTCATCTCCCTCCTTGAACTTCTCCACAGCATCAGGGCCAGCCTTCTCCAGAGCCTCCTTCCATTTAGCTCGAGCTGAGTTGTGCTCCTCGTTAAGCTCTTTCAAAAAAGAATCTTTATCTGCGAGAAGTTTGGAGACAGTGGTGAGCTCGACCTTCGTCTTCTCATGAGCAAGGCGCTCAGCATCCCTTTCTGAGGTCACTTCCTTGAGTTTGGATTCTGTAGCTTCAAGGTCGGACAGGGCTTTTGTCTTCACCATCTCATTGGCTTCGTATGAGTTGTCCAGATCGTTATACTTCTCCTTCATATCCGCAAGCTCTTTAGCCTTTTTGGAATAATCTTGAAGGGCTTGCCTCTCCCTCTCAATGGAAGCTCTCCAAGAACTTTTCACCTGCTCGACCATAGTAAGATTCTACATTTCAAAGAAACCGAAGAAGTGTTAGCTCGCAATTAAAGCGGATCGAGTAAAGGAATAAGCGACCAGAATGAAAGAGAAAGTGAAAAATTACCTCACAATGAGCCATCCCAGAACGAGCTGAAAATTCCTCGGGGGTGATCCCCTTATCAGCTAAATGGGCTAAGAGGTCGACATCTATTGCCCTCCTAACAATAACTTGGCCCAGGCTCATGTCGGGATAACGGCGGCTCAAGCTGTTGAACCCTGCCAGCGGAGGAACGTCACTCAACCTCCTCATCTTTTCATCCAGAGACTCTTTATTGGGGGGAAAGGAAGCTGGTGGAGGCAATTGGCTCGAAGACACAGACTTTCCCTTCTCAGATCGGGATCTCTTCTTCGAGCTCAGAGGACGATCGTCCTCATCTTCCTCCATGTCATCATCATCAACATTGACAACCTGTAAAGGGCTAGCCCCCGCCATCCTAGCTCCAGAGGTCTCCACATTGGCATCTTGATTTGGGTCGGAGCTCAGACTTGCCCTAACTGACCTGTGGGATTCGTCACCTCCTTCATTAGCATCATTGGATTGGGTGCCACTCTGCAAAGGGTCTTCCAGCTCGACCTCTTCCATTGGGATCATTCCAGCAACATCCTTCGGGAGCAGATTGTTCCTAGTAGCAGCTTCTCTCTCTCTGCTCGCCTTAGCATTGGCAGCCCCATGAGCCCTCTTGGCTTTCTTCTTATCAGAAACCCCAACAATACGCACCATATTCGCTTCTTGTTCGGGAGTTAAAACTACACGACATCAAAGTAATCAAGTGTTAGCTCGGCAATTCAAAGCAGTTCTATGTACGAGCTAAACAGTTCTACGAGTAAACAATTGGCGAGGTAATTGATACGATTCAAAGCAGTTCTATGTACGAATTAACTAATTCTACATACGAGCAGGCGATTTGATAAGTACAGAGTTGCAATTCGAGATAGTTCTATGTACGAGCTAACTAGTTCTACATACGAGCATTCAACGTACGAGCTAAGAGTTGTGTATGCAGCTCAAAATATTTCTGTGTGCCAATAAAGAGCTACTTATGCAAGTTAACAGTGGACGAGCTAATGAATGCATGTCAAGTAAACCCTTACCACCAATATGTTCTCCATGGTCTTTGCAATAATTTTCGTCCTTCTGACAAAATTGACAGTTCTCCTTCAACCTACCCAAGGAATGAGTAACCCAGTCTGGATATACCTGGCCTCTCAGCACAGGAACAAGGGGTTCTACCACTCCATCCCCAGGCATCATCCCAGCCTGGATATAGTTGTACTTGGTCGTCCCTAGCACCTCCCAGCTAATGGGCCCTTTCTTGACCAATGCGCACAGTTTCCTATACAAGGTTTGGTGCCATGGAGGCTCCCAGTAATTCTCCTCGTCAATAACGTCAGACTCGTTATTTGGCAAGGGGAACTCCCATCCCAGCCTACTCTCTACAACTACCACATGGGAATTCCAGCTGCTATGCTTATTGGGAAGATTGGCAAACAACTTTGGAGAATTGGGTTTGGAAGGAGTACTAATCCCCCAATCTGCCTTGTCGAGCTTTGGAGCGAAAAATTCCTTGAAGACTCTCATGCAAGGCTCATGGCCTAGAAACAGCATACCATGGCAAAACACACTAGTACCACCCAAGTGTTGGCCCAAGCCGGGAGGAAGAGCATCCATGCACTCCAGAATTCGTTGATGAAGGGATCTAAGGGCAACCTCGGTCCCGCCTCAAAGCGTCCATAAAAGAAGGCCACCCTAGTGGCATCGGTAGTGAAGGCGGTACGGAACTTAGCCATAAAATGCCTTACTAAGGATGGTTACCCTATAATCCGCTCTACTTACCCACGAAATCATAAACCATGTGATATCGGGACTCCATATTTTTCTTTCCTCGAAGAGGCCTACTGGGTATATATCCTCTCTCATTCTTCCCCGGTACAACAGAGGAGCCAAACGCATCCACTATTCGAGGACTTGAAGAAGTTGAAGCTGCAACTCCACCTTGGGTCGTCATATCTGTACAAACAAAGAGGAAGCAGGGGAGTCGGTCTAAGAGCACATTCAGTCGACCTACCTAAGGGCGACCTAGACTCCCCTGGAAAACTTATTCTATTTCTAAGGAAAGATGGTTTGTGGACATCCCTAACATAAAACAAGGTTATATGGTCGAGTAGCTCATGAAACAGATGGAAAGTGACGATATTCGAATCATCGACTGCTAGGTTTTCAACGTCCCCTACAATGGGCAAACCTATCTCACTTAAATTCAATTCCCACCTAGTCAAGATAGGCGCATTCATCCAAGGACATCACTCTCCACTCACCGTTCACGTTCTTATACACCCTACGGTTAACAGTGCAGTACCCATACCAAGCTCCTGGTTCACTACTGAAGGTCCTAGCCATGGCGGAAATCGAAACAAAGCAGAAATCAAAGCCCTAATGCAAGAGTACAAGATAAATACCTCAATTGATTGCAGAAGGGAGAGTCGTAGACAAAGACGCAAGCTTGAAATTAATCCTGCCGCAATTCCGCAATTATCGCCGGAGAAGGAGAGTTTAGAAACGGTAAGAATTCGTTTCAAAGGGAGATTTTTGGTATTTATATTTTCCCAAATTTGGAATGGGAAAAGAAATTCGAAATTAATTTTCCAAAATTAAACGCTGAAGCGGTTTTCGAGTAAGACTACCAAGCGTCGAATAGTAATCATTCTTTGAAAAGCGGCGCTCCTTCATCTCTGACCGTTCATCGCCGACGTCCGGGATCATGCCACGTCATTTTGGTCGACTAAAATATCCATATGAGTAGCGACCTGCGAGTAAAGCAATTCTCGTCAAAGATTTCCTTAACTTCCAAGTCGACAAAGTCCACTCGAAAGTTGGGGGCCACTGAACATACCAAAAGTGTCGAGTTGGGCCAAACAAGTAAAGCCCAATCACAGGCAGCCTTGACTCTCACATTCTCAATGAGGCTGACCCAACTAAAACAAGGCCCCAAAGCCCACCTCAAGGATCAGTCGACTAAGCCCATGGTCCGGCCCACCAGGCCCCGACTTAACTTAGTCCGACTTCAGAATCCATACTACAACTCGGGTACGAACCATGCTCTACCCGACAGTCAGGTTGACCATTCCTCGAATGGAGACCTCGACCTAACCTCCAAGTGTCGACCTGACATATGTTGACGCACGTGGGCCAAATCTTTCCATAACAGCATCCCTACAAATCAGGAACGGTTACAGGCACGTTCTCATGGCCATAACTGCCGCTATAATCCCGGAGCTCATGTAGCACCACCCAAAAATACAACCACCAGCACCTATAAATACTTCATCACTATCAAACGGTGAAAGGTAACTGCCATTTTGCTATTGGAATTCATTCATTCAATACATTTTGAGCAATATTCAACTGTGATCTTACTCTCACGCCCGAGCGTCTTCGCCGGAGACACATCCGGCTAGTCGTGGGTTCTGATTTCAGGTCAAGGAGCCAGGTGATTCGTCCTGCCACGTGGAGGAAGATTGATAAGCACAATTCCTGCAGCATCAGTACCGAATACTTTTGGTTTATTGAATATCAAAATCGTTTGAGTTTGTTGGTCCCAAAGGTGGCAACAAGGGTGAAAATACAGCTAGAGGGGGGGGTGAATAGCTGTTACAAATTTTTCGCCCTCTTTTAAAAACTAAACCTCTTGCTTACAAAATCCTCTTGCAGTTAATAATAGACTGCAAGTGATGATGTAAAATGCACAGCGGAATAATAGAGTGTAAAGCGGTTTTGAGAGGCGGTTTGTAAAATGCGGTTTTGGTGGTGCGGTTTTGTTGAGAGCAGTTTTACAAACACGTGTATTTTGACTATGTTAACTCCAAACACTATTTCACAATAATGGATAGCTAAATAAAGATCAAACAGAGACAAAGATAAATAATTAGCAAGCACAAAAAATATAAATGCAGAAAGTAAGAACACGCTATTTGGAGTGGTTCAATCGATAAACGATCTACGTCCACTACCAAGATGGTTAGTCTTGGATTTCTAAGAGAGATTTTATATTAAGTATTGCGAGATTACAAAGTACAATAAAATCTTTTCTATGAAGAACAAATCCAAAACTATAACCAGTGTATCTCAAGTGTTTAATCTATGTGATTAAAACAAGTGAGGTGAGTGTGTGAGAACAAGATCAAGGCTCTTTAAATCTGTGAGATATAGAGCTCAATGATTCTTGAAAGTGTTAAGGCTTGATTTAGGGGAATATTTCTTGAAGTTTGAAGATGAAGATTCAAAGGGTTGAATAATTTAAGGCAGAGCTTCAGCTTCTATGAACACAGCACTTTCAAATTCTCAAGCAATCTTCAAATGGTGAAGATTGGGGGTATTTATACCCAAGCATCAAGAAACTAGCCGTTGGATACAGCTGTTGTAAGGACAGTACTTGATGCAATCCTATTGGTCCACAGCAACCACTTTTGTCCTTTGGTACAGCTGCTGCAGATAAAGGCGATCGAGGCTCAGTTTGCAAGCAATGAGGTTAGGACACTGTCACCTTTTCAAGATCCTTGCAGATCTTTTCTGACATTGAATCACGTGACAAGATATGGTGGTTGACTTTTGATATTGCTGACGTGGATTCCAACGGATAAAAAGTTGTTCACTTCAAGTAGCCAATCATTGGATGCGGTTGGTGAGACGCGGTTAGGAATGTGCGGTTTGCTACACCATGAGGTTGCTTAGATGCGGTTGCTCATGAACTACAAGAATGAGGTTCAGGGGCGGTTGCATGCGGTTGGTTCAAATAGGCAGATTCAAGGTGGAACTACACTTGCGGTTACAGGTGCGGTTCATAGGGCGGTTTTGCATACTGCTGGAACTGCAACCTTGCTTCCAATGAATCTTGTGCCAGTCTTCAAGCCTAAGATTAACCTATTTTATAAAATGGACTTAGCTAAAAAATTGAAGTCTAAGCTTCATTACATAGGGTCCTAAAGTCCTTAAAATAGATAGGAGGTTATGGTATCAATCAAATCTAATACAAAATAGGAGGGTTAAAACATGCATACCCAACAATCTCCCCCTATTTGATTGATGCCATTACCTACTATAACTGAAGCAAACATTGTACTTGGTAAAAACATGTCCATAAGAATTAACATGGTAATTCATGTCCCAAGTCAATGCACACACTTAGCTTAAGCTATAGATTTCTATACTTTCTAAAAGATGAAATTTTACAATATGGAAAGTATAGAAATGCATTCAGTGCACTTAAAAAATTGTGAGTTTAAGTTCAAAGTGCGTTTTAAACTGAATGTTTAAACATCAATTCAAAATAGTGATTTTAAGTTAGAAAATATTTGAATGAGTTTATAAACCATAAGAGGTTTCATTGTTCTTCAAACAAGCAGTTTGATATGAACAAGGTTTTGAAGCCAATGATGCATTTTTCATTACTACCAATGCGGTTACACTTACAATGGTAGAGAAGCAAAATACAAAGGTTTCAAAAACCAAAGAAAGTTGGACAAAAAATACATGGAGTGCGGTCCAACAAAACAAAAAGGAGTTCAGCAAAAAGGATAAAGGAATTACAAAAGAGAAATCCTAATGCTGACGCGGTTGATGATGGCGCGGTTGATGTTGGTGGCGTGCTTGCTCTCTAGGTTGATTGACTTCTTGCTGGGGCAGCTGCGGTTACGAAGGTCGAAGGTGAGCTTTCACCTCGATATTTCTTCGAGGGCTCTAAGGTCTTCAACTTTGTCTAGCAAGGAGTAGTCTCAACTGTTCGTAGTGCGATTCTGATTCAGCGGCGGCGGTTCCAACGGCATCAAGCAGATCTAGTGTTTCCATCAACACTCTCCTTGATCGAGTAGTGAATCCTTCAATGCAGGCCTTCCAAGAATTGTAGAAGGTGAAGATCTCATTACGGATGGCCACCGTTTGAGTAGATAGAGCATCTCTCGAAAGGTTCTAGGTCAACAGTTACATCAGATTTGACTTCAATTCTTTGATGGAGTTGTCAATTTTAAGGTTGAAGCTGCTTTGAGGTTCTCAAATCTGAAGGAAATATCACTGTCAAAAGTCTTTACTGCTCTTTGATCTTTGTCTCCCACTATGTTGAGATCAACATTGATTCTATCTTTTAGGAGTCCGAGTTCATTGAAAATTTTGAGTACGAGGTCATCCAAGGCGGTTTGGGTAGGAGCGGGTGAGGTTGAAGCTTGTTGCGGTTGAGGGATGAGGTTCCTTATATCTCCCAATAATTGTTTTGAATCTCCCTATAGTATGATCTACGAGAATCACGAAGCGTTTGTGAGTTGTTGCATAGAATCCTTGAGTTGATCCTTGTTGACAGAATCACCCAGGAAGTCAAGAACCGCTTTCTGGAGTTCAACTTTGAACTTGAAGAGGGAGGATTCAGCAGCGGTTTTAAGGGCTTCAACATCAGAAGGTGATCTCTCCCCCTTAATGGCATCAAGCAATTGGGATTTAAGGTTAGCCATTTCAGTGGTTTGAGCATCAACCTTGGCATGCAGGGAGCGGTTGGAGGCTTCAAGGTTGGCATTGGATGCGGTTAAGGCCATGTTGGATTCAGTCAGTTTTAGCATGTGGCCTTGGTTTACAATCAGCGTGATTGAATCAGTTGAAGGGTGGAAAGAATTTGAAGGTAGTCAGAGGGAGCGGTTGGGATGGATGGAATTTGGGTAATTGAGGGAGGCGGTTGAGATTGGGTTGGAGGTGCGGTTTGGGATAAGGGGTTTAGGAGTATTTGAAAAAGACGGCTGGCAGGGACAGTAAAGGGTGAAGCGGTTGGAGGAGGAATAGGTTGAGTTAGGGGTAAAGGAATAGAAGCGGTTGGAATTGGGATGGAAGGAATGGGTGCGTTTGAGATAGGTGCGGTTGAGGGTGGAATGTTGGTGGTTGGAATCCCAGAAGTTATGGGGTTAGAATCAGAGGAGGAACTTGTATGGGCTGTATGGACAGAAACAGGAGGGGTTCTTTGTTTGGATGGTGAGGTTTGAGGAGGTGGAGTAGGAAGGCGGTCAGGAGTAGGGGATTTTTGAGGTGGGGAATTTTCAGGAGGAGGAGGAATATTGACGCGGTTTGGGGATGGTGTTTTCTCGCGGTTAAGGTTTGAAATGGAGATGGCTGGGGTATGATGAGAATAAGGATTTGAGTGAACGCGGTTTGAAGGTTGAGGGGAATTTGATTGGTTGGAATGTTGAGGTGAGGGAGTTGGTGATTCGGATTGATAGGAGGAAGAATGAGATTTAGAAGGGGATTTGGATCGTGTATGGGAAGTGGAATGGGAAGAAGAGTTAGATGAAGATGGAGAAGGTGAAGGCTGATTGCGAACTCGTTGAAGAAACCGCTTGGGGCCTTTGGTTGGGGTCTTTTTGAGCAATGCAGCTTAACCCTTTTCGGTTTCTCCCCACGAGCGGTTGCGGCTCTTTGCGTTTGAGGAGGAGAGAGCGGTTTAGGTGATAGAGTTTTGGTGGTGAGGAATGATGGGAGCGGTTTGGAGAGTGAGGTGGTGTTGGAATAAGTGTTTGGGTTTGGGGCGGTTTTGAAGGAGGCGGTTGGGGTGGATCCTTGGACTTTCCTTTGTTAGCTTCCCTCTCGGCCCTTTCTCTTTCCAATCTCTCAAACTCGGCTTTGTAAAAGATTGTCGGCTCCTCATCGGTCATTTTGGCCGGATCAATCTGAGTGCGCTTGGCCTTCTTAGCCACGGCCACCGGTGGAGGAATAGTGTTATCTTCTTCCTCTTCTTCATCCTCATCAATGAGGGTCATCTTTTCTTTCTTTTTCTCTTTCCTTGGCTTTTACGGCTTGGGCTGCATCGGGTGAGCCACGCGGTTTAGTGGGCGCGGTTGAGGCGATTTAGGGAGCGGTTTGGAAGGACTTTTTCTTTTCCTTGAGGCTTTCTTCATAGCCTTCCCAAGCGCGGTTGAAGCGATGGCTGGATTCATATCTACAAACATCTCCTTATTTTGAGAAGTATCGGCATCATAAATGGCTTTATAATCAATATTGCCAAAGGATCTTCGAAGGAGTGCATAGATTTTAGGCGAAGGATTCTTCATCACCCCAATCAACACGGTATTCGGGGTTGGCAATCCTAAGCTCCTCCAAATGCTTTGAAAGTTTGCAAATATTGCGGTTAGCATTCTTCCAAAAGGTCTCCATCGATCTTCTCATTCTTGACCTTTTCTTGATACGAATCAATCTTCTTGGCTAGTTCTCTCATCAAATTTTGGGCCAATGGAGCTTCATCTCGTTGTAGATGGCACGGCGGTATGTGCCATTGAGAAGAGGTGAAGTTGTTGTGGTTTCTGTTTTGCCACACACGAGACTTCCCTACGAGATAGCACAGGTGGCTCATAATTTCACCAAAATCTCTCCTTGGCGTAGTTTTGTAAAGTCTAGAGAGAGAGGACTGGCCTTCTGTTAGAGTTGAACAGGTAGCATCTTGAACCTCTTGAGAAACTTCAACGGGGGCACCGGATACTTGAAAACCGAAGGTGTTTCGATGTCCAAATAGTCTATGGAGACTACTGAGTCCTTCAACAATTCCCACCAAACTTGGAATCGTGGATCCATCGATAGCTCGGTCTCTCCCTTCTCGGCGGTTTCATAGAAGCTGGTCAATGAAGACGGGAATGGTATATTTACGCTTCTTGTTGAATAGGGAAGGATTCCGAGAAACTTGCATCTTTCTCATCATCTCCCTTCCCGAGCATCGGACCGCATCTCGGGTTCATTTATTTCCCAACCATGGTAGGAAATACTTGATATTCTACAAAGAAAACATACAAGTTAGAATTTTTAAGAAAAATCACAATTCACAAGCGGTTGGTGCACACATGCGGTTGGCAATAGTGCGGTTTTGGAAATGAAAAGTTCCAACCACAATGAAAGCTATAAAGACGGGAAGGAAACAAATAAGAAAAATACAAAAGTAAATACTTAGTACGTGGCATTGTAATCCAAAATTATCCCTTGCGCAAGCAGTTGTATAGGGGAAAGTTATGGTGTCCAGCCTATATACTTAGCAGCACTTAAGTAATTTCCTAGCATGCGGTTTGAAAATATATATGCGGTTTTCAGCATGCGGTTTTTAATAGGAAATGTGCGGTTCAGTGATGCGGTTTTGAAACAAGAAATTTGCAACTATAAGTGCGGTTTCAAAACATATGTCATGCGGTTTTAAGGCATGCGGTTCAAACATGCAAATCAACAATTAAAATTTTCAGAAATTTTCTAAGTATGGAAAACAAGATTTGAAACTTAGGTCAATCCAAAACATAAGGAAAATCAGAAAATGAAGACGAACAGTCATATGAATGCATGAAGAACACGAAGAACACCAAGAACAAGGATTTTGAAAAATGTTAACCAAAATGAACAAATAACATGTCAAAGTGATCACATTGAGCAGTAGATTAATAATATAACAATAAAAACATCTACTTTGCTCAAAATCACCCAGAAAATGGAAAAATCAAAAAAATGGGTTTCGAACCTAAGAAACTTTAAAATTCAAAATCAGTGTTCAAGATGTTGATTGATCATAAAACAAAGTTTAGAAACTTAATCTATGCATGATTTCGAACAAAACCTAACAAATATCAAGCAAAATGATCAAGATTTGAAGCAAATATGAACAAAAGTCGGATTATGGGTGTTCGAAGCTTCATGGTGTTCATCAATGGCGAGAAATAGTTCAATAGCATGTATGATTTGCGAGAAGATTAAAGAGAGTTTGAGTTCAAGAAGTCATACCATGTCATCAATGGGTTGTTTGGGAGCCATTGAAGAAGAAAAACTTAAAGTTTATGAAGTTTTTGAAGAATGAGTTTGGTGAACTACGACGAGATAGTACGATGACGAGAGAGAGAAGACGGTAAAAGTTTGAAAAGGTGTATTATGTCTTCTATATATAGAAAAGGATTAGGGTTTGGCAGTTGAAAGGACACATTGGTTCACCAACTCAGTGAATCATTGCAAATATATCACCCTTTCAGCTTCTCACATCAACCAATGACGGCTGACATGAAGGCCATTTAATGCTAATGTTCCCTTTGCATTGAATGCTCTCAAAATTTAAATTTTCGTGGGAAAACATTTGCAAATAAACCCTTAAAGAAAAATAAGGGTGAAAAATAAATAAAGGAATTTGGACAGTTTTTTTTTTTTTTTTTTTTAAATAAGTAAAGATAGAAAATACTCCAAGTTGAAACGCGGTTGAGATCAGCGGTTGAGGCTGCGGCATGCGGTTTTAAGTGAAGCGGTTGGCTGCAGTGCGGTTGGACATACTTGCGGTTTGATGCACGCGGTTTCAACAATGGAATTGCAACTATACTTAACACACAAGTTAGTTAATAAAAAGAATGGAATTTATTTAAGTTCAAGCATACCCATTTCTCCTCGAGGAAAGAAAACCTCTTGGAGTCAAGAGCCTTTGTGAGGATATCGGCAATGCTGGTTGTCTGTCCCCACGTACTCTAAATGGATATTCCTCTTCTCCACATGGTCTTTGAGGAAATGATACTTGATATCTATATGCTTGGTCTTGGAGTGCATGACGGGGTTGTTAGAGGCGAAATAGTTGAAGTGTTGTCACACATGATGGGGCAATTCCCTTCATGGATTCCATAGTCTACCAAGCTCTTTGCTTCATCGAAAGGATTTGACAACAACTACCAGCGACAATATACTCGGCCTACTGTGGTTGACACTTTGGCGAAGCTTGCTTCTTGCGGCCCAAGCAACTAGTCTATTTCGAGGAAATGACAAGTACCACTAGTGCTTTTCTGTCAATAGTACAAGTGCATAATCTGCATCTGAATAACCTACAAGATCGAAATTCGAATCTTTGGAATACCAAAGTCCAAGGTTAGTGGTTCCGGATAAATAGCGGATTATACGCTTGGCGCAATAAGATGTGCTTCTCTAGGATGCGCTTGGTAGCGAGCACATACACGGACACTAAACATAATATCGGCCTACTAGCGGTTAAGTAAAGTAATGAGCCGATCATACCTCGATATAAAGTTTGATCAACTTTCTTACCTTTGAGATCTTTATCTAGCTTATTGCTGGTGGCCATAGGAGTATCATATGCTTTAGCATTTTCTAATCCAAACTTCTTTATCAACTCCTTGGTGTATTTGGCTTGGCTGAGGAAAATACCTTCTTCGCATTGCTTGATTTGAAGCCCGAGGAAGAATGTCAATTCTCCCATCATGCTCATCTCAAACTTGCTTTTCATTAGCTTTTCGAAACGCTTACAAAGCAACTCATTAGTAGAACCAAAAATAATATCATCGACATAAATTTGAACAAGTAAAGTATGCTCATTATATTTGGCAATAAAAAGAGTTGTATCAATTTTACCTCGTTTAAAACCTTTATCTAGTAAAAATTTAGAAAGAGTCTCATACCATGCCCTTGGAGCTTGCTTAAGTCCATACAAAGCTTTTTGGAGTTTGTAGACATGATTGGGAAATTTGGAGTCTTCAAATCCAGGAGGTTGGGCAACATATACGGTCTCTTGAAGTTCACCGTTGAGGAAAGCACTCTTCACGTCCATTTGATATAACTTGAAACGCTTGAAAGAGGCGTAGGCTAAGAAGATCCTAATAGCTTCCAATCTTGCAACTGGAGCAAAGGTTTCATCATAATCAATTCCTTCTTCTTGCCTATATCCTTGTGCAACCAACCTTGCTTTATTCCTAGTGATGCTTCCATTCTCATCCATCTTATTCCTAAATACCCACTTAGTTCCTATCACTCCTTGATCACGAGGTCTAGGCACCAAAGTCCAGACCTTGCATCTTTCAAGCTGGTTGAGTTCTTCTTGCATAGCAACAACCCAATTGGAGTCTTGGAGTGCTTCATCAATCTTCTTGGGTTCAACTTGAGATAAAAGAAGTATGCTCGTCATAATTTGATCTCCTTGTTTGAACACCGGAAAACAGATCACCAATCACATTAGTGAGGGGGTGGCTGCGACTTCACGAACCTCAGGGTAA
The DNA here is from genome assembly GCA_022495995.1 of Adenophora triphylla var. japonica. Classification (NCBI taxonomy): domain Eukaryota; kingdom Viridiplantae; phylum Streptophyta; class Magnoliopsida; order Asterales; family Campanulaceae; genus Adenophora; species Adenophora triphylla. The sequence goes on from JAFEMH010001302.1 coordinate 202,961, forward strand.
GTCTGGTTGGGTGAGGTTTCTTGAAGATCTTCAATTGGAACATCGTTAGATCCTTCGCGAAGTCATGGAAGGTAAGTTGACGAAGAGGTTCTATAAGGCTGGATAGGGGAATTCTCAACTTCATCTTCCCTTGCGGTTGCATCTGGAGAGGGTTCTTCGGTGCGGTTTCAAAATTGCGGTTTTGGGGAATTTCGGTTGAGGAGTCTTTGGATTTTGCGGTTGAGGTTCGGGTGCGGTTTGAGATTCACCTGGTTCATTATGCTCAACAAAATCATCGGCAACATTTGGAGCCAAATGTGGCTCAAGGAGAGAATGCTCATCAAAAGTAACATGGACAGACTCTACTATTTTTAAACTAGTTTTATTGAAAACACGAAAAGCTTTAGAATGTTTAGCATACCCAACAAAAATACCTTCGTCGGCCTTGGCTCCGAATTTACCTCTATTTTCTCTTCCGTTGTAGAGGACAAAACATTTGCGGCAAAGATCTTGAAGAATGCAATGTTGGGGGTTCTTCCTCGCCAAAGCTCATAGGGAGTCTTATTATAGGTTTTGTTGATGAGGGAGCGGTTACGAGTGAAGCATGCGGTATTGATAGCTTCGGCCCGAAATGCGAGGCGGCTTTGCTTCGGATATCATTGTCTTTCCGGCCTCAATCAACGTCCTATTCTTCCTTTCCACAACCCCATTTTGTTGTGGAACACCAGTGAAAAATTGTGATCAATCCCATGGTCATCACAATCTTGAGCAACACCGTTGTTCTTGAATTACATTCCATTATCTGATCGAACACTAACGATGTCGTCTTCTTTTTGAGTTTGGAGCTGTCTAAATAGTGCGGTGAGAATCTCATAACAATCATCTTTGGAAATCATCATCTCAACCCACATATATCTTGAATAATCATCCACCACCACTAAGGTATATCTATTTCCTCCAATCTTTGGCGGTGGTTACGGGTCCAAACAAATCAATGTGAAGCGGTTGTAAGCATCTTGAAGTTGATGGAGCGGTCTTCTTTGGTGAAAGACGACGGCTGCTTACAGTGGCATGCATGCTGCATTTCTCTGGATGGTGGTCAGCCACTTTAGGTAAACCACGAACGAGGTTTTCCCTACCAATCTTTGCAAGATACTTGAAGTTCAAGTGGCTCAACCTCTTGTGCCATAGCCAACTATTTTCGCTCACATTCTTAGCTACAAAACATAGATTAGTAATACTACATGCGTAATTTAGATCAATAATGTAAATATTACTCTTACGAATCCTGTGAGTAGGGTGACGGAAATGCTATCTTTGATAAAGCAATTTGATGACGTGAAGTTGCAAAGCATTCCTTTGTCGCAAAATTGAGAAATTGAAAGGAGGTTGTGCTTGAGTCCATCGACAAGAGAAACCTTCTCAATAGTTAGGTTTCCTCTCCTTATAACACCATATCGATGGTCTTGCCTTTGTTGTTGTCACCAAAGGTTACGAGATGGACCACTTGCTTCAACGACATCTTCAAGTAATGATCTATCTCCGGTCATATGTCTTGGCGGCCACTTTGTCAAGATACCATTCATTATCCTTGGAGTGACCGGCCATGAAGCGAGAGGACACTGAAATGTAAACATTAAGAACGAGGTCCCCCTTTATTCCTTGGGTCTGAAGTTAGCAACCCTTTACGACCCACACTGTTTGACGAAGGAGGTTTGCTCTTCTGGCATTGGATGTGAACCGCAAAAGGCATTCTGCGGCCTTGTGACCTAAACCATCACACACAAACATTTATAAAAGCTACAAGCATCATGAGGTTTTACTAACTCCTTACTCTTCTTAGGAGTTGCATGCGGTTTGGGACAAGGAAGCGGTTTGGGAGGTGCGGTTCCGGCTAGCATTCAGTGATATAAACGGAACAGGCTTTGGTTTGACCACGTATTTCACAGGAACGCTATTCTTGCTTTTGAAGGCGGGAGGAGCGGTCGAAGAAGAGACGCGGTCGAGACCTAGAGTTAGCAGAACCACCTTTTCCACCGAAGCGGTTGGAGCGGGGATTCTACCAATTCCATAAGCCATTTCCTCTTCGGGTGCTTCCACAGAATTCTTAGGTTTTAACACGTAATTCTTCCCATATTGCTTTCCTTTAGGGTAGACATAATTTACTTGTCTTGCTTTACCCTTACCACTTAGCATGCTTCTCCTTGGGAATTTCTTTAGTCGGTTACGGAAATTCCTCATCCTTTTCACTCGAGGATGCACACTTCTCCTCTTCCTCGAGATCAAACCCTAGACCATCCTTAGTTCCGGGAGGAACTTGGAAGTCCATGATTTTATCCTTGGTGGATTGAGACTTGAGCCACGAATCAATAATCTTTTGGCGATCGTCGATTTGGGTTACCAAGTCATCATTCTGAGTTGAAGTGCGGCAACCTTAGTTTCAAGGATGCGGTTTTGATCGGCAAGAGGAGTCATCTGTTTGATTTGGTCCTTAAGATTAGAAATTTCAGACCTCATCACGGTTTTCTCCGTCTTGTACGAGATTAAGTTCATCATGAGCTAAGCTTAAGGCTTTCTTAAGATTTGAGAAGCGATGGATCACCATTTCGACTTCCTTGAACATCCTTTCATGTTCCATGGGAGAAACCTCTTCCACCACCTTTTTCAAAATTTTCTTCTTTGGAATAGTTTTTGAAGGTGGAGCATTTGTAGGAGGAAAAATGGGACGTGAATACGAGCAATTTCCTATCTTAATGCTAGGAGTAAGTTTGATATCATCATCCAATTTAAAATTTGGAAGTTTTGTAGAAACCTCCTTTTCTTCCATATCTTGCAACTCGTGACTCGAATCGATTCATCGGAAGCATACGCAATTAGCGAGAGATTAACCTCTTCGGTTTCATCATCACTTCCATCATCGAATCTGTTTCAATCCAAGTTGCTAATTCCTTGGAATTCTCTTCCTCCTCGTGACCATTCCCTTGCGACGAGAAAATTTCGCGGAGAGGTTTTCTTTTTCATGTATTCATATTTAGGCTGTGGACACTCGGATGCAAAGTGGCCGGGTTTTCTACAATTGTAGCAAACTAGATCACTCTTTTTCTTTGTATCTCCGGCCTTAGAAAACGTTGCGGGGAGGTTTGCCTTTTGAAAATGATTTTGTGAAAGGTTTTGAGGATTTTCTAAATTTTTGGAATCTTTTCACAAACATGGCAAAATCATCATCATCCATCTCGATGAGTGATGAGGTTGATATGGAAGGATCAGCGGTTTGGTTGGATGTAGATGGTTTCTCCTCTTGTTCCACTACGGACATGAAAAGCGATTTGGTTTTTCCTTCAATCTCTTCAATATGATTTAATTTTAATTCATAGACTCTAAGATTGGCGTACAAGTTACTTAACGACCAAGTACCCAAAACTTTGGAGTCTTCTAAAGAGGTAGCCTTATTTACCCATTTAGAACCTAAAGCAGATAGGAAAGTCATGTTGATTTCCTTATCGGTTAAAGTTTTGCCAAGAGATCTACAAGCATTAACTACCTCAACATATCGGTCGTAGGTTTGACGCAAGGTTTCGTTGGATTTTACGTTGAAGTTGTTGTATGATCTTTCAACGGCATATAATTTGGTTTCCTTGCATTCATCATCACCTTCGAGGTAGCTCTCAATGGCATCCCACATACGCTGCGGTTTTGAGGTACATCACTTTACGTAGAGTTGATACGGGGAGGTTTCCGAAATGATGTGCCTAGCCTTCTTTGTCCAAGGCAACCAATCTCTTCTCTTCATCCGACCACTCTTCTTTTGGCTTTTTGACCTCTGGAATTGTTGCACTGGTGGTTGCATCTGTGTTGGCCTTCATTGGAACTAACGGGCCATTGATCACGCACTCCACCAGCATTTCATCTATGGTTTCCAAATGAATGAGCATTCGGCACTTCCAGATGTCAAAGTGGTCTTCGTCCAAGATTGGAATGTGTGAATAGTTAACAGTAGTCATTGTCTTTGTGTTTGCCATATCGAATCGGCACACAAGGCTTAAGCTTGAAAAACGGTGGTTTTAAAATGTGTTGGCTCGATACCACTTGTTGGTCCCAACGGTGGCAACAAGGGTGAAAATACAGCTAGAGGGGGGGGGGTGAATAGCTGTTACAAATTTTTCGCCCTCTTTTAAAAACTAAACCTCTTGCTTACAAAATCCTCTTGCCGTTAATAATAGGCGCAAGTGATGATGGAAACTGCACAGCGGAATAATAGAGTGTAAAGCGGTTTTGAGAGGCGGTTTGTAAAATGCGGTTTTGGTGGTGCGGTTTTGTTGAGAGCAGTTTTACAAACACGTGTATTTTGACTATATTAACTCCAAATACTATTTCACAATAATGGATAGCTAAATAAAGATCAAACGAGAGACAAAGATAAATAATTAGCAAGCACAAGAAATATAAATGCGAGAAAGTAAGAACACGCTATTTGGAGTGGTTCAATCGATAAACGATCTACGTCCACTACCAAGATGGTTAGTCTTGGATTTCTAAGAGAGATTTTATATTAAGTATTGCGAGATTACAAAGTACAATAAAATCTTTGCTATGAAGAACAAATCCAAAACTATAACCAGTGTATCTCAAGTGTTTAATCTATGTGATTAAAACAAGTGAGGTGAGTGTGTGAGAACAAGATCAAGGCTCTTTAAATGCGTGAGATATAGAGCTCAATGATTCTTGAAAGTGTTAAGGCTTGATTTACGGGCTAGGGAATATTTCTTGAAGTTTGAAGATGAAGATTCAAAGGGTTGAATAATTTACGGCGAGCTTCGGCTTCTATGAACACGGCACTTTCAAATTCTCAAGCAATCTTCAAATGGTGAAGATTGGGGGTATTTATACCCAAGCATCAAGAAACTAGCCGTTGGATACAGGCATTGTAAGGACGGTACTTGATGCAATCCTATTGGTCCACAGCAACCACTTTTGTCCTTTGGTGCAGTGCTGCAGATAAAGCTGATCAGGCTCCAGCTGCAAGCAATGAGGTTAGGACACCTGTCACCTTTTCAATATCCTTGCAGATCTTTTCTGACATTGAATCACGTGACAAGATATGGTGGTTGACTTTTGATATTGCTGACGTGGATTTCAACGGATAAAAAGTTGTTCACTTCAAGTAGCCAATCATTGGATGCGGTTGGTGAGACGCGGTTAGGAATGTGCGGTTTGCTACTCCATGAGGTTGCTTAGATGCGGTTGCTCATGAACTACAAGGATGAGGTTCAGGGGCGGTTGCATGCGGTTGGTTCAAATAGGCAGATTCAAGGTGGAACTACACTTGCGGTTACAGGTGCGGTTCATAGGGCGGTTTTGCATACTGCTGGAACTGCAACCTTGCTTCCAATGAATCTTGTGCCAGTCTTCAAGCCTAAAATTAACCTATTCTATAAAATGGACTTAGCTAAAAAATTGAAGTCTAAGCTTCATTACATAGGGTCCTAAAGTCCTTAAAATAGATAGGAGGTTATGGTATCAATCAAATCTAATACAAAATAGGAGGGTTAAAACATGCATACCCAACAGAGTTCGATTTTCATTCGGTTCGGTGTTTCGGTTTTCGATTTCGATTGTAAATCGGTTCGATTTTTTTTCAATTTTTAAAGGCGTTACCATTGCTATACTTTTTCATCTTTTTTATACTTTTCCAACATTGCCTATTTAAAAAAAAAATCAAGCAAAATCATGAACTTATACAGAGTTGAGAAATAAAGACATGTAAAAACATGTTAACGAATTAATGAATTATTAATTAACCACTTTATCAAGTACTCCCTCCGTCCCACAAAACATTACCCCTTTACTATTGAGAACGGAAAATAAAAAATAATGTTATTAAAGTAGGTGTTGTGAGTGGGAGGAGAGAGAATGAGTGGAGAGAATAGTAAATTTGAAAAGTGTTGTGAGTATGACAAGTGGATCCCATGAATAAAGAAGTATTAAAAAAATTCCTTTTTAGGAAAGTGGGACTTTAAAGTGGGACACCCAAAATAGTAAAATGGGTAATGTTTTATGGGACGGAGGGAGTAATGAATATTTTATTTTAGTGTGCATAATTAGATAAGTAAGTGAAATATGTGATTAAATGTGAAATGCATATAAATTAGTATATAAACCTCCAAAAATACTAGTAAAACAACATTGTTTTAGTATAATCGGTACGGTTCGATTTTTCATATCGGTAGCCAAATAGAAAAATCGTACCGTACCGAAAAGTTCGGTTTCTACTTAAAAAGAAACCGCACATTTAAATTTTAGTCGGTTATTCGGTAATTTCGGCTCGATTTTTTCGGTTCGGCACGATTTTTTCGATGTTTCGGATTTTCTTGCACACCCCTATCATAATGTGCAAGAGGTTTCTCAGCGTCGATCCCCAAATTTTGGAGGTCCCCCATTTTATCTAGGCTCATTAGGTATATAGTTTCAAAAAAAAAAAAAGTAACGCAATCACTACGTGTCAGCAACGACGACGAAATTCAAGGGGGAAAAATCAATCGACGCAAATTACTTGAAAATTGCGGAGAAGTGAGAACGGGTAATTGATTTAAAGAGAGGCGATAGCAACGATAAACGGAATACCTCATAATCCGGCTCCATCATCGCCTAGCCAAACAAACCCGCCTGAGAAGAAGCTCTGTTCCAACTTCCAATCGCAATAGGCAACGGCAATAGACCGATCCCAGTCCCACTTGAAAAGGCTTTGGTTTCGGCGTTCCGTCGGTCACTCGTTCCGGTCCGGCTGACTGCTGAGAGTGAGTCGGCTGACTTGAAAGTTGAATTGTTCTTGTTCTTGCCTCTTCCGCTTGACTGATTTGACTTTTGAGATAGTAGAAGGTAAAGACTAAAAAATTTGATTTTATTCTTTTAAGTTAGGTTTAATTTAATTTTATTTTATTTTAGATGAAATAAAATGACTTCATATTTGATTTAGTTATTAATCTCATTGTTTTGTTGTTGTTGTTATTTTTGCAGAGTCAAAATAGGTGTCATCAATCAAGAATAATTTTGTTGACTGAAAATTGCACTTTTCAGGTTTTTTCAATCCATTGCATTCTAATAATCTTTAATTATGCCTCCGAAAATTAGAAAATATGTTCCTGGTCATGAAAAGCGTAAGAAACAGAAAAGAATTGAAAAATTGAATGACTCTAAAAAAGGAGCACTTAATAGGTTTATCATAAAAGAATCACATGTTTCACTTGAAAATCAAAATGTTGATAATGTGTTTATTGATGCTAATGTGCGTATTGATGCTAGTGTGCCCGTAGAAAATGATAATGGTGATAATATGCCTATTGAAAAGGATAATTTTGATGATGTGCCCATTAAAAATGATAAATTAGATGATGTGCTTGTTGAGAATGATAACGATGATGGTGTGTGTATTGAGAACAATATAGATGATGGTGTTATAGATGACATTTTTTGTTGAAAATGAAAATGTGGAATAAATAATTCTGCCCCAAACTTGCTATTTTCCTGATATATATGATTCAAGAACTTGGGATGGTCTTAATTCTAAAATGATTGATTTAGTGAAAAACGGTCCTAAGAGAGATTACTCAATTGTGAAAGATCCTAAAGATAAATTTTCTAGGAGATTTACTAATAAATTGTATACTAGAGTTTTATCAAATTGAGAGAAGTGTGACAGAGATTGACTTGTTTACTCAAAAGAGCTTGATAGGATATTTTGTTTTTGCTATAAAATTTTTAAAAAAAGGAATTGGTAGAAGTCAATTAACAAATGAAGATTTTTCGAATTTGGGGCATGTTGGCATAAGACTTAAAGAACATGAGACAACCATGAATCATGTACAAAATATGGCCACTTGGTATGATTTGTGTCTAAGATTTCAAAATAATCAAACTATTGATAAGGCGACACAAAGATTAATTGATAAGGAAAAAGATCATTGGAAGAAAGTGTTGCAAAGAATTTTGTCAATTGTTAAATTTCTTGCTAAGCATAATTTATCATTTCGTGGTTCTAAAGAGAGATTGTATGAAAAAACTAATGGTAAATTTTTGGGTTTAGTTGAAATGTTGGCAGAATTTGACCCAATTGTCCATGAACATGTTAAACGTATTACCAATAATGATATTAATATTCATTATCTAGGTCACAATATAAAAAATGAGTTAATAGTTTTGCTTGATTCTGCAATTAAAACTGAAATCATTAGAAGAATTAAACAAGCAAAATATTTCTCAGTAATACTTGATTGTACTCCTGATGTTGGTCATAAAGAACAAATGTCTTTGATTTTAAGATATGTGAATGTCTCATCAAATCATGTTAGTATTGAGGAATTTTTTTTAGGATTTTTGAATGTGAATGATACAAATGGACAAGGACTTTTTGATATTTTACAAAATGATTTAAAAATACTTGATCTTGATATACTTGATGTCCGAGGACAGGGTTATGATAATGGTTCGAACATGAAGGGAAAACATCAAAGAGTACAAAAAAAATTGATTGAAAAAAATTCTAGAGCTTTTTATACTCCTTGTGGTTGTCATAGTCTAAACTTGACATTATGTGATATGGCTATACTGAAGCTACATATTTTTTTGGAGTTATACAACACATATATACAATTTTTGCTTATTCTACGAAAAGATGGCAAATTTTGAAAGAAAGTGTAAAAGGATTAACTTTAAAATCATTGCATCTACTCGGTGGAAAAGTCGTGTTGATAGTGTAAAAGCTATAAGATTTCAAATGTTAGAAATACGAGAAGCTTTGTTTCAAGTAGCGGATATTGATAATAATTCCAAAGTAAAGAGTGAAGCTAAATCTTTAGCGACCAATGAGTTGGGTGATTTTGAGTTTTTGGTTGCAATAATTATTTTGTATGAAATATTGTGTGCTATTAATCTTGTGAGTAAAATTTTGCAATAAAATGATATGCTTATTGATGTGGCTTTTGAAAAAATAAAGGACTTGATTTCTTTCTTTGAGACCTATAGAGAAATTGATTTTAATAATGCCTTAGATAGTGCTAAAAAATTGCCGTTGAAATGGAAATTGATCCAATCTTTTCTCGTAGACGTGAAATTCGAAGAAAGAAACACTTTGATAAAAATTCAAGTACATCACCAAATGCTCCATTATCTGTCGAGGAATTATTTAGAGTTAATTATTTTCTTTACATAGTTGATCAAGCAATTAGTTATCTTAATAGGGGATTTGAGCAATTTAAAAATTATGAAAACATTTTTGGTTTCCTGTTTACTTCTAACAAGTTTAAGTCATTAGATGATATGAGTTTGAAGAATTCTTATATTTAATTTGAAAATACACTTAAACATAATGGGTTATCTGATATTGATGGAAATGAATTATGTGTGGAATTGAAGTTGCTTAGGGAGGTTTTGTCTGGAGATATAGTGGGAGCTATCGATATTTTGAAGTTTTTGAAAGGCATGGATTGTTTTCCAAATGTATTTATTGCTTACAGAATTTTGTTGACTATTTCTGTTATTAGTATGAAAAATAAGTTAAGAAGGAAAATGTGGAGTATAAAATAATAAGTAGATAGTTATTATATGTATTTAAAAAAATCATTTTAGAAATATGTCTTTTTAAATGAGGCATCCAAATAAAATTTAGTGAATTTTTGAGTGGGACGGACGGAGTATATTTTAACTCCTTGATATGTGTCTTATATTCTTTTCATCTATTTTATTTCATAATAAATGTTATATTTGACTTATTAATATAATAATTAAATGTACTTTATTTATTTATACATTTATTATAAATTAATATTTTTATACTAAAAAATCTTTTTCATTATGGGACAGACAAAAAAATGTGAAACTTTCCCCCTGAATTCTAACAAACGTTAAAAAATAACAAAATCAGTCATGTGCATATTATATGATGGGTATTTTGATCATTCTTTTTAACTTTTAACTTTCCTTTAATTTAATTTTATCACTTATGATGTACTTCAATTAATAAATTACTTTATCTATTATTTTATTTTGCCCTATTTAATTTGCTCAAACTTCATATACAAAAAATTAATAATAATAATAATAATTTTTTACATTATTAATTTTAATTATTTTTAAAAGGCATTATTTATTTTTAGTGGAGTTTTTTTTTTAACTATTTTCTTATTGTAGTTTTAAAAATATAAAAGACGTAATCACCCCGTATGTGACATGTACATGACCAATTTTGTTAAATTTCTAACGTTCGTTAGGATCTATGAGGCAAAGTGTGATAATTTTAACACTGAGTTTCAAAGTGGGATGGATTTCGTACAAGAGTGCAAAGCGAAATTTGATGTATAATTGAGAGGATAAACATATTTTGACCCATTTTTAATGATATAACAATTAAAACATCTATAATTATTATAAGACTTTATTATTAAACTACAAAACTTTCTATATTACTCTCATTCATTCTCTTTTACATTTAAGGTTCTGGTTGCACTAAAAGTGGTATTAATAACTGAATATGAGTACGAATAACAATTTTTCTAAAGTAGATTGTAAGAACAGAAACTTATGGTTACACCGTATAGAGAAATTTTGTAAGAGTTTGAAATCTTGAGCATTATATAAAGATTTTCTATATTATTCTCTTTCTGTTTTTCTATTACTTATGATAAAAATGGTATTGGTAACTAAATATAAGTATAAATAACAATATTTCTAAAGTAAATTGTATTTGTGCGAAACACGAGTGTATAACTAGTTAGTGTTAATTTTCAGTGAAGTTATGCCAACTAGGGGTGTAAGTGGTTCGGTTCAAAATATGGTTCAATTTGGTTTGTGTTCTAACCCTCCCAGACCAAACTAAATTGAACCAAATCGCGATTTGAAACCGCGAGACCGAACTACCATATACTGAACCGCGAGATTAAACCACCAAACCAAACCACCAGACCAAACTACATTACATAAACTAATCATAACTCATTTTTTGTGTTTTATTTAATATTTTCGTATATTTATTAATATTTACTATTACATAAAAAAAAACTACATTACATATACTAATCCTAACCCCTATTTTGTTTCTTATTTAATATTAATTTCATCATTTGTTATCTTTATTGCGATACATAAATAACCAAGCTCTTCACGATCGACAGTTGTTGTGCAACACAGTGAAAGTAATTGACAAAACAATACACAACAGCAATTGGGAATCGAAAGAGAGAGAGAGAGAGAGAGATTGTATTTGGGGTTATGAACTTCTGATATCTTATTCGGCCGTCAATCATTAGTTCTTTTACATAATAGGGTTACAACCTTAAATACTTAAAAAAACAAACCCTAGTCCGAACTAATTAAGGAAACACAAACAAAAAAGCCTGCAGTCCATACCGCGGGGAGCTGAGGCCCGTTACTAGTCTACACGTCTGTCAGGGCGCCGACCTCTTGCCAGGACATCTAGCCATCACATCCAACAACATTGTAATGTGTTTTTCTTCATTCGACATCTCTGTTCCTCTAGTCTCTCTCTTCCTCCGACTTTTCTCTTTATCACCCGCATCTTTCGCTTTTCCTCCGTGATCACGAAAATTTTAAACAAATCTGATAATAAGTTGCAGTTTCAATCCTGATTTGAACCGTAGTCTAAACTGTGGTCTGAACCACGGTATGAATCGCGGTTTAAACCATAATTGAACCGCGGTTTGAACCTAACCAAATCAAAGCGATTTGATTTAGTTTGATTCAGTTTGAATTTTTTCATGGTTCGATTCGATTTGTAATTTTCACAAATCGATTACTAGTGGTTCGATCCGTAAATTCTCTCAAACCGAACCAAACCATTTACAACCCCTAATGCTAACCTTACATTTATCGACAAACATATAAACATATTCCATTTAGGGTTTATTACAAAAAACTCACTAAAAAAGATGGCATTTACAAAAAAAAAAATATGTAAGATGGGAAATTACAAAAAACTACCTTTTTTTTCTTTTTTTACAAAAACTTTTTTTTTTGGTTTTTTTTATCAGTTTTGGTCAAACAACTGATAACTGAAATTATCAGTTATTTGAAGAGTAATTTGTACTTCAAACAACTGATAATTTCAGTTATTAGTTGTAAACAAGTGATAACTGAAATTATCAGTTGTTTGAACCAGTGATAACTGAAATTATCAGTTGTTTGACCATAACTGATAAAAAAAAAACCAAAAAAAAAAAATTGTAATTTCAAACTTATGTATTTTTTTTAAAAAATTTTCATCTTTCTAAAGTAATTTTTTGTTTCTAAAGTAGTTTTTTGTAAATGCCTCTTCTAATTATTTTGCTTTGTGAGCACTCATTATAAAACCCTTAATGTCAACATTGCTACAGTATTGCAATGCACGCAAGCATTATTGATGATAAATGTAAGTTAATCCCTTTATCTCAACATGTCTGTCCATTAAAGTTTTTTTCTTTACAAAAATGTATGTAGATTTTTGTAAAATATACTACAATCACCTTTAAAATTATCATTTGTAGTATATATTTATATGTTATAAATCTATAAGAAAATATGACTGAAAGTTGTGCAATTCGCAAAGGAATTCAATTAACTCAATCATTAAACATTCATATCATTTACATTGAAACAGATTCACAGATCGTATTTAATATGATTTGAAGGAGCACAGATGTCCCTCATCGCAGTGGCGGAGCCAGAAATATTAGGAAGGGGGTGTAAAAAATTGGGAGCAAAGCTGTCCCGATTTTTTTTTGGCTATTTTTCTCCTATAAAATACAACTTTAGGCATAGTTAAATGTCTATTACAGTACCAAAAGGTTCATCATCTACAAATATTACATGCTAAAAGAAAATCATTAATATAAAATATTTTACTTCTACATATACTTTTTCGTCTCACTAAAACTTACACTCTTTACCTCATTGGTGTCTCGTTACAAATCACACTTTCTAAAATGAAAACTAGACTGATGCTGCAGGAATTGTGCTTATCAATCTTCCTCCACGTGGCAGGACGAATCACCTGGCTCCTTGACCTGAAATCAGAACCCACGACTAGCCGGATGTGTCTCCGGCGAAGACGCTCGGGCGTGAGAGTAAGATCACAGTTGAATATTGCTCAAAATGTATTGAATGAATGAATTCCAATAGCAAAATGGCCGTTTTTCTTTCACCGTTTGATAGTGATGAAGTATTTATAGGTGCTGGTGGTTGTATTTTTGGGTGGTGCTACATGAGCTCCGGGATTATAGCGGCAGTTATGGTCATGAGAACGTGCCTGTAACCGTTCCTGATTTGTAGGGATGCTGTTATGGAAAGATTTGGCCCACGTGCGTCAACATATGTCAGGTCGACACTTGGAGGTTAGGTCGAGGTCGCCATTCGAGGAATGGTCGACCTGACTGTCGGGTAGAGCATGGTTCGTACCCGAGTTGTAGTATGGATTCTGAAGTCGGACTAAGTTAAGTCGGGGCCTGGTGGGCCGGACCATGGGCTTAGTCGACTGATCCTTGAGGTGGGCTTTGGGGCCTTGTTTTAGTTGTGTCAGCCTCATTGAGAATGTGAGAGTCAAGGCTGCCTGTGATTGGGCTTTACTTGTTTGGCCCAACTCGACACTTTTGGTATGTTCAGTGGCCCCCAACTTTCGAGTGGACTTTGTCGACTTGGAAGTTAAGGAAATCTTTGACGAGAATTGCTTTACTCGCAGGTCGCTACTCATATGGATACTTTAGTCGACCAAAATGACGTGGCATGATCTCGGACGTCGGCGATGAACAGTCAGAGATGAAGGAGCGCCGCTTTCAAAGAATGATTACTATTCTCGACGCTTGGTAGTCTTACTCGAAAACCGCTTCAGCCGTTTAATTTTGGAAAATTAATTTCGAATTTCTTTTCCCATTCCACATTTGGGAAAATATAAATACCAAAATCTCCCTTTGAAACGAATTCTTACCGTTTCTAAACTCTCCTTCTCCGGCGATAATTGCGGAATTGCGGCAGGATTAATTTCAAGCTTGCGTCTTTGTCTACGACTCTCCCTTCTGCAATCAATTGAGGTATTTATCTTGTACTCTTGCATTAGGGCTTTGATTTCTGCTTTGTTTCGATTTCCGCCATGGCTAGGACCTTCGCAGTGAACCAGAGCTTGGTATGGGTACCGCACCGTTAACCGTAGGGTGTATAAGAACGTGAACGGTGAGTGGAGAGTGATGTCCTTGGATGAATGCGCCTCTATCTTGACTAGGTGGGAATTGAATTTCAGTGAGATAGGTTTGCCCATTGTAGGGGACGTTGAAAACCTAGCAGTCGATGATTCGAATATCGTCACTTTCCATCTGTTTCATGAGCTACTCGACCATATAACCTTGTTTTATATTAGGGATGTCCACAAACCCTCTTTCCTTAGAAATAGAATAAGTTTTCCAGGGAAGTCTAGGTCGCCCTTAGGTAGGTCGACTGAATGTGCTCTTAGGACTGACTCCCCTGCTTCCTCTTTTGTTTGTACAGATATGACGACCCAAGGTGGAGTTGCAGCTTCAACTTCTTCAAGTCCTCGAATAGTGGATGCGTTTGGCTCCTCTGTTGTACCGGGGAAGAATGAGAGAGGATATATACCGAGGCCTCTTCGAGGAAAGAAAAATATGGAGTCCCGATATGACATGGTTTATGATTTCTGTGGAGTAAGTAGAGCGGATTATAGGGTAACCATCCTTAGTAAGGTAGATTTTATGGCTAAGTTCCGTACCAGCTTCACTACTGATGCCACTAGGGTGGCCTTCTTTTATGGACAGTTTGAGGCAGGACTGAGGTTGCCCTTAGATCCCTTCATCAACGAATTTCTGGAGTGCATGGATGCTCTTCCCCTCCAGCTTGGGGCCAACACTTGGTGGTACTAGTGTGTTTTGCCATGGTATGCGGTGTTTCTAGGCCATGAGCCTTGCATGAGAGTCTTCAAGGAATTTTTCGCTCCAAAGCTCGACAAGGCAGATTGGGGGATTAGTACTCCTTCCAAACCCAATTCTCCAAAGTTGTTTGCCAATCTTCCCAATAAGCATAGCAGCTGGAATTCCCATGTGGTAGTTGTAGAGAGTAGGCTGGGATGGGAGTTCCCCTTGCCAAATAACGAGTCTGACGTTATTGACGAGGAGAATTACTGGGAGCCTCCATGGCACCAAACCTTGTATAGGAAACTGTGCGCATTGGTCAAGAAAGGGCCCATTAGCTGGGAGGTGCTAGGGACGACCAAGTACAACTATATCCAGGCTGGGATGATGCCAGGGGATGGAGTGGTAGAACCCCTTGTTCCTGTGCTGAGAGGCCAGGTATATCCAGACTGGGTTACTCATTCCTTGGGTAGGTTGAAGGAGAACTGTCAATTTTGTCAGAAGGACGAAAATTATTGCAAAGACCATGGAGAACATATTGGTGGTAAGGGTTTACTTGACATGCATTCATTAGCTCGTCCACTGTTAACTTGCATAAGTAGCTCTTTATTGGCACACAGAAATATTTTGAGCTGCATACACAACTCTTAGCTCGTACGTTGAATGCTCGTATGTAGAACTAGTTAGCTCGTACATAGAACTATCTCGAATTGCAACTCTGTACTTATCAAATCGCCTGCTCGTATGTAGAATTAGTTAATTCGTACATAGAACTGCTTTGAATCGTATCAATTACCTCGCCAATTGTTTACTCGTAGAACTGTTTAGCTCGTACATAGAACTGCTTTGAATTGCCGAGCTAACACTTGATTACTTTGATGTCGTGTAGTTTTAACTCCCGAACAAGAAGCGAATATAGTGCGTATTGTTGGGGTTTCTGATAAGAAGAAAGCCAAGAGGGCTCATGGGGCTGACAATGCTAAGGCGAGCAGAGAGAGAGAAGCTGCTACTAGGAACAATCTGCTCCCGAAGGATGTTCTTTGGAATGATCCCAATGGAAGAGGTCGAGCCGGGAAGACCCTTTGCAGAGTGGCACCCAATCCAATGATGCTAATGAAGGAGGTGACGAATCCCACAGGTCAGTTAGGGCAAGTCTGAGCTCCGACCCAAATCAAGATGCCAATGTGGAGACCTCTGGAGCTAGGATGGCGGGGGCTAGCCCTTTACAGGTTGTCAATGTTGATGATGATGACATGGAGGAAGATGAGGACGATCGTCCTCTGAGCTCGAAGAAGAGATCCCGATCTGAGAAGGGAAAGTCTGTGTCTTCGAGCCAATTGCCTCCACCAGCTTCCTTTCCCCCCAATAAAGAGTCTCTGGATGAAAAGATGAGGAGGTTGAGTGACGTTCCTCCGCTGGCAGGGTTCAACAGCTTGAGCCGCCGTTATCCCGACATGAGCCTGGGCCAAGTTATTGTTAGGAGGGCAATAGATGTCGACCTCTTAGCCCATTTCGCTGATAAGGGGATCACCCCCGAGGAATTTTCAGCTCGTTCTGGGATGGCTCATTGTGAGGTAATTTTTCACTTTCTCTTTCATTCTAGTCGCTTATTCCTTTACTCGATCCGCTTAAATTGCGAGCTAACACTTCTTCGGTTTTTTTGAAATGTAGAATCTTACTATGGTCGAGCAGGTGAATAGTTCTTGGAGAGCTTCCATTGAGAGGGAGAGGCAAGCCCTTCAAGATTATTCCAAAAAGGCTAAAGAGCTTGCGGATATGAAGGAGAAGTATAACGATCTGGACAACTCATACGAAGCCAATGAGATGGTGAAGACAAAGCCCTGTCCGACCTTGAAGCTACAGAATCCAAACTCAAGGAAGTGACCTCAGAAAGGGATGCTGAGCGCCTTGCTCATGAGAAGACGAAGGTCGAGCTCACCACTGTCTCCAAACTTCTCGCAGATAAAGATTCTTTTTTGAAAGAGCTTAACGAGAAGCACAACTCAGCTCGAGCTAAATGGAAGGAGGCTCTGGAGAAGGCTGGCCCTGATGCTGTGGAGAAGTTCAAGGAGGGAGATGAGTTCTATAATGCCATAGTCACCAAGGCCCAGGACTTCCTGGAGGTGGGTAAACGTCACATGGCGCGTCGGGCTATGGTGGATCCAACTGCTGAGGTCACCCTTGAGCAATTAGCTCGTTGGTTCTCTGAAGCCCAATATGACATGCCAGCTCGTGGTGGACACTCCCTTGTTCCTTATCTTGAGAACGACTTGGCCTTCATAGCCCAGGAAGACCAAGAGGATGGCTGTGAGAAGTGGGAAGCTCCCCCTGTTGTCGATAGGAATTTTGATGTGGTTCTGCAGGAGCTTGAGGATGCCGCCACTATGGAAGAAGAAAATGAGCTGGTTTACTCAGAGTCGGGTAAACCCATAGGCCCCCAGCAACAAGGAGATGGGGAGGGTCGAGCTGCTACTGATGACCAAACTGGTGTCGGTCAAGACTCCTGAATTGTTTAGGTGAATTGTAATGAACAAGTCCCCAACAACATTTTTGTTTTTTGCTTTAACATTATCTTAATGCCTGGGCCCAGTTTTTGGGAGGCAGGAAACTGATGCAAATTTATTTTCCCAAGTCTTAGCCCGTTTTTGGGAGACTTGTTATATCTAATCTTAGCTGACTTTTTGATCACTGAATGTTGTATGTTTTCATTTCATAGTGTATGTCGAGCTAGATGTAGGTAAGATGAATGAGTCAACTTGAGCCTAGAGGCGACTTGATCTTTACAGATTTAGTCGACCTCAAACTTGGTTAACTTTTTTGCGAATGAGATTGATTATGAGTCGAATCTATCCACAATATTAAAGCTGACCCATGGTCGAGCTAATTAGAACAGACTGACTAAGAGTCGAGTTTGTTAGAAAGAAGTCGACTAAGAGTCGGACTTGTTAAATAAATAAAGCTGATTAAGAATCGAGCTTGTTAGAACGAAGCTGACTAAGAGTCGAGCTTGTTAGAAAGAAGTCGACTAAGAGTCGGACTTGTTAAATAGACAAAGCTGATTAAAAATCGAGCTTGTTAGAACGAAGCTGACTAAGAGTCGAGCTTGTTAGAACGAAGTCGACTAAGAGTCGGACTTGTTAAATAGACAAAGCTGATTAAAAATCGAGCTTGTTAGAACGAAGCTGACTAAGAGTCGAGCTTGTTAGAACGAAGTTGACTAAGAGTCGAGCTTGTTGGGGTGAGTGTAACACTATGTTTGATCGAATGAACTGCGCTTTTCATTAAAGTAGGGAACATGCTTACATCAATTTGAAACTAGAATTAGCATAAGCTTGAAATTGGGAACTGAAAGCTAGAAATAGTATTTGATGAGGTGGGTAGCGTGCCAAGGATGTTTCAACTCCTCTCCTCCAGGGTGAGCTATCATGTAGGTTCCTTCCTTGATGACTCGAGTAACCACATAGGGGCCTTCCCAGTTAGGAGATAGCTTATTCTGTTGGGTTCTCCTTCCCGTTGCCTCGATCTTTCTCAACACATAATCCCCAACTTGGAATGACCTTGCCTTGACCCTCTTGTCGTGGTAACTTTTAGTTCGTTGCTTGTAGTTGACCATTCGGAGGTAGGCTGTGTCTCGCTTCTCGTCGATCAGATCCAGGTCGATCAATCTGTTGATATCATTTTGCTCCTGATTGAAGAAAGTCACTCTAGCAGTGGGGAATCTGAGCTCGGCAGGTGCCATGGCCTCTGACCCATATGTGAGAGCAAAAGGGGTTTCCCCCGTAGGCCCCCGAGTGGTTGTACGAACTGCCCAAAGAGCAAGGGGGAGTTCGTCCAACCAATTGTTACGTCGACCTACGAGTCCTGTCTTGAGCGAAGATAGAACGAGTTTATTTGCTGCCTCAGCTTGCCCATTTCCCTGGGGGTAGGCGACAGAAGATTTCCAATGTTTGATTCCTACCCGATTCATCTCTGTTTCGAATGTTTGGGAGAACTGTAGACCATTGTCGGACACTATAGCCCGAGGAAAACCAAACCGACACCAAATGAAGTCATGAATGAAGTTGATGGCATTTTCCTCTGTGATTCGAGCTAATGGCTTGGCTTCAACCCACTTTGTGAAATAATCGATAGCGACGATCACGTACTTGCAATTTCCTCGGGCGGGAGGGAAGGGTCCAATCAAGTCGACACCCCACATATCAAATGGCCAAGCTGCAATTACTGGAGTCTGCTCGGTTGTCGGCATATGAGGTAAGTTGGCAAACCTTTGGCATTGATCACATTGCTGAACAAAGTTGTGAGTGTCAGCTCTCATATGTGGCCAGTAGTATCCCAAGGTAATTAACTTGTCAGCAAGGGTCCTGGCCCCCGGGTGTCCGCCACAAATCCCGCTGTGCACTTCATGTATCAATAGGGCGACCTCTTGTGGGTGGATACACTTTAGCAGTGGTCGAGTGTAGGATCTTCTGAATAGGTCGCCTCCTTGAATGACGTATCTTGGAGCTTTCTTTTTGATAGCTCGAGCTTTCTTCTCGTCGTCAGGCAGCTCACCGCTTTCTAGGTAAGCCTTCATTTCCTCAATCCAACACTTCTCATGAGTCCAATTTCTCGAGGGATCATCTATGCATTGAATTTTTACCCTTTCATAAGCTGGATTTTCGAGGAAGGAGATGGGCTCATCATGTGGCTCATCTGAAGTAGCTAATTTCGAGAGGAGGTCGGCTAGCTCGTTGTCTTCCCGTCCAATCCTCTGAATCTCCCAGAATTCCAAGTCTTTTATCAACTCTTTTACCAGGTCGCAGTATTTGATTAGAGTGGAACTAAGCACTTCGTACTCGCCTTTGACCTGGTTGACTATCAGTTGTGAATCACAATAAGCCATGATCTTAGTCGCTCCAAAACACTTGGCGTACTCTATAGCTGCTATCAAGGCTTCGTACTCAGCTTGGTTGTTGGAAGCGTCGAACTTGAACCTCAGTGATTCCTCATACACGGTTCCAGACTCTGGCTCGATCAAGACAAGACAATCCCAGCTCCACTAACATTTTTGGTCGCTGATCCATCTGAATAAACCTTCCAACAATCGTCGGGTAGCGCAATGGCGGGTTGGCACTCGTGTTCTTTCCCCTTAACCTTTTCCTTTGGAGCTCGCTGCTCGTCGTCTTCCTTGGTGAACGTAAGCTCGACCAAGAAGTCAGCTAGAGCTTGAGCCTTCAGTGCCTTTCGAGGTCGATACTCAATGTCAAATTCAGTAAGGGCAATTGACCAATTGAGCAGTCGACCTGAACTCTCCGGCTTGTGCAATATCTTTCTCAAAGGCGCATTGGTAAGAACCACAATTGGGTGAGCCAAGAAATAAGCTCGCAGCTTCCTTGAAGCCACGACTAGAGCATAAGCGACCTTCTCAGCATTATAATATCTGCTTTCCACATCCGATAAGGCCTTGCTGATGTAGTATACTGGCTTTTGAAGCCCTTCTTCTTCTCTGATCAAGACTGCTGCAACCGACTTGTCTCCCACGGATAAATACACAAACAAAGTCTCACCAGTGGTCGGGCTGCTCAGGAGTGGAGGAGTAGCAAGGTATTCTTTGAGTTGTTGGAACGACGAATGACATTCGGCCGTCCACTCAAAGTTTTTCGTCCCCCTTAATGATTTGAAGAAGGGGAGAGACCTTTCAGCCGACTTGGATATAAAGCGAGCTAGGGCTGCCACCCTGCCATTGAGTCGCTGCATCTCTTTTATACTTATAGGCTCCTTCATCTCGACTAGAGCCTTGATTTTTTCTGGATTGGCTTCTATACCCCGTTGAGATACCATGAACCCAAGGAACATTCCAGCAGCTACACCAAATACACACTTGCTAGGGTTGAGCTTCATGTCGTTTGCCCTTAAATTGGCGAACGTTTCCTTTAGGTCGACCACGTGACGTCCAGTCTTTGTTTTGATGACCATATCGTCGACGTAGGCCTCCATGTTTCGACCAATTTGAGAAGCAAAGACTTTGTTCACCATCCTCTGATAAGTCGCACCTGCATTCTTCAATCCAAACGGCATCATGTTGTAGCAGTAGATGCCTCCAGCCGCTTGAAATGCCGTCTTGACTATGTCATCTTTATGCATCTTAATCTGGTGGTAACCTGAGTAAGCGTCGAGGAAACTGAGGGTGGAGTGACCTGCAATGGAGTCAACTAGCTTGTCGATCCTGGGAAGGGGGTAGCTGTCTTTTGGGCAAGCAAGATTGAGAGTGGTGAAGTCGACGCACATCCTCCATTTGCCATTTGATTTCTTCACCATGACCACGTTGGCCAACCACGTTGTATGAGTGGCCTCCTTGATTATCCCTGCACTTAAAAGTTTTTGTACCTCAGTTTTAATAGCCTCTTCCTTGTCACGAGCAAAACTTCTCAATTTTTGGGGCCTAGGCTTTATGGTCGGGTTGACTTCGAGTCTATGAACAGCGACCTCCTCCTTGATTCCCCTCATGTCTTCTACCCTCCATGCGAAGACATCATTACTCTCCTTGAGTAGCTCGATGATTTCTGCTCGTTCCTCAACTGATAGCTGCTTTCCAATCTGAATTTTTTGGTCGGGGTAGGAAAGGTTGGTAATTATTGACTCTAGTTCGTCCACAGCTTCTAGCTCTGGTCCATCCCTGAATTGTAGAGTCTCGATTATTATCTCTCTGACCCTTTGCCTTTCCTCAGCTCCCAAATGTGGAGCTTCCTCAGCTATCATGTCATCCAGCTTGTCTGCAACCTCGCTGGTGGTGGTGGTGGCCCCAGGAGTTATTGTCGAGCTGGAGGCATAGGTTGCCTATGAGGACTTGGTCGACCATAACTACATCTGGATCGACCTCTGTGGTGTTAGAGTGACGTGTCGACTCAAGCATGACCTCGTCATTTGAGCGATAGGTCGACTCTTCCACATTGGTGATTGTAGACAGCCGAGTAGTTTTGGTGGCGGTGAGACAGCTTTAAATAACCATCTGCAGTCTCGATCTCAAGCTCTCTCTTCTTTCTTTCCCGAAGAACATGGTCTAAGTAGGCTCGAGCTGTGCCTTGTACGCAGCCTACTCCAGCAGGTGTGGGGAACTTGACTCGTTGATGAGGGATCGATGCCACCATTCCAAGAGCGACCTGTCCAGGAATACCAAGTATGGCAGCGTAGTCACTATTCACATCAATCACGATAAATTGTACCTTTGACACAATCCTTTGGGGGTGATGGCCTAGGTCGACGTCGAGCTCTATTTGGCCTTTAGCATCAACTCGATGGTTGGTGAAGCCCTCCAACCTACCATCATATCTTTCCAACTGCTCGTCATTAAGACCCATCTCTTTGAAAGTCTTGTAGAACAAGATATCCTTGCAGGCCCCCGTGTCGACTAAGAGTCTGCTCGTCGTACATCCGTCTATGAGACCTGGGATGACGAGAACTTGCTCCCTAGCCGCCATATTAGTTGCTAATTCATGAGGGTAGAAACTGATCACTTCATCTCTTACATCTCTCCTTGGAGGTACATGTGGGGCTTTGTTGAGCTGAAAGATCTTGTGTTTGATGGCCGTATTGCTTGCCTGCTCTGTAATGACTCCCAGGTTAAGTCTAGGTTGCCTAGGTCCCTGTTGTCCACCTGCTGGCTGCTCGCCTCCACCAGCTTGAGGCCTCTTCACATATGCGTCGAGTCTACCCTGCTCGACCATTCTTTGGATGATCCGCTTCAAACCCAAACAATCCTCTGTGAGATGTCCTGTATCTTTGTGATAATCACAGTACTTACTGTTGTCCCTTCTGAACTTGTTGCCTGGGTTCATTGGGGCAGGGGGAGCCAACTCGACGGCATTCATAATTTCTGTTCGACTCACCGTAAGGGGAGTGAAAGCCTCAGGCACCTTTTCTGTAGCCCTGGTCCTATTTTTTCCATTTTTATTATTTCCTCCGTTCTTGTTGGAGTCCTTCTTGTCATCAGCGACCTCCACCTTGGGGCTTTTACCATTCTTCTTCTCTTTCCTTTCCTCAGCAAGAGCGACATTGTACACCTTCTCAAACAACTCCTGTCGAGTTGTTACTGTACGAACTGTGAGTTCATAATCCATGTCTGCCGAGGAAATACCGTTTCGGAAGCAATTGATGACTTCCCTATCGGTGAGGTCCTCCTCTATCTTATCAACCATTTCCTTGAACTTGGTGAAGTAGCTCATCGAGCTTTCATTTTTGGCCTGTACCAAGTTGTTGAGGTCAGTGACAGTCACTTTCCGAGCTCCAGCAGTCGAAAAGCGATCTAGGAACTTCGTCCTGAAGCATGTCCAAGTGGTGATGCTACCGGCGGCTAAACCATTGAACCAAGTTAAGGCTGCCCCAGTGAGTGTGCTTAGGAGAGCTTTGCACATATTGTCGTCCTCATTGGCGACAAAACACATTGTGGCTTCCAGATGTGCTATATGACTCCTTGCATTGGTCGACCCCGAATACTTCTCCAGAAGAGGTAACCTGAAAGTAGGAGGAGGTCGACTATCTATGATTTCCTTGGACAAAGGTCGAAGAGCAAAGTCAATTCGTTCGACCTTTCCAATCTCTTTTTTCTTCTCCTCCTCCCATTGTTCAAACTTCTTTTTCATCAACAACCACTCTTTGGCGTCGGGTCTTTCATCTCTTGCAGGGGGAACATCATTCGACCTTTGACCTTCGCTTCTAGGGGGAGTTACCTGCCTACTCCTCCTGTCTCTGTGAGAATGAGTCCTCTCTGATCGAGCTGGAGACCTATGCCTGTCATTCCTTATGGGCGACCTGCGCCTCTCATTCCCGGATGGCGACCTGCGCCTATTATCTCCAAATGGCGACCTGCGCCTTTCCCCAGCTATAGGCGACCTGCGCCCATTCCTGTCTCTGTGAGACCCTGATCTCTGCGTCCGTGCTGGGGAAACTTGCCTGTTCCTGTTGGGTACATTAGCGCGTCCTCAAATCGGCTGAGCCTCCTGCTCCCTATTTACAGTGAGGCTAGCCCTTAGGTCGTTACTTGGCACATGAACGATCGTAGGAGCTCGTTGGACTATCCTGTTTTCACCATTCTGCCCCACACCCTCATTTGGCCTAACACTCCTGGCCTGTTGCCTATCAGAGACCTGGGTGGGAGCCACCCTTTCTGAGCGTACGTCGGCCTGCTCTGCCTCCTCCATGGCTATCAAATCAGCCAAAATTTGGGCTCGCTCCAACATCATTTCCTTCTTGCTCATGGGATTGGTTGAGGGACCTGCCCTGTTTCCCATGTTCACCTGCCCGGCTGGACGTTTTGGAGGAGGTGGAACTCCTTGTCCCTCCATATTTCTTTTTCCTCTCCTTGTATCAGGCAATCCTCTGCCATCAACAATACTAGTAGAGCGCGTTGCTCTACCGTGAGGGCGATTTGGTGGGGGAGGAGGCAAATCCATGTTTTCAGTATTGACATTGAGATTTCCAGCATTCGTATTGGTGTTGTTGTTCACTTCAATGAATTCTTCAGAAGCATCTTCCACATGCCCGTCTGGGGTTACCATGATTGTAGGTTGATGGAAATTTTCGAGGTCAAGCTAAAGCACGATTCCCGGCAATGGAACCAAACTGATGCTGCAGGAATTGTGCTTATCAATCTTCCTCCACGTGGCAGGACGAATCACCTGGCTCCTTGACCTGAAATCAGAACCCACGACTAGCCGGATGTGTCTCCGGCGAAGACGCTCGGGCGTGAGAGTAAGAACACAGTTTGAATATAGCACAAGATGTATTGAATGATGAATTCCAATAACAAAAATGGCAGTTACCTTTCACCGTTGGTAGTGAAGAAGTATTTATAGGTAATAACGTTGTATGTTTGGTGGTGCTACATGAGCTCCGTGAATATAGCGGCAGTTATGGTCATGAGAACGTGCCTGTAACCGTCCCTGATTTATAGGGATACTGTTATGGAAAGATTTATCCACGTGCGTCCATATCTGCTAGGCCGACACTTGGTGGTTAGGTCGAGGTCGCCAATTGTAGAATGGTCGACCTGACTGGCGGGTAGAGCATGGTTCGTACCCGAATTGTGGTATGGATTCAGGTCGGACTAAGCTAGGTCGGGGCACAGTGGGTCGGACCATGGGCTTAGTCGACTGATACTTGAGATGGGCTTTGGGCCTTGTTCTGATTGGGCCAGCCTCATCGAGAATGTGGGAGCCAAGGCTGTCTGTGATTGGGCTTTGCTAGTTTGGCCCAACTCGACACTTTTGATATGTTCACTGCTCTTTCCCTAATTGACATTCAACCTACGTGCTGGAACAACTCGTAAAAGCACTAGTCACATCAAATATAAATAAAATATATTTCTTGTTTACTTTACAAATTAATTCCACGTACAATTCATAAAGAAACAAAATTGTAACAGTAAACCAACATCACAAATATGTCCTAAAGGGAAATTTCAAGACAGAACATAAAGAAAATGCAAGTTCTTTTAAATATCTCAAATTTTCTACCTCCAACCATTCTAACGATCCTGCTGGCTCCCACGCTGTAAGCGCACCAATTTTGCTCTGCAGTTTGTTGTCAATATCTTAATTCAATGGTCGTATTTGTGTTGCGAGATTGATCGGGCTTCTTATTTTCGCCAACAACTTCTGGTGGCGTCGTTGAGAAAAGAAGGCAACACTTTAACCCTTCTGCAGTGCAATCAGAAGTTGCCATCCGTGATCTGGATCTGAAAAAGTCCACGCTCCCTTTGAAATATGTCGATGCATGCTTTGAAAATCTCCAGACGGATTATCCTTAACCTGAGATTCTTTAATAAAATCATGCCCTTTCTTTAGAACCGATTCAATTTCTTCAGTGAGACAAGCCAACAGTGCTTGAATTGCGAAACCCGTATCCCATTGTTGACTTCCAAAGCTCTGCATTTTCATTCCGTCCTCAGCAACTCATAAATAATCCGGGATCCTAGCAAGATGCTTCTTGAAAGAATCTCCCTTTGGATCTTTAACCCAACAAGCCAGCATACATAAGACCTATACAGAGGTAAGTTTCACAAAAACATCGTGTGTGTGCATAGTAATGACATTACCTTTTCGATGCTTCCAATGGAGATATGCCAGGAATTCAGAAAAAGTATTTGAAGTTCTTATAGAGACTTTTAAGAACTCAAGGGAAGGGATAGATGTTGCATTATCTTGCTCCACTTTGAAGAACATACTTTACAGTGGTTCCTAAGGAATCATGTATTTAAGATTAGATTTGGCTGACAAGTGCAACCATGAATTCTACGAAATTCACAGACAATAGAGACAGGGGAAGCCCAAAGGAGATAAATACCATTCAAATAGGCTATGCGATCTGATATCAAAGTTCTTGAAACGACAAGAGAAGCAACTGCCAAGAGTTGAGCACCCTGCCTATCAAGTACGGTGGGTACCTAAAATACAGGACAAGGTTGACAAGAGCAGTTGTCTATCATAATGGTGCATATTCAAAATAAATAAAGGTCACCTAGTTCGTTCATTAACATAATGAGACCCACCACCCAGATACAGAGAAATTGGCTAATAAGTTACTTGAGACCAAGTAATATATTTTGTCTAATTTTTCTTTCTTTTTTTTTTTTTTTGAATAAAAAAAAGAAATCTAGTATGAATAAGTAATACACATATCAGAGGTCAGGTTGTCCTCCATGAGAAAAATGGGAAAAAAATAAATTACATAGCAACCTATGTTGACTGCAAATAACAAAAAATGACCCATATTAATGAATGGCTCCTCTCCAATCTTGGCTCACATCTATCAAAGATAAACTTCTAAAGGCAAGGAACTGATGATCGGTTTGACAGAACTACTAGAAGTTAGAAAGAGATGACAGGCGACATGGGCGCAGATTCTTTTGAGAACAACTAAGATAGTAAGAAAGTGCTGGAGAGAGGAGGTACAGGCGACATGGGCGCAGATTCTTTTGAGAACAACTAAGATAGTGAGAAAGAGCTGGAGAGAGGAGGTACATGTGATATGGGCGCATAATCAGCGTCAATGAAAATGAACTTCATAAAAGGTATAGTAATAGTTTCTGTATTGAGAAGTACCTGATATGCAATAAGAGGTTTAACACACTTGAAGCTTCATAATATTCTTTCATTCTTCAAGTTCTTTCAAACTATCAGAGATCTCACCAATCTTGCGATAACAAATGTTAAGTTTTCCCTTTGGATTGAGTACTTCAATAACAAAAAATATGGTTCAGAGTGAAGACAAGTTGAAATCTCGGATTTTATGTGGAATTTGTTATATTATTACTGTATTATACTTGGGGCAACAAATTCTATTTTGATCCTATATCCAAATAAAAGAAAAGTCACGGGGACTTAATTCTTTGAACTCATAACTATAATTGGTCACTGCAAACTTAGAAGCAACTATAAATGCAAATAGTCTACCGATATATCCTTGGTTCTGGTAAAGAGAATACCTGCGCATAAACAGAATGCAATATAAGGCCATCAATTTGACAAAATGACCGGAATATAAATATGTAAATGCATGGTAGATAGTATAACTTTCATTTCAGTCAAATGTGAATAGAAGAAAGCAATAAACGTGGAAATTTCTAGAAAGAAATATTGTCTTGCTCATAGCCCAGATATGAACCATTTCTACTTTCTAATCAAGCTCACAAACCATGGTTAGAAACAAGAAGTGGGGCTTGAGAAAGAAAAAGGACAAATCCAGGATAGCTTCAGAAAATATAAAGATTTTTTTTTGCAAAGATTACTATCATATCAGCATCTACCAGCTTCACCTAGTTTTACATTGGACCAGCAATTCAAAGGCAATGCGTAATATAGGAGAGTTAACCAAAACTTTCAAAGGCAATTCAAAGGCATGGCTCATCATCATAGTAATAAAGCTAGAGGATCCACACTCAAAGTATATTGGGCAAGAAGTTGAAAGTTAAATCGAAAGAACTGGCAGTATGAACATGGTCATGCACACCACTTCCTCCAGTTTTCAACCTAGAAAAAAGGCATTGAGTGATCAGAATGTTGTTTACTGCAGGAGCAAATACAAAAAAAAAAAATACAAAAAGAAACTTGAAATATATGTGTATATGTGTGTGTGTGTGTGTGTGTGTGTGTGTGTGTGTGTGTGTGTGTGTGATCATTAAGGGTATTTATGTGCCTATGCTAGTAACAACGCTTAACATTCAACTTTCTATGTACAAAAACTAAAAGTGGATACTCATGTAGGGACAGAGGGAGTAGAATATTACCGCACAAGTATAACTATGCACGAGAATTAATTTTTCTCTTCAGCGTCCGATATCCTCTTCTAGGACAATTACAGTCAGGCAAAGCATTGAAGTACTACATTCACATTTGAATAAATCTGATGTACGTTGCACTCTATCGGGAATTTCACGTACACAACACTTCATTCCAGTCACTTTAGCAATAATTTGTCTGGCAATCTGCGGAGAACAACTTGAAGAAAAACATTATCAAATTCAGAAAAATGACAAACTTAAGACTCCAAACTAACCCTTTCATCAGCAAATTTCAAAAGCTTAACCACCCATTCCCTGCTCGATTCATTCCTCAACATTGTGTATTCGTGTCTCCCAATTCCGCTCTCTTTCACAAATTTCATTGGAAATCTCTGTACTAAACGGCAAAGAAAATGATTCATAAGATCATAAACAAAAACCCGTTATAGAACACTACTAGAAATCACATTTTTGGCGACCAATCTAAGGAGACAAAAAAAATTGGTCGCCTAAACAATCTTTAGGCAACCAAAACAAAGCCTAGTCGCCAGAAGTTATTCTTTCGCGACCGCTTTTAGGCGACCAACATTCTTGTCGCCTTAACACGCTTTTCCCGATCGTCGCCTAAAAAAGATTTTTGGTGACCAAAACATTGGCGACAAATATCATGATCGCCATACATACACTATGGCGACAAAGTCTTTCGCGACCATTAATTAGTCACCTTACATTGTCTTAGGCGACAAGCGAAAACTTTCGTCACCTTAAAAAAAACTTTATGCGACCAAAGAAAATATTTGTCGCCTTAACATATTTTAGGCGACTAATTGCATGTGGTCGCCTAAAAACAACAGAGTTAGGCGACTATTTGGTTTTTGGTTGCCTAAAACCGAGTTTAGGCGACAATATCTTGTTTTTGGTCGCCCTAAAACAGCAGAGTTTAGGCGACTAGTTTTTGCTTTTGGTCGCCTCAAACCGAATTTAGGCGACTGTTTTGGAATCTTGGTCGCCTTAAACCTAGTTTAGGCGACTATTTTGAGTTTTGGTCGCCTTAAACAGAGTTTTAGGCGACTATTTGTCTCTTGGTCACCTAAAGTATCAGCTCGTTTACGTGTGGTCTTATCTAGCTTTAAAGTTGCTATCTAGTTACATCAAAAATAGTGTCGCACAGTCCATTATTTAAAGGTGATGTCTGATTTTTATTGTGTGGTCTTATCTAGCTTTAAAGTTGCCATCAATAGTTACATAAAAAATAGTGTCGCCTAGTCCTTTAATTAAAGTTGTTGTCTGATTTTTATTGTCAAAATATCTCTGAAAAGATGCCTCAATAGTTAAATTAAAAATAGTATTGCTTCAGTCAATAATTTAAAGTTGCTATCAATACTTACATCAAAAATAATGTTGCCCAGTCCATTATTTAATGTTGCTCTATTGTTAGATTTTTATTGTCAAAATATCTCTGAAAAGATGTCTCAATAGTTATATCAAAAATAGTATTGCTTCAGTCAATAAATTAAAGCTGCTCTCAATTGTTACATCAAAAATAGTGTTTCCTAATCAATAATTTAAAATTGCTCTATTGTCAGACTTTTCTTATCAAAATAGCTCTGAAAAGATGCCTCAATAGTTACATCAACAATAGTGTTGTTGCAGTCAATAATTTAAAGTTGCTAATGTTGTTGCTGTTAATAAGTTAAAGTTGCTCTATTGTCACGAAAAATATTTTTATCTATAAATCATCTACCATTACACACAATTCTTGCATCCACACAGAACCTAATTGTCTTTCAAGAGTTTTTCATCAATCTCTCTCTTTCTCTTCTTTTTTTCTTACATTTTTCTATCTCTCTATCTCCTTTGATCCATATATTATATTCTCTTCGTTATCATCTTCTCATTTGTCTAGAAAATTAGATTATTACTCCCTCCTACAATGGATAAAAGTTGGATGCATCTTTCCAACAAATTTTCTAGGGAACATATAGCTGGGGTTAATAGCTTTCTTGAGTTTGCGGTAGCACATAATCGCAATTCGTCTGGCCTGATCCTGTGTCCATGTGCCAACTGCAACAACATGGCATTTCATTGTATCTCCGAAGTGAAATGTCACTTGTTGCGGAAGGGGATGATGTATAATTATACGACGTGGACACATCACGGTGAACGTTTAGATGCTGCTTCTACGTCATCACAATCTCAACCGCCTGACCAGCAGTATTTTGTTGACAATGATCAAGTGATGGGCATAATAAATGATGCCTATCCATTTGCATCAATGCATCATAATAATGTAGATGAGAGCATAAATGACATGCATAATCAAGAGATCTTGGACTACGAAGAACTCTTGCAACAGGCATTGCAAGAGTTATACCCGGAATGCACACAATTCTCTTCACTTACTGGAATTGTAGAGTTACTACATTACAAAGTCAAGTCTCGTACTGCCAATTGCCAGTTTCATGATTTGTTGGAGATAATGCGACGTATGCTTCCCGAAGGAAATACACTGCCTGTTGACACTCGCAGAGCATTCAAGGTGTTAAAGAGGTTGGGATTGGGCTATAAAAAATTCATGCTTGTCCAAATGATTGTGTATTGTATTATAAGGAATATGAGGTTCTAAATATTTGTCCCGTGTGTGATCACCCAAGATACAAGCCTAGTTCGGGGTACGGGAAGAAAAAAGTTCCCCTCCTGTTAAGTTTATACAACCGGAGCGGGAATCTCATTGGCATAAGTTATGTGATCACTTTATGACCTCGAAATTCCAAGTAAGAGTTAATTTGTTTGTAAATTTAATATACCCAATTGTGCAAAGTATTTATATGTGTGTTTCTATGCAATTTGTTCATGTTTCTTGCTGGATGAAGTCTCTGATAGTGTAATGCATAGGCCAAGCCTTGAGAAATTTAATATACCTGGTGGTTCTATTGGACTTCCGGTCTATCGCTACTACGACATGAATGATGTGATTCATGATAATTTTGTTGTTGTGGAGTTTGATACTCATTCCAACAGTGGTTGGGATCCAAGGAACTCGACAAATTCTTCCATTGGTAATCATGTAGGTATTAACATTAACTCTCTTAATTCAGTTAGGTTTGCAGAATGGTTTAGCAATATTACTTATGGGGAAGAGAGTGAAGCTTGGATCAACTACGATTCTGTTTCAAAAAACCTGAGTGTCTCTTTTACTGGTTTTCAAAATAACACAAGAGTGATACAATCTGGGCTTTCGTACACAGTTGATCTGTGTATGGAATTGCCAGAATGGGTTATATTCGGCTTCACGACTGCAACAGGAGCTGACTTTGAGAAAAATAATGTCATATCATGGAGTTTCAACAGTTTTGATTTTCAAACTGATAAGGTATAAAGGAGTATAAATCAGAAGTTAAGATTATTGGCAGATTGAGGCATAGGAATTTAGTGCAACTCATTGGTTGGTGCCATCAAAACAAAGAGCTTCTGTTACACTAGTTGCTGTTAGGTACAAAATTTCTCAAGGCTTGGCCTATGCATTACACTAGCTGCTGTTACCTGTTGTTGAGGATAGCTGCCTCCATAAGCAGGATATAAGGTAACTTGTTTGACATGAAATATGAGTCTAAAAATCATCATAAAATTTCTATGGCATGTTTTATGCTTTAAGAATAAAGTCCCATGTAATTTGATATTCCTTATTTTGGTTAAATAGAAAAAATCAACTGCGAACAAGGGTAACCGTGGAAAGAAGTTGCTAAATCATCATGGTGGAGCCAAACCATTTGTATACCAGATTCAAGATCTAATGGTATATTAATATTATTCATTAATGTTATATTATTTGATTATTTTTGTCTTTTCTTTATTTCTTTATTTCTTTATTTCTTTTATATCTTTGTAGGAAAATGGCTCAAAATTTCCGGCAGTTGATAACTTTAAGAAAGTTTATGTCACGCCAGATAATCCAGCAGCAGCTCCTTTATATGTTAGTGTTTTCTTATATATGTATGATTTTTTTATATAACTTTTTTAGTATAATTTATTAGTTTCATTGTTTTTTTTTATTTCAGGAAAAGATGCAAGAAAAGATAAAGGATTTTACTAAGGACTATGAATCTCAGTTTGCACCTGACACCCCGTTGGACGAAATTCCACATCCCGGTCCAGAAATAGAAGTGAAAATACTGACAGAGACTCTTGAGGAATTGGGTCCGAATGTTGGGAGTAATGTGAGGGGTATGGGTCGTAGGATGGTACGTGATGTTAAACGCCGATTGCCACCTTCAACATCTCAAGCATCAATCAATAAAGTGAAGGATCTAGAAGAAAAATTGGAACAATCACAAGAAGAAGTGAAGCAGTTAAAAGAAGAAATGGCGTCTCAAACAAGTATGTTTAGCAAACTTCTTGATGTGTTGAAAGCTAATGGTATACAATCGCTTGATGGCATTGTGGCTCAATCTACGTCGACTAGTAATCAAGTTTAAACTTACTCCAAACTTATCTTATGTTTAAAAACTTTATGAAATTTTTTGCTGGCAATACTTTAGTGATAATATTTTGAGGGAGCATGTTTGTGGTACTATTTAGATGGTTGTTTTTTATTTGAACATTATACTATACTCCCTCCGTCCCGGAGATCTTAAGAAAAAGTAGAATGGCACGAGAATTAAGGAATATTATTATAGTATTAGGAGAGAGAATGAGTAGAAAAAGTGTTGTGAGTGTAAAAAATTAAATAGGAGAGAGAATGAGTGGGATGAATAGTTAGGAGAGAGAATGTTGTGAGTATAAAAGTAAAGTAGGAGAGAGAATGAGTGGGGTAGGAAGAGTATAAAATTAATAAAAACTTTCTATTTTGGGATTTCTTAAGATAAGCGGGACGCCCAAAATAGAAACTTTTCTTAAGATGGGTGGGACGGAGGGAGTATTAATTAGTACTATTGCATGTTAATTTTATTGCTTGTTGTAAAATTTAAATTATTAATATATTATATAATATATATATTATATAATAATAAATTTTATCACCAAAAATTACTTTTAGGCGACCAGGTATAGTTTTTGTGGCCTTAATTTGGTTACTTAGGAGACCAAAATAATTTTGTCACCAAAGAATAATTTTAGGCGACCAAGTATGGTTTTTGTGGCCTTAATTTTGTTACTTAGGGGGCCAAAATTTTTTGCCGCCAAAGAAAAACTTTAGGCGACCAGGTGTAAAATTTGTGGCCTAATTTATTGACTTAGGCGACCAAAACTCTTTGTCACCAAAGAAAAATTTTAGGCGACCAACTTTAATTTTCGTCGCCTAAAAGCTGAGGTGAAGAGGAATGAATTCGTCGCTCAAATAAAAGTTTAGGCGACCAAATTTAATTTTCGTCGCCTAAAACCTGAGGCCAAGAGGTTTGTGTGACCAAGCTTTGGCGACGAAGCTTTGTCGCCAGAGGTTTTTGGCGACGAATTTCAGAATAAGGCGATCAATTTTTTTTGTCGCCTAAAGTGTGATTTCAAGTAGTGGAAATTCTCAGTAAAAATACTTATAGATGATATATAAGACTCCTAGCTAATTTGGATAGAGTAGAACTGTGGCCAAAATCACAGTTCCACTCTATCCAAATTAAAGGCATTTCTTTGATATTTCCAAAAATGAAAACGGATAACAGGTTCATAATCCACTTTCGGAGTTCAAAAAATCAACAAAGTATAAAATCATATACAACCTTTTATTTAACCAGCACAACCAAATCCCACAAAGCAATAAGACACATTCAAAACTAAAATCAAATTCCACAAAGCACTAAATACCCATTAACTATACAGCAACAAACAACAACAGCAAAGCTCTAGTCCCAAGATAATTAGGGGTCGGCTAACATGAATCCTCATATGTCATCGCGTAAAAAGGTTGTTGAAAAAAAAATTAATAAATAAATAAATATATAAATAAATAAAATAAATAAATAATAATAAAAAAAATAATCAACCCCTCACATAGATTTTTGCCCTCCACTCCTACCTCTTCAACACCATACTTTCATCCACTCCAAGTAAATACCCATTAACTATAATACACAAAAATGGTTAAAAACAAAGTGGAAATTTCCATTAAAGAAAAGGAACATACCATCAGAGCACTTATTTTTGGTGGTGAGAGTAGAAGAAGAGCGAGTGTTATGGCGGTCCTGCGATTGTGACTTACCAGCAGCAGCTGTGGAAGTAGACAGTATAGACAACCTATGATCCTTATCCTTATTAAAACCCCTAGAAGTAGAAGGAGATGTCTTCTCTAAGTGTTTATCCAACGCATCATTTACTCTTTTCCAATCCAATGCTGTCGCCCTTCTCCTCCCACCATTTCTGTCTTCGCCGACGATCCTCCTCCTCCACCACGATCTCTGTACATAAATATGAAGATGTATGCTTCTCTGTATAGTAAATATTATTTCAAAATTGAACAAGGATAGATCTGATTGCAGAAATTTATGGAAAGAAACCTAATTTCTTCATTTTCCCTAACAAGACGGCGAAGGGATTTCTCCTCCATTTTCAAAACCTTCAGAAGATTAAAATCACAGGCGCGGGACTGAAAGAAGAAATGGCGATGAACAAGGATAGATTTGATTGGAGGCATGCCTCGCCGGTAGGTGAAGCTTCTTCCTTTGGTGATGGCGATGAAGATGGCGACGCGATGGAGTGAAGTTTGTCCAGATTAGAACTGAAAGAAGAAACGACGAGAATTGTCGATTGGAGAGAAAGTGTAGAGAAACGGGGGAGCGATGAAGGCAAAAGACGAGCGACCTTGATGATGGAGATTGCGATGGAGTCGTGTTGTTAGAGAGAGAGAGAGAGAGAGAGAGAGAGAGAGAGAGAGAGAGGATGAATGTCGTTTACAGAGAAAGAGGAAAAAGAGGAATACAAACCTTTTAATTTTGTAATTTTTTTTCGTTGCGGACTTGAAGACAACGTTTTTTGACCAAAACGTTGTACCTATTAACAACATTTTACCTTTAAACGTTGTTAATAGGTACAACGTTTTGGTCAAAAACGTTGTCATCAAGTCATTTAACAACATTTATTTTGAAAACGTTGTCATACACCAATAACCACAACGTTTTCTATTTAAACGTTGTCTTAGGCTGTTCAACAACAACGTTTCTCAAAAAATGTTGTGCTTAAAACGTTGTGAAAGACTAGATTTGTTGTAGTGAATTTGCCTCTTGCTATATTATACAATGTATATCAACATTGATTACATTCAAACTCAATGGGACCCACTAATGGGACCCATCTAATGTTTGTCCAAATGCTACTCCTTGCTGAGAATCTGTTGAATTCTCTCATTTTTTTAGAGCCTTTAGTTTTCTTTTTTTTTAATTTCGTATTGACGTTCTTGGATTGGTCATTTTTTCGTGGCTTCAATTTGGTTGGTTAAGTCCAAGGAAAATGCTCGATTTGTTTATTACAGGCCATTGTCCCGTGTTTGTAAGCGCAAAAATGTAAAGGGGCTTTGGTTTCAGATCTTGCGTGTAATCAAGTTTGTCTTGCTTAGGATGTTTGGTTAGCATTTTTCTGCCAACTCATAAGCTCTATTTTCTCAAATTTTCAAAGATAAATCTTACTGTATAGTATATTATTTAAATGTCAATTGAATGCATTTTTTACAAACTCTACATAAATGAGTAAATAGATTTAATTTAATTTTTTTTTCTTGGGATATTTTATTCCAGATTTAAAATTATATATTTTAAATAACCAGTATGTCTAATCTATTTTTTACTTCTTTTTGTAGTTTAAAAATAAAAATAAATCAAAGTAGACATATTTATTTTATTTATGCTACTTTTAGCAATTATCGATTGGTCCCTGATCCTAATGAATTCAACCAGCTAGGACATGGAATTTGAAATTCGACCATCAGGTCCCTGACTTAAAGATGGACACGCGTGTCTTTAATAAATTGATAAAAATTACACTTGTGCCACTCAATTAAATGACATGGATGGACGTGAGTGAAGAATTTCAGCTCTATGTCATTTTCTCTCTCCTCTTTCTCTCTTTCTTTTTTTTTCCCTCAACTTTAAAATGAAATATCTTAAGATCTAGAAATAAAAAAAAATTCAGAAACCACCGTTGTGTTCGTATCGTCAATATGAATCAAACTAGTAGCACTAGTACAGATTTTGGCTTAGACAGCGCTTTTTTTTTGGGCTTAGATAGCGCTTATAAGCGCTATCTAAGCTAGCGCTATGCAAGTTAAGAAAACGCTTGTATAAGCGCTATCTAAGCTTCCAAACTTAGATAGCGCTTTTAAAAAGCGCTATCTAAGCACTTTTTTTTAAAAAAAAAAATCATCTTAGGTAGCGTTTTTTAAGTGCTATATAAACAATTTTTTTTAATAAAAATCAAGCTTAGATAGCGCTTAAAAAACGCTATCTAAGGCTATTTTTTATTTTTTATTTTGTATTTTTTTTTCCTATTGCACCATTTCAAATTATATGAATTATAATCAAGAAATCAAATAAATAAAAATTAATATGAACTAAAAACATTTCATTCAACAATAACAATCAACCATTCATTTATTACACCAATAATAATTCTTACAATATATTAGCTTCACATTTTCTAGAAATTCATCGTTCTTACAGAGATGTTTAAACACGGATTACCAGAATCTCTCAGTCGTGTGTGATACTGAATGCTTTTAGTATAAATGTACATTTTCTTGATTTACCTTCTCTTTGCTAGTTGGAATGTCCTCTTCAAGAAAAGATTAGCCGATCGGTCATTTCTGTAGCACAACACCCTCAATATGGTATTAGGGTCCGCTCGGTTCCATCTTCCTGTTGTTGGAGGCATAGGTAGCCTCTGTCCTGCGCCCATAACCCCTATTCCACTTGCTTCACAAGCCACAATACTGAAATCTTCCACCAATTGCTCAGTTGACTGACCCATTAATGTGACCACTCCTTCCACTGGGTCCCACGGCTTGTGGAAGGGCGGGGATGGTTGCCTTCGTCCGATTCATTTTGGCTTAAAGCTGCTACTGGTACGCTACAAGGGGTGGCACGTTTCCAAAGACAAACTTGGAGTCCCGGTTGCATCGTGTTAGAGGAGGAAGTGTGGGAATATAGCTCTGTTTTGATCCTGGATCACATATATAACATAATCAGAAAATTGTAGGTATATTTCATCAATAACATCATAAGAATTCAATCTAATCTCTAGCGGGGTTATCAAAGAAAGACGATTTTAGATGAAAACTTAATGAAAAAAAATCCTTCCTCTATATTTGCTTCAAACTTCAAAAAGAAATACAGTTTTATTTTCTTTTCTTTTTTGTATGACAAGAGAAATACCATGTTCTGAGAAAATAAAAGTTGAAAATTTAACGAAAATGTATAACTTCCAAAATCCAATAATAGAAATGGGAGACTAGAACAGGACAAACAATTACAAATAGAGGCAATAACTCGGTAAGGAAATATTGGAGAATTCTCATCCAGACTAAAGAAAGAAATACAAGTCAACAAGACTAAGAGGGACAGGATGTAAAAGTTAAACTGGAGGAAGCATCATCAATAACCAAAATTTAGATAACTTACTGAGACAAATTTGCTACTCCCTCCATCCCAAAATACTTGCTGTATAAAGATTTAAATTTGTCCTAGAATAATTGTTTTACAAACACGCACTGAAAATTCGATCAATGTTTATACAAGCTCAATTATTTGAAGTGGCAGTGTAGGTGAGTGAAATGAGTCCAGAAATGCATGACATCGTTTTCTACTACAGAGAAATAACGATTCTAAGCAAATTCGATCAGTAACTAATTGTTCCATCAATGTTTATACAAACACACACTGAAAATAATGTAGCCTTCACACACAATCCAAGCAAATTATGAGCATGTCATTTGTGCAGCGAACAAAATTACTATATATGGTGATTACAAAATTGTGGCTGTGTCTAAGATCTACTTGGATCAAAGTACTAGGCATCAACATGCTCAACGAATTGAGAGGGGGTAACTAAGTGTTCATTATGTTGCCATTAAGAGCAATAACAATGGGTAACACTATTTGCCGTCCCACTACACTCTATCTTGAAATACACAAATGTGTTAAAGGTAGGTAAGCAATCACACCAACTGCAACATTTTTTTTTCATAATTCTCTGGATTTGAATGGTGTTGAAATTCAAGAGTCGAGTACTCTCTTACACGAGATAGACTGAGGAAGTTTGTAAACGGGTCTAGGTAGGTAAGCCTCTACACTTACTCAAACAATTTATCTACGACATTCTACATAAGACAGGCATGCATGCAGAAGCATCTCTGAAATTTAGTGGGAAACTTCACCTGCATAAGGGTGTCTCGATCTGATTGGTATTCTTGCTCCTCCTCATTGGTTTGAGAGATTATTTTGGAAAAGCTTAATTTCAAGAGCTCTCCTGGCCTCATCAGTATCTTCAGAATTTACATGTACAGTGCCTGCTTCTGGACAACAGACGCAAGAGAAAGAAATAAAAAACTTTGATATCAAATGTGATGATAAGTTGATGGTATCTCATCCAATCTACAGCAAAGTTAAGATCTCGGGAAAATCATTTCTTAGCTTTTTTGCAAATGCAAATGCTCGACAAGAGTGCCCATTTTTTGTGCAGTGGGTTAAGACATTGTAGTGTTCAAGTCGAGTTATAAATAGAGAATCTATGGTAATTAGTGATTACAATGCTTAGCTGATATTTTTACAGAATTTTATACATTTTCTGTCAGCACTAGGTGATCACGAACAATCTTCATCATCATAATTTAAGTGTCCTCAACCAAAGCAAACATGTAAAACAGACACCTTTGGCAAATTATTGGTTCTTTCATGCCACAAGATATGATCTATAACAATTATGGGTTTAAATAATCAGTTTGTCTTGGACAATGTGGATGAACTTGAACTGTGTTTTGCATACAAGACCAATTGCAAGGTTGGATTCATTCTTCTATGAAATATGATGAAAACCCCTATAAAAGATTTCGAATACTATCCTGAGATGTTAAAGCTGGTGGATTTTTTTTTCTTTTTAAGCAATAAAGTGCCATAAGAGAATGTAATCAACTATAAAGCACAAGCAAGAGAATGGATAATGTACAAAATGCCACACCTGAATGGCCTCAAACGTCGTCGACAGAGAACCAATAGGATTGTCAAGGGCATGAATAACTGCCCTCAGCCAAGAGTTGAAGTGTCCCTCCAAGTAAGATGCATTGAGTTGTTGAATCGATATGCACCAAACTCCCAAATTACAAACTGACTGTAATTCAAAGTAAACATAAAGATCCATAAAACCCCAGAAAATTGTAACAAAGAGTAAAAGAAAAGTAGTAAAATCGAAAATATTTTTTTCCTTTGTAGTTCCTACTGCTTAAGAATTGATTGCTCTCAACAAAAAGATCCATAAAACCCCAGAAAATTGCAAGATGAGAGAGATCAAAACCCCTAAAATTGATAAAAAAAAATTAGACCTAAATCAAACCCAAACAAATTTGAAGAAAATCAACAAAGAAGGGGAAGAGAATGGAGTAGAAGCAAAGGAAACGAAAACAGAAATTTACCAGATTTCAAAAACGAAAACAAAAATTCACATAATTTACCAGATTTCTCAAAACCGTATGCGTGGGTCTCTCGACCTAAGCACATCTATTGCCACAGAGGTTCCTAGGGTAAGCGTGAGGCGATTAGACGGAGAACATAGAGACGGGATTGGTACGGATGGAGGCGAGAGGCTGCTACTGCGATGTCGCCGGAACAGCGGGCTAGGGATTTGTGTTTGATTACGAGGAGGAGGAAGGGAGAAGCGAGAGATACCTGGGTTGAGGAGACGTCTTCATTAGGGAGGAGAGGATCGACATCGACGATGACTTTAGCGGCAACGGGGTCGCCGGAAGGATTACTAGAGTCGACGACAGCTTGTTCTTGTTCTTGTTGATGGCGGTCGGTGGTGTGGGTTCGCCGTCATGGGGTGTGTTCGTCGTCGATTTTCTCCGTCGTCTTACGGAATGCGGAAGGGCGCTGAAGTTATGCCTAAAAATCAAAGAAAATAAATTAATAACCTCCTCTTATTATGCTTATGAAACGTTCACTTGTATAGCGCTTTGATTAAATGCTCTCTAAGATATTTCCAAGACAGCGCTTCTACAATTATGCGCTTTGCAAGTTATTTTTTTTTTTTTTTTTTTTTTTTTTGGGACCGTTATTAAATATAAAGCTGTGATGCGCTATGTAAGTGTGTAGCTTAGATAGCGCTTTTAAAAAGCGCTATCTAAGGTGCGTCTCCTAAGCTTCAATTTGTACTAGTGTAGCATCAACATATAATCTGGAGCAAATTTGAGAAGTTCATAGTTTTTACAAGTCACAGTTGTTTTTGATAAGTTAACAGTTGTTTTTTACATTTGTTCTAATAACAATTAAGAGAAGTTCACAGTTGTTTTAGCTAAATTCATAATTTTTGCATGAAAATGACTATTATTTACTTAATCACAGATTTTTTTAGTTAAGTTCACAGTTGTTTTAGTTAAGTTCACAGTTGTTTTTAGTATTTTATAGCCTTTATTTTTTAAATTTTATGAGATTATTTGATCTATTTGTTAAGTTCACTGTTGTTTTAGTCTTTTATGGCCTCTATTTTTGCAATTTTATGAGATTATGTGACATATTTGTTAAGTTCACAATTGTTTTTAATTAAGTTCACAATTGTTTTAGTTAAGTTCACAGTTGTTTTTAGAATTTTATAGCCTTTATTCTTGCAAATTTATGAAATTATTTGACCTATTTGTTAAGTTCACATTTGTTTTTGTCCTTTATGTCCTCTATTTTTGCAATTTTATGAGATTATTTGACATATTTGTTATGTTCACAGTTGTTTTTACTTAAGTTCACTGTTGTTTTTTGTTAAGTTCACAGTTGTTTTAGTCTTTATGGCCTCTATTTTTGTAATTTTATGAGATTATTTGACATATTTGTTATGTTCACAGTTGTTTTTACTTAAGTTCACTGTTGTTTTTAGTCTTTTATGGCATCTATTTTTGTTTTTTTATGAAAACCTCAAATGATGAATCAAAAGTTAAATATTTCAATTTTGATTCAAAACAACTTTATTGATGTGGCTCATTCAGATCCGCCCAACAACGAAGTCCTTCTGCAAAACTCGTTCTCCGCGAATCTCCTTCTTCGTGCGGCTCCACCGCTCTCCCTCATTCACGCATCACATATTGTAATGAAGATCTCCGTCAAGTCCCGTTAATCATCTTTGACATTCTCTCTGCAATTTTAGATTTGAAAAAAAAAAAACAAATTTGTGAGGAATCGAGATTGTCCATGATATAATTGGCCTTTTTATCCTCTTACAATCATTTTTTGTTTCAAGTTGATAAACTTGAGCTAGCCATTGAAGCCTGTGAAGGATTGAGTTCTCTTTTATGAAGTTCTTATGGACTTCATCACAATAGATTGCTGATTTTTTGAGACAACATCAATTTAACCCTATTTTCCGGTAAACTCTCTCTCTTTCTCTCCGACGACCCTCTCCTCTCCGACGAACCCCGTTTAGAAGGAGATTTAATCCTATTTTCATTTGTTCTGTTTCGACGAGTATATCTCTTTCTTCGGGCATTATTTTCTGATCTCCACCGTTCAGATTTTGCGTTTATGTGTCTATAACAATCCCCGTAAATTTGAGCTCAATTCAACGGTTAACGAATAGGAAAATTAAATTTTTCTGTGCCTGATCTGGAAATCAAATCAGCGAGGAAAAACTGTCCGGAGGAGGATGGTCGCCGAAGAGGAGAGAGTCGCCGGAGATAGGGGAGTAGTCGGTCGGAAATGAGTGAGTTTATTTGTTTTATGGGTGTCACTAAAAAGGAATGTACTAGGTGAAATATTTATTAGTATAGTGGACTAGTTGGTTAAATTCCAAAATCCTTATCTTAATTGGTCTTTTGACTTGGGGTGAACCGGTAATTTTTCCTTATTTATTATAAAGTCATTCATATTTCTAAGGACTATTAGGAAGTCAAAAAAAAACAAAAAAAAATTGTCAAAATTAAGTTGGTAACTTTGGAAAAAACAATTAAATCTATTCTAGATTAAGATAGCTTACATATAAGGGTAAATATGTGAAGTCAGTAAATAATTTTAAATGACGTAGTGTTTAGACAATTCTTTTCTAATAATACTTATAATTACAAAAAAAATTGTACTGAAATAACCTAATCATTAACACTCGTGTGAATTGTTTACCCTTTCAAAAAAAAAATCTTAATTTACATGCAAATCGAATCACTACAACTACAAGAAAAAGGATTATTTACGGCGGTTAAAATCCGCCGTATATAAAACGCGTCCCGCCGTAAATAGTATATACGGCGGACTTTTCGCCGTAAATAGTATATACGGCGGACTTTCCGCCGTAAATAGTCCACCGTATAAAACCTCGCCGTAAATACTATATACGGCGGTTATACCGCCGTAAATACTATATACGGCGGAAATACCACCGCCGTATATAAATGTAATACCATACGTATTTTAAGGCGTATTTGAGTAATCTTTATACGGCGGTAGGTGTAACCGCCGTAAATAAGAGACGAGTCGTCCACTACGTAACGAGTCGTCCCAATTGCACCCCCACCAGGTTCCCTCGTCCCCCCATAGAAGACGAGTCGTCCATGCCCATTTTATACGGCGGATGTTTGTAAATGACTTAATAGGGACGAGTCGTCCACCATGGCACGAGTCGTCCCATTTGCACCCCCTCCTGGTTCCCTCGTCCCCCCTTTTGGCACGAGTCGTCTAGGCTTATTTACGGCGGATGAAG
Source organism: Adenophora triphylla var. japonica (assembly GCA_022495995.1). NCBI lineage: Eukaryota > Viridiplantae > Streptophyta > Magnoliopsida > Asterales > Campanulaceae > Adenophora > Adenophora triphylla. Next base: position 245,951 of record JAFEMH010001302.1, read on the forward strand.
GGTTCCGCCGTAAATAAGCCTATTTTTTCCCCAGGCCTGTATAATTCACTTTCCCCAAAAATACGTTCACAAAAACCAAATTCAACCTGTACACACACAAATACAACCTGTATATAACCAAAAATACACAAATGCAATCAATGTTTACAATCTACATATTAACACAAAATTAATGTTGAATGTATCCAAACATAATAATCATTATACAAATAACGTTTGTCGTTTCCAAACATAATAACCATTAATGTTGAATGTATCACAAAAACCAAATTCACCACCTATTGATTACCGTCTTTTCCACGTTCCATCAAATAACGTTTCAAATCATCAATTTGTTGTTGTAATCGTTGTTGTAACCGTTGTCGTTGCTCCTCATTTTGTCGGCGTTCCTCCCGAAGTTGCCTTTCAAAATCTGCTCCGACGGATGCCACCGCCTCCAATACAAACTGCCCGAGTAGTTGGGGATTTACCAAACACCTTAGTTTTGTTAACACCGCCTCCCATACATCGCACTCTCCCGTGGTCATTAGTGCCCATCATACCAACAAAAATCTTTTCACGCGCCGTGGAAGAGTTTTGTTGCTCCTCCGGCAAACTCATCAATTGCATCATTAAGCGTTTTCGTAACAAAAACAACATGTTCAATATAAATGTTTTAACTTTAATTAATATTATGAAAATGAAGTTAGAAATGAAAAAAGTATTCTATAGAATAACAAAACTGAAACAGAAAAGGTTGAAACTTTAACTTACAATCATTTGAGTGGTTTCTTGATCTGCAGGTGTTTTGCCCGTGCGCGTAGCTATGAACAAGCTTACGCGATCAGTTGGTAAACCCTTGTCGTCTCTCTACAATTTATAATTGAATCATTTGATCAAAAAAAATATATTTATATACGATACAAAAAGAAACATTAATTGACAACTGAGAACTAAATTGAACGATGACAAACCTCTTTTATGAGTTTGGGATGGGACGTTTTTCCGGTCCGGTTCAGGCACGCTTGCTTTTCTCGATTCAATTTATTTGTTTCTGATATTTCCTGGAAAAAAAAAATAATATTAGTATTAATTTGACTACTTATATAAGACATTCACGATAATAGATTAAGATTAATTTGAAATATACCCGAGCCTTGTCCGTACCCCACATCGCAACAAGTGCAGCCCATTGATCCGCAACGCACCCATGGGGTGGGTGAGCCAATGCGTCTTGGTCGAATTCATACATCTTATAAAACTGTTTCAACTGAGTAATATTCATTACTGAGTCATATAACTGATATAATATTCATAACAAAGTCATAACTGAGTAATATTCATAACTGAGTAATACTTATTATATGCTTGTCTCACCTGGTATTTCCAGTCACGCCATGCTTTACTGAGAGAAAGATTCATAACCGGGTAATACTCCGGAGGCGCATTTGTATTATCCTATATACACAATTCAACAAAGAAAAAAAAAAACAATTGTTAGAGAATCATATATAAGACTTTTGACTACGTACTAGAGATTTATGTAAGAAATATGGATTACAACTTACCAGAACGTCATTCCATATGGCATTTATGCACTCATGGTCCATCTGAGGCCACTCTTTAGTTAATGGGAAATGTTCCCCATTTCTAGCAAAAATTCCTATCTGAGTAGCTAGTTTTGCCATATCCCCACCAACTGGTTGACCATATTTATTTCATATTATATTCAATCTCTCTTTACCCCATTTGCTGGTTGGTTTTGCCAGCCCTCTTCCTTTAGGGTTCGAGCCCTAACCTGTTAATAAATTTTTCTTTGGCGGCATATCTGTCATATGACAATTCAATTATAGCACAAAAATTGGATAAACCAAGTAAAGGACAAAAAAAAACAGTCTTATAATATATGTATAAGACCTATAAATTTATTATAGGTCTTATGTATCTTATATAAGACCTATCAAAATCACGAGAATAGTAAATGATCCTAAAACCATTATTTAGTACGATGCAATAAAAGCACTAGTTAACGGGACCCTTCAAATTTAAAAATTTTGCAATGAACATGATATATTTTCCTTGCATATATTGCCTTGGTATCTGGCCTTAAAATTAACATTCATCAAGAATCTTATTCAAGAAAATGTTCACATTAGAAGCCAACACCAAGAGTATATCCAAACTTCACTATTTTCCAGAGCATTACAATAACAACAACAACAGTCACTCCGATTAAAAATCATCATCCATTATTACATTATATCAACTAAACTACTTCAAGGTCCTATAGACAATTGGTTGAAAAAGACTTCCTGAAAGAAAAAGGAGACATATTTTTGGAACATCCCAAAAGGGAATAAAGGACACATATTTCTGGCCGGAGGTAACCTTCATAAACTCAATCACTACTAGAAAAGATATCCATGTGGTAATTTTTTGTTCCTGCACGTATTATATTAAAGACAACAAGGGGCAACTCCATCCAGTTAAAAGAGAAAAACATGGGGGAGGGAACCTAATCTCTAAATAAGGAAACGGTTAGCCGACTCCAAATCAATTTAGGACCGAGGCTTTGTTCTTGTTTCTAAATAAGGAAACAATCTTAGTGTAATTTTACCATTGTACAATCAATATACAAACAAGTAAAGCAAATTCCTTAAAAACATTGACAAGTTGAACGCGACATTTATTTTGGGATCCTGGGAGTACATCGGAACAAGCCTTCTAAAAACAATGCTGGCTATTTCAAATTGTTATATCTTCTTTTTAAGCTTCTAAAAAAGTTCCATTGAAGCCAGCAAAAACAACAGCAGAACATATTTTCACAGTTCAGAACGTTATAGTGTTTGTGGCCCGTACCACTTCTGATGCAGCTACTCCAAAAACTTGTTTTAACTTTTAACTATTAAAAGCAGTTCATGGCCTTAATTTTTTGGATGATTAGTCAATAAGATCAACATATACAATAGGCATACTCTAAATATGATGTAATACCTCTCTAATCTGAGCAAATATCCTTCTTTGTATACTGCTGACCTGTTACAAGAATTGTTTCAGTCCAAGAAAGTATTAATTGTGAAAAGCTACAAGTAATTAACATCCTACATCGACAACAGAAAACAACATCAGCAACCTAGGTTTCTATAAAGCATAATAACAGCAGCAACAGCAACAGAAAACAACAGCAACAATAACAGCAGCAACAGCAACAGAAAACAACAACAACAACAACAGCAACAATAATAACAACAGCAGCAACAATAACAACAGCATAAATATGGTTCTCAGCAACAACAATAACAACAGAATCTACATGCAATTTCAAAATTGGATTATGTATTTAGACACTTTAGTTTTATGTTGCTACTTCATAATGTACTCCACCAAGAATATAGAACTTGCATTCACGAGCACATGTACAGAACCAAATCTACATTTCTTTTGCTCTATAAATAATACTTTTCGAACAAAAAATGTTAAATGTGATCAATAACAACAAATACCATAAACCATGACATTACACTAACATTTCCAACGAATCAACAAAAAAACAAAAAATTGGTGGGGAAGCGGGGGACTGGCTCCTGCTGGTTGTGGACACATTTGTTATATGTCACATTTAACAAAAAACAAATACCAAATCGGTGGGAAAGCGGGCGGGGCAGGGGGAACAACAACAACAACAACAAGGAACAACAACAACAACAACAACAACAACAACACTATAGGGCAAGCCTTGCTTGATACAGAAAAAGTATAAAATAGTACGGGGGGGGGGGGCTGGGGCTCCCGCGGGTACCAAATCGGTGGGGAAGCGGGGCGGGGACATCCCAAAGTAAAAATTGGATATTCATTTAATATATTCAAATTTCTACAGGCATCAAAGGAGTACCTAGAGAAGCAGATGACGGAGGTGGAAAGTAAGAGAGCTGCTGCAACAAGATCCTGTAGGAAATAAGAGTTTGATCAAAAGAAGCAGAACAAATACATATTACAATTAACAATATTAATATTCAATTCAACCATACAAAATAACAAGTTTGAGTAATCTTTATGAAGCATAAGTAATAACATTGTCTTAGTAATAGTAAGCAAATAAGATCTAAACAAATACATATTACAATTAACAATATTAATATTCAACCATAAAAAATAACAAGTTTGATTGAAACATGAAACATTAATAATAACATCACAATAATAACATCACTGATGAGAGCCGGAGGTTTGTCCCTGATAGTAGGTCTGACGGGAAGAACGCCTATATGCACGAGCAGTGGCTCTCGAATGCATCATAGTCAAATAATCCTCTGAAACTGGCTCGTAACTCCGGGGCTCTGTCTGCATCGCCCAAGCCTCCAGTTGCGTATACCGGGCTCCCAAAATGGCAGTTTCATCTTCCAACCCCTCAAAACGATCATGCACCTCCCTCCATCTAGCATCCTCTAAAGTCTGTCGACTTTGTTCCCGAGCGATAACCTCCCCCCATCTAGCATCCTCCAAAGCATGTCGGCTCTGCTCCCGAGCGATCCTTGATCGCTCCTGCTCCTCCAAAAATGCCCTCATGGTATCTCACTGATCAAAAGAACCCCGCCGCCTCCGGTTCCCGCTCTCCTCCCCGACCACGCCGTCTCTCCCGATCCTCCTCTTCCCGCTCCTCATCATCCTCCTCATCAACGGGATCCATTTGATCATCAACACCGGCATACGCCAATGCTCGGCCCGTTCACCACTCGGAAACGTGGCCCCTACCCCGCAACGGACCGTCCTCCCGGGAGTACCATATTCAAACAATAAAGACTCGCTTGTCTGTCGCCCTCCGGTCCCTCACAAACTTGTCATACTGCACTAGCCAGGCTCCAAAATAAAAACTCGTGCCCCCCATCGCCTCGGGTTTTGGTTCACCCACACAAGCTTGAGCAATCAATGTGATCATCCCCCCTATTGATATGTTTCCCTTTTTGGTAAGGGCAAATGCCTCACATCTCCGAACAAAAATATCAACCCAATCAGGAATCACCTGAAAACTCCTCAACCCTGTTCGCAAAAGGTTTACCATAGCCACATTCAATTGAGCGGGCTCTCCGTTTGCCAACCAAGACATAGATAGACCTCTGTAAAATAATTTCCAAGTCGGGTGAGAAAGAGAGGAAGCCCTAAGGTATTTTTTTTTGCAGGGCAATCCTGTGAGCTCCGAAAAGAAAAAACAAGTCCCCCATCAGCCTCCACCCAGTTTCCTCTCGGCTGATCAACCCCAAAGATTTCCCTCAACTCATCATAAGTCACTCGATAGGGTTCATCATTCATATGAAACTGAATAGAATTTTCTTGTGACCCCTTGCCTACCTCCAAAGTTGAAAGGAACTCAAGTGAATATCGCAAATACGTAGATGGAGTCTTCCCCAGGAAATTGCCTAACCCGGCTTGCGTCATCAATTCTGTTACTAACGTCTCTAAACCCAAATCCCTCAACACCGGCAAATGAAGGAAAGTGGTGACTTGAAATTTCCTACCCTCCAAATTCCTCCATTTTTTCTTTTGAGCGGCGGTCAATTGGGTCAATCCCATATACGGCGTCAATGATGCATTAGGGGAAGTGGGATCATTTGGGACTACGGGCGGCGGGTTTTGTCTACCCCTCTTGTTGTTACACCCTTTAACGTCTCTCTCCTTAGGAGGCATATTTTCAACACAAAAACCACCTATATATAAGACGGAGAGACACAAATTTTAGTAATAACATTGTCTTAGTAAATAGTAAGCAAATAAGATCTAAACAAATACATATTATATAGAAGTAACAATATTAATATTCAACCATACAAAAATAACAAGTTTGATTGAAATATGAAACTTAAGTAATAACATTGTCTTAGTAAATAGTAAGCAAATAAGATCTAAACAAATACTACTCAAACTAATCATCATCATTATCGGCCATATCAACATCAACATCATTGATATTAGTAGTTTCAATCTCGACCCCATCAACTCCCTCTCGCACCTACGATGCTTCTTCGTTAGCAACATTTTCATCCAGATTTTGTGAGCAAAATGGTACCAATTGTGGAATTGAAACTGAAACTTGTTTATCATCATTTGAATATATGTCAAAACTATCTCTTGGTGTAATCCTCATCACAACTTTCCAATCACTTTCTATAGAATCTTTAACATACCAAACTTGCTCAGCTTGAGATGCTAATATGAATGGTTCATCACCAACTCGATTATCCTTATACAACTTGTGATTGAAGTTTACAAGAGTAAATTTTTGCTCATCTTTCATCTTGCCTGTCCGGTTATCAACCCAATCACATTTAAAAAATACAAATCTTATTGATTTGCTATAACGAATTTCAAGGATCTCAATCAACTCCCCGTAGAAGTTAACATCCCCTACAATGGGATTATTATCCTTTCGGCTTGCAAAACTTGTCACACTTGCATTCAGCATGACTCCACTATTTTGAGTTTTCCTCCGTCTATCGACATCCTTCACTCGAAATCGAAAACCATTTATTATGTAAGACTTATACCGCCTCGCATCCATATGAGGACCCAATGCAAGACTCGTAATTCTTTCGGGCACTACATCTTTCGTCGTGCATACCTTTTATAAAAAACAAAATTTAATAAGAAAATATTTAAAACGATAAATTGAAACTATTATATGAAGGTGGTTTCAAACTTACATAATCCTTAAACCAGCTAACAAACTTATCATTATGTTCTTTCTCTATAAGATGTCGTTGATTACGAGGTAGTGTCTCCCTCAAATGTACACAATGCATTCTGAGCAGATTGAAAATATGAATTAAGTATTAATTTGAAATATAAAAGATATAAGGAATGTAAGCCTCATGTAAGGAATCACTTACTCTAGGTATTGTTCAACATCTTCAGTATTGAAAAGCACATATCTATGCGCTTGTACTCGTGTGATGTAATCAAGGGTAATTACCTCTTCTTTTCCTACAAAGCGACCTAACTCATCACCTTCATCATCATTTCTTCTAGGACGATTGGACTTTGTCTCAATGTCATCCAAATATTGCGTACAAAAAGTCATGCATTCTTCAGCCACAATTGCCTTAGCTATGGAGGCCTCGGGATGGGCTCGATTTCGAACATATAATTTTAATGTAAGTAGAAACCTACAAAAATATTTACTTATGCTAAAGCAAATGTAAAAAGGAATTTAACTTTTTTCAAAGTAAATTTAATATGGATGTACCTCTCTACCGGATACATCCAACGAAATTGTATTGGACCTGCTAGCAAGGCCCCCTCGGCTAAATGCACCGGCAAGTGCTCCATAACATCAAAGAAAGCTGGTGGAAATATTTTCTCGAGAGCGCATAGTGTGACAGCCATCCGATCTTGTATCTTTTCGAGATCAGCAAGTGTATTCACCTTTGAGGATAATTGCCTAAAGAAATTTGCCAACTCAATGATGGCTTTTACAACAGAAGTAGGCAACGCTTTTCGAACAGCTAAAGGGAGTAGTTGTTGGAGCAAAATATGACTATCATGGCTCTTAAGACCCCAAATAGCTCTTTCCTCTAGATGTACACAACGAGATATGTTTGACGAGTAGCCATCAGGGACTTTGACTCCCTTTAGAACTTTCAAGAATGTGTCTTTATGCTTCTTACTCATTGTGAACTGAGCCAAAGGCATAATTTCTTTGCCAGATGGAAGCTTTTGTAGATGCAATGGTTTCCGAATGTTCATCTCTTTTAGGTCTTTTCTTGCTTTATCATTATCTTTTGATTTCCCCGCAGTACCTAACAGAGTATGTAGCACATTATCACACACATTTTTTTCAATGTGCATAACATCAAGATTATGACGAATATGATTATTTGCCCAATATGGCAACTCAAAGAAGATACTCCTCTTTTTCCAATTGTGACACAACTTAGGAACCTTTCTTTTCTCCAACTTGGCTTGTTGCTTCTCACCCTCTTCTCTTTTCCTCTTTTTAATAACATCTTCTATTTTATACTCTGTTTCCATATTTTCAACTTGTTTAAGCAATTTTGTTCCAAACAATAACTTGGGCTTATCTCTCACTTCATGAGTACCATCAAAAGAGCCTTTATCCTTACGAAAAGCATGACTCCTAGGCAAGAAGCGTCGATGACCAATATAACAATACTTGCCACCATGATCCAACCATCGTGCTTGAGGTCTCACATTGCAACAAGGGCAAGCATATTCACCTTTAGTGCTCCATCCAGACAACATTGCATATGCAGGAAAGTCATTTATTGTCCATAATAGTGAAGCTCGTAAAGTAAACAACTCGTTCCTTGATGCATCATAAGTTGATATACCATCTTCCCACAATTCCTTCAACTCATCAATTAACGGTTGGAGATACACATCTATCTTGTTGCCCGGCCCTTTGGGCCTTGAGTAAGCACCGACAAGAAGAAATATGGCTGTTTCATGCATAACCAAGGTGGAAGATTGTATGGCATAAGCACAACCGGCCAAGTACTGTGAGATATAGTCATTGTTCTGAAAGGATTAAATTCGTCAGATGCTAATCCCAATCTAACATTCCGAATTTCACTTGAAAATAATGGATAACGTTCATCGAATTCTTTCCACGCACGAGAGTCTGCAGGATGCCTCAGCACACCATCGTCTATTCTTTTCTCGACATGCCATCTCATAAGTGTCGCGGTCTTAGATGACCAATACAACCTTTGCAACCTTGGTTTTAAGGGAAAATACCATGCTTTCTTCATCGCTACCTGCTTGGGAAGTTTATTCTTGCCACTTGTTTCCGCACCTTCACCGCTACCCCTTCTTCTTGTTGCTTATATCTAGAGGCTCCACAAATTTCACATTTAGTAAGTTTTTCAGTTTCATTTCGAAACAACATACAATGATTAATGCACGCGTCCCACATTTTATAAATAAAATCCAAATCCGCAGTCATCTTGTACGCCTCACGATAGGAACTTGGCACTTTCGCTGACTGAGGCAATGCCCTAATGAAATTTTTTAATAAAGAAGTAAATCCCTTATTGGCCACTCGATAATTAGCCTTCCAGTGCATAAGTTCTACAATAAATGAGAGTACTGTAAACTTATCACACCCTTCCCACAAGGCTTGATCAGCATCTCTCAAAAGTCTAAGAAACTTTGCGGTGGATGCATCTGATTGTACGATTTCTTCAATTCCTGGCTGGTTACTATCCGGCATACCCATCCCTTCATGTACCATTCGCCTCATACAATCTTGCACGCCCAATTCAATTTCAATGACATCTTCATTTGTCCTATCATTATTATCATTCTTACGCGCCGAAATGTACTCTTCCCCGTGCCTAATCCAATTCTTGTAATCTTTTTGAAATCCCACTTCAATACAATGTGATCTCACGGTTGCACGGTCTTTTTGGTAACGATTTGCACATTTTTTACAAGGACAATATATTTCTTTAACACCAACAGACTTTTTTGAGAATGCAAAATCGAGAAAGTTGTCAACCCCAGACAAATACTCATTTGAAATTCGATTATCCAAATCAATCCAAATTTTGTCCATATATGACTTGACTTGATATTTTTAACGTTAAAATACAACCTATATATAAGACCGAGAGACACAAATTTTAGAATAAAAATAAACTCATAAACAAACATAATCTAAATATGTACAACTTTTATCCAAATATAGATAATATACATTGTTGGAGCCTAGCCTATTAGTCGAACTTGGGCCCATGATATAGTATAACCCTATGACAACATTCATTCGTTCTCTCTCACAAGCCCCCCCCCCCCTAATTGAGAAGCTAATTTAAGGAACTAGGTTGATGTGCAAAACAACATCTAGATTGCTAAAAAGATTATGTGCTTTATCAACAAATGGACTAGGGTTGTTCCAAAAGGGAATTTGGCATACCCTTCAAGTTGGCATACCCTTCAATTCCAAACTAACACACTGTAAGGCTATAAAGAGTATCAACAAATGTACAACTTTTTACTCTAACTCTTGCACCTAAACAAAGATCTTACAGTGATGATCAAATAGAACAAAGTCAAATGAAGCACATTGATGTTCAAATAGAGAAGAATCATTTGTTACGGAAGCCTAATTAATCATGCATTAACTCTTTCGGCTTCATCTTTGACTAACTGATGAATCATTGAAGAAAAATTCTGCAATTAGGTCATCAAAAAATGCTATTAAGAGAAACCGAGGCAAGCTAACTAGAATATGATAGTTAAACAATCAATATTCTTACAATTACCCTAAATTCGAAGTGTAGAACACATCCTCTAAGTGTGATAAACAAAAGTCTTACAACAACATAAGGGAAAATGTGATTTAACGGAGCTCAAAACAAGAAGATTTAAAAAAAAAAAAAAATTGTCAAACTAGCCATAAAGGCTGACATCAGATTAGGGAAATCCGTGTAATCGAGCAATCAACTAATATAAATGCAAGAATCCCCAAATGTATACCAACATAGAACAACCCAGATCTTATCATTTACTCAAGAATATAAAAATGCAACTAAGACCCACAATCACAAAAGAAATGTAAAGTCAAGAATCAAAAATCTTACCTTAAGTGAACTGGAGCTGACCCACTTTCGATTCAATTTATGAATCAAAAATTCGTGCCCAAGCTAAGGAGATAAAGAGAGACTGCTGAGATACAGAGATTACCGCGAAACAAAGAATCATCAAAACCACACCAAGAACACACCAAGAACAACAAAAACAAAAAAAAACTTAGAAATTAAAAGTAAATCAGTAAAAGCGCATACCTGATTCGTTGTTCACGGTCACCGGCGGTAGGATTCGTGCCCTAGGTAAGGTAGAGGAGAGAAAGAGAGACAGAGAGATAGAGAGCGCGAAACTGAATAGGGAAATTGGGTTTCCGGTATTTAATGACATTTACGGCGGAAATTGTACACCGCCGTAAATAATTGTATTATTTACGGCGGACGCGTATCAACCGCCGATAACAGTACCTATATACTACGGCTACCGATATACCGCCGTATATAACTTGGGATCTCGTATACGTACATGCCAAATGTACGTACGTTACTTATTTACGGCGACCTCGTCCGCCGTATATATTATTTATTTACGGCGGCTGTGCATACCGCCGTATATATAAAGTATATACGGCGGACGCGTGTTCACCGCCGTATATGAGCGCCGTAAAAAGCCTCCTTTCTTGTAGTGAATGTAAGATTTTTGCTATAAGACGGAAGATTATAAATAGTTTCACCCCCAGCTCACTTCCCGCCATTTAATTTTTGAATCACTTTCTTTGTCTCAATTTTTGGTGGGGCATGAAACTTAAGTTAAGGAAAAGTATTAATAAAGTAGATGTTTTAAGACTACATACAATGGTTTAATCTCTCCTCTCCATTTCATCTAACACTTTTTACACTTTTTTTCATTCACCTAATATTTTATTTACCCATTTCATCTACCCCCACTCCAATGGCTAACTTAAATTAAATTTCAACTCCCTCCAACTCATCATTCTATATCCCACTACTTTTATTTTATTTTATTTATATTCTTTATTTTTATGATTAGTAAAATAATAATAATTATTATTATTATTATTTATAATTAAAAAATATTTCACACTTAATTAAAAAAATATTGCATCAATTTATAGGTAAAAAAAATAATGATTTTTTTTAAATAAATCCTAAAATGAAGAAGGATAATTGAGAAATGAGTACTTTTTTTTGTGTCCAAATCAAATGAAACTTATATCAATTTGTAGGGAAAAAAATGATGAATTTTGATGAAAAAAAAATTAAAAAAAAATTAATTTACTAGGTGATAATTCAGCTCAAATTGAAAACTAAGTGTTTTTTTTTGTGTCCAAATCAAATGAAATTTATATCAATTTGTAGGGAAAAAAATGATGAATTTTGGTAAAAAAATAATTAAAAAAAATAATTTACTAGGTGATAATTCAGCTCAAATTGAAAACTACTCCCTCCGTCCCGCCCGAAAGGGCAATTTTGCCTCCTAGCACGGAAATTAAGAAATGAATAAGGAAAGTGATGTAAGAAAGAGAAAAAGGTTAAATGTTGTGAGTATGAAAAATTAAATAGGAGAGAGAATGAGTGAGAGGAATAGTTAGGAGAGAGAATGTTGTGAGTGTAAAAGTAAAGTAGGAAAGAGAATGAGTGGGGTAGGAAGAGTATAAAAATAATAAAAACTTTCCTTTTTGGGGTTGTGCCCTTTTAAATGGGACGCCAAAAAAGGAAATTTGTGCCCTTTCGGGCGGGACAGAGGGAGTAAGTGTTTTTTTTTTGTTCAAATCAAATGAAACTTATATCAATTTGTAGGGAAAAAAATAATGAATTTTGGTGAAAAAGAAATAAAAAAATTATTAATTTAGTAGGTGATAATTCAACTCAAATTGAAAACTAAGTGTTTTTTTTTTTTTTTTTGTGTCCAAATCAAATGAAACTTATATCAATTTGAAGGAAAAAAATGATGAATTTTGGTGAATTTTTCTTTTTATTTTCAAATCACTTATTATGAGATAATTGAGCTTAAATAATTGGGTGAAAAAATGATAAAATACTGACCAATAAAGTTTTGACATGTGACAGCTTAAAAAAAAAAAAAAGGCAAAAGAAATGTTTCAATCCGGATGAAACATTTCAACCCCTCATTTCATTCAACCCTGTTTCACCTACCCATTGTAGTTGTTCAGTCGGATGAAATGGGATTTCATCCTCATTTCATCCTCCCATTGTACGTAGTCTAAGTATTAAAAGTGAAATAGGAAAAAGAAAGAGATATAGAAAATAGTATATAAGTAAAAAATTGTTGTGAGTGTGAAAGTAAATCTCATTGATTATAAAATACATTTTATAAACTTAAACTTTCTCAATTGTAAGTGTGTAGTTAATCTTTTGTGCAAAAAGTATACTCCCTCCGTTCCGTTTGAAGAGACACAAATTTTCTTTTTTTGGGTGTCCTATTTGAAAAGGCACAATCCAAAAATGAAAACTTTTTTATTACTTCTTTATTTGTGGGACTCACTTGTCATACTCACAATAACTATTTACTAACTATTCTCTATTCCACTTTTCTTTTTTCTACACCACTTTTTATACTCACAATATTTATTCTACTATACACTTTTTCTCTTTCCTACCTCATTTTTCTTAATTTCCGTGTACAAGACCAAAATTTTGCCTCTTCGGACCGGACGAAAGGAGTAGTTTAAAACAGGGTAGATGGAATATACGATTAAGCTGAGTTAAATGCTATTTAGCTGGATTGTGCCATGCCATCCTGAACAGGTTAAATGATATTCAGTTGGATTGTGTCACAGTCTGAATGAATCAGGAATTTGAAACTGTCAAATTGTCTAGATTTCGATCATGCGCTCATGTCATAAAATATTAATAATACATCTATAAATCTCACCATAAACTATAAATATTTGTAATAAATATAATGTAAAATATTTTCATACGTTTATAAATGTTTAATTAAGATCTTTATGTAATAATACTAAATATTTTACATTATATATATCAATATTTTATATTTTGTAATTAATTTATATATATATTAAAATTTTAATGCAAAAGCGTATAGGGTCTCATCATCTCACCTCACTTGAGATTGATTTTCTTTTTGTTTCGTCTCATTTTACTTATAACTGTTCAAAAACCTCAACCAAAATTTCACAATGGTAAAATCTCATTTGAAACTCTTTAATGGGTCCCATATGATAACATTAATAGAGAATTACTTTTATAGAAACTTGTAGTATTAATGATAAAATTATAAAAAATTAGCTATTTGTAGAAATAGATACTCATTACTAAGAAGCTCTTTAAAACATTCACAATGGGAGATTTTTAAGAGCTCTTTGTTTTTATCAAAAATCTCTCTAGAGCTCTTACCATTATGGAGCAAGTTGAAAAGCTATTTACTAAGAAGCAACTACTACAAAGAGCTCTCTTAAGGAGCTTTTTTCATTAATTTTGATCACTTTCCTATGTTGATCATCAAATATTATAGAAAAATGCTAGAAAAAAAGTTTAAAGTTTTTGGATATGAGGGTCACAAAAAAGTTGATAAAAAAACTGCCATCATGAAAAAAGCTTGTAGGTAGGGCCGGCTCAGACATGGAACATTATGTTCCTTTGCACAGGGCCCCAAATTCTGAAGGGCCCCAATTTTATGTATGTCCATTAAATATATATATATATAACAGATTATTGTGTTAATTTTTTTAAAGGGCAATTACAATTTAGGGCCTGAAGTCGAGGGAGTGTTCTTCAAATGGAGCCTCATATTCTCATTTCGCACAGTAACTCTGTACTTATTGAAACGGGCGAGTAGTAGGTTTATATTATTGAGTTGTAAATGATGCGACATATTGAAATTAAGAAAACTATGAAAAAAACTTTTACTATTATGAATGCTCTCATTGAGTTTCACAATGGCAAAAAGCTTTTTAGAGCTTTTTCATAAAACTAAAAAGCTCCAAATTTTTTTTCTATTGTGGTGTTCTTATTATTCATTATTCATGTTAAGTATTTTACTTTTTATATTAACAACATTTTATTTTATTAAAGTGTTTTCAAATTTTGTGCTAACGAAAGAGTAGAGGTGGCGTCACGTCACGTGGAAGACCATGACTAGCAATAGTAGTTGGAAGATGAAATAATAATAATCATAATCACGAAAGAAAGAAAGGAAGGAAGCAATTAAACCAAGAGTGCGTCTGCTGAGAAACGCGTTTCTCCATAATTATGGAGAAACGTGTTTTTCATAAATGTAGCTTACATTTGATAGCATAAAAAAAAAGGCCCAAGACAAAAGCTTCTGGATATCCGGAAGCTTTCATTGATATCCGTAAGCTTTGTATTTGATAGCCGTAAGGATGTGAAATGTATATCCGTAAAAAACCCAAGGCCAAGACCAAAAGCTTCCGGATATCCGTAAGCTTTCAGCATTCGATAAATGTAAGCTTTGCGATATCCGTAAGCTTTGTATTTGATAAGCAAGATGTGAAATGTATATCCGTAAACCTTAGGTGCATATCCGTAAACTGTTAGGTGCATATCCGTAAATGTGTTAGGGCATATCCAGTAAATTGCTATTGAAGGTTTTCGATATCAGTAAACCTTCAAATGTATATCCGTAAACATTTTGAAGGTTTCGGATATTCATTCGGGGTTTCGATATCACTTTCATAGGTTTCTGGTTATCTAGCTCATTGTCGCGTGACATGTCGGGACCCGTTTCTCCATAACTTATGGAGAAACGCGTTTCTCCCTAGATTTTGTGTTAAACCAAATGCATAGATCCCCATGTTGATGTTCCAATCCATGCTTTAAAAGGTGGTGGCATTCCCGTACACATACTATTCACATCAAACACGCACACCCATGGGCCAGGAGGAAGAATGGGTAGTTAATTTAAGTCAAATTGTTCAAGACCTAGCCGTGCAACTAGGCAAAGTTACATCTCTTAAAATATAATGTTTTATATTAAAATCAATTGATGTTAATAATAATGTATCATGATTTTTATATGTTATATTTAAGTTTTGTCAATTTTCAATATGTAATAATATCTATAACACGCTCACTCACGTGTAGTCGGACTTTGTCAAATACTTACAACATGAACTTCATAATCGGATGACGCGTAGCAATATCGTAGACCGATACACGTGTAATATACCTACTTTGATACCATTTGATACCATCTTAAAATCTAAATTTTCACTTTAAAATTAATTAATGTTAATAAAAATGACCCAATATATTTATATGTCATATACAAAATTTGTCAACTATCAATATAGAATATTATCTCTAACAACATCAACATAGGTGCACATAAATTTGCCATCATGCAATTCAAATTAGATTTGGAATTGTTTTTGCCTTGAGTTTGTTGCAGCCATGCGTATATGGGAATTTTTTTCTCAAATAATACCTTTTTTACTTTTTTAATTATCAAAATGTCTTACTGTTTAAAGTTTTGCCCAAAATGTCTCATTTTTTGAAACTCGCTACACCGTGTAGCAAGTTTGACTTGGGCTGGTCAAACTCGCTACACCGTGTAGCGAGTTTTGTGTAATTAGGGTTTGACAGTTAGTCATTAATTAGGACAATTAATTAAACAGAACTCGCTACACCGTGTAGCGAGTTTGACCACCCCAAGTCAAACTCGCTACACGGTGTAGCGAGTTATTTAAAACCCTTTTCCCCTACCAGTTTACGTCTTCATTCAAACAAAACAAAAAAAAAAATCTAAAACTTCAGTTCAGCCGCCGGCCAAAGGAAAGGAAGAAGAAGAAGAACAACCAACCAATGATTTTGCCAAGTGAATTCAACCTTTTTCTTAATTGTAAGTTTAAATTTCTGAATTGTGTTAAATTTTAACTCTGATTTAATTATTTATTTACTTACAATTTAGGATTTTTTTTTATTTTTTTATGACATTGTAAAAATTTACACAAATTAGTCTCAAATATGTGACTAATTTGTGTTCCAATCAGAAATTTTGTGATAATAATTAATGTTTATTAGTTTACTTGCAATTTAGGATTTTTTAAATTTTTTTTTGATGACATCAGTTATTAATTTCTATAATAAATATATATGATGCATTTTATATTTTGCATATAAATAATTAAATTGTTTTAGCATGATTGGAGAAATAATAGAAGAAAATTAAACTTTACAAAAATAAATAAATAATAATAATAGTAATTATAGTTGTATTGGATGGAGATTATTTTTTTGTTTAGATGCATGAATTTATGAAAACTTAAATTAAAATTTTGAAAATATGTTTATGCACATAAATTTCTAGAAATATTAATTGATACACAATAAAAATGCTATCATTAACAAATTATAAAATGTAATGACATTAGTTCTTAGAATATTAATTAAAATTCATCATATTATCATAGTTTAATCAAAGTGAATATAATTAATGTTTTATTGTTAAGATGATTGTAAATCATTTTTATGATAGTATTAGATACAAATATAATAAAATTCGAACCCATTAATAAATTTTATCTGGATTAACATGAGTTGATAAAATGATCCTTACATTATTAATTATTCAAATAAAAAAAAAGATAATACAAATTAAGATCTTACGATTAAAATATCCCCAAACTTGATTAATTAATTGAGATAAAATGGTTTGTGAGGATTACTCTCGAAGTATTACTTAGTATATAGGCTGGAAATCAAGACCTTCCCTACAGGCACTTCTTGAAAGTGTGGGATAACTTTGGATTACAATGCCACGTACTAGTAATTACATTTATGTAGTAAATAATGAATATAGAAGAAACACAGTTTAGAAAAATATGATTATTAATTACCAACCTTGATATTGAAATAAATAGATGGATGCCTTCATTGATCCCGGGCCTATTGATGCCTCTGTTCTGACCCGACATGAGTGTAAGTGCTCCAATTTGAGCTTGTTAGTATTTTCGTTAGAAAATTAACGAAAGTTATAACATTTCTAACAATTCCTAACATTTCCTAACATTTCCTAACAATCCTAAATTTTCTAACAAAGTAAGGGCAAAATGGGCATTGCTATTTAAAGATAAACCTTCAATGGAATCTCAAAAAGAAAAAGAATTAAGAAAATCCCGAAACAGTAAGTTGAAAAACAGTTTCTGTTTGATTTTTTGAAAATTATTCCTTGTGTCCAAAGCCTGGAGCAGCATTTAATGAACAGTGCACGCTGAAGGGTCCTATCCGCGCGGATGACTTTGTATTTTTCAGAGGGCTATAAATTGAGCCCTCCAGTCACAAAAAAAAAAAGGAAGAACACAACTCACAGCATTTGGCGAAAATACTTGAGAAAACAGTGAGAATTCTTTAAGAATTGTCACCTTTTTCTCTTGAATCTTCCCAACTTTCACTCACTCAAATCAAACCCACTCACTCTTACATTCAAGTCTTCAAACAAAAACACAAAGAAGATAGGTATAACCTCCCTCTTCTTACCCTAAATCTCTCATCCATGCATGCATTTTCAAGCTACAAAATGTAGTTCATTCATCTTCTTGTCTTAGATCCAAGAAGATCACCATGGAAGTTCATCTCCATGGATGATCTTCTACAAGGATCAACATTTTCTTCAAAGTGTTCTTACTTTCTTGCAAAGAAAACACATTTTCAAAACCCTAAAAACCATTTTCAAGCACCAAATCTTGATTTCAAAGGATAAAATTCCCCTTCCCAAGCAAATGAAGTGCTTAGTCCTAATGTACCCCAAGGATGGTTTGGTATAGTTGATTCACCACTAAAATGTCAAGTGATCACTAACCAAAACCTAGGGAAATGGGGACAAGCATGGATGCAAAAACCCCCTTTAAAATCATTTTTCCTTTCTTGAGAAGTTGCTGTCCAGTAGCAATTTTCCAAGACCCCAGTCCATTGTCTTAATTTTTGGACACAGATAAACTTGGAATTTGGTGTTGACTAAAAAACACTTTTTGTAGCCAACATCCAGAGCTTTCCAGAAATATTTTTACTTTATTTTTTGGGTGAGTAAAACTCCTATTTTCAAATTTTCTTTTAGAGGCCAGTTCATCAGCTTCTGGGAGTCCAGATCTCATATCTGAGATTTCCAGAAGGATTTGACCCCTCAAATCTTCTCCAAAATGGAAAATTACTTCGTACAAATCTTATTTAAGGTGTCTGGAATAACTTTCATTTTCTAAGTTTATCCAGATTATGAAGTTTTAAGGCCCTTGAATCCATTTCAAAATCAAAGGTCCACTGCCTTTTTCATTCTGGCAGAAGTGACTCTCAACTTCAAAAGGTCTTTTGAGTACCAAATCTCAATCCAAAAATCTTCCAAAAAATCATGGGATCAGTTTAAAGTCTTAAAAAGACATCCCAATTTTTACTTTTCAGAGTTTCAACTTTTTTTGGCCAAAACACACACACACACACAAATGATTTTCAGCTTGGAAGACTCGTTTTACGAGGCATTCCGGGTGCACACTAACGTCCTTCCCGGCGTGTAACATGACCTCCGAACCCAAATCTCTAATCTCGGGCATTTTTCAAAGTTTTGGCTCTTAAAACAAAAATGGCGTGGCGACTCCGTTCTTTTCCTGATTTTATTTGGTTTTTTCAAAGAAACGCAAAAAACCGAATTTTTCCCGCGAGGAAATTTTGGTGGCACATCATCACAGTGGCAACTCTGCTGGGGAATTAAGCTTTTTCTAAAAAAAAATGATATTTGGTATTGTGAGCTCCCCAACCCGGGACCTTTCGCGTGTCCCGAGCTAGAGGAGCTCCAACTAAGAAAATTCATCTTCAGCTTTTAAAACATTTATTTACCTTTGAAAGGAACCCACTTTTCAAACTTATAAATACAATCAAATGATAATATCTCTGCTTAGAGGAAATCCAACTCAACTTATATAAACCGAAATCTAACTAGTTATACAAAAGCCTTGATTAACATTGTTTCAACAAAAGAGTTTTCCATACAAATTATAAAAGAGGGGTACTTAACAATTACTCCTAACAACCCACTCTTATACTTAACTTGACAAGCCCCAAAAGCAAAAGTCCACGATGATAACCCCGGGCCTCACTGATTCGAGTCACCTGTCTCGGAATCTAAAACAAGAAAGGGAGAGGGGTGAGAATAAATCTCAATGAGCTATTATGCATGCAAAGAATATGCCATATAAGATGCAACACATCAAAAGACATATCCATATAACCCAAGAGGCTCCCGCCGCCAACCGTCCCATACCGGTTGGAAACAACGACCACCAAAGATGAATATATCACAACACATAGGTACGATAAAGTAACACTTAGAAGGATACTCGAGCCAAGGTTTTATCTCCAAAAGGATATACACATCCGAGCAAAGAAGAACAGCTTGATGAAGCGATTCCGGAACCATGAACAATAACAAGACTTGGGACTCTGACACACGCCGTATCCCCGGTGAAAACTAGACCATCTACCTCAAAAGGAGATGCTAGCCCACAAATCCCACGCAAGGGGACAAACTCGGCAATGTATGAATTATAATGAACTCGGCTCGGTGCCATTATAAATCCATAACATTGCCCAACAAACAAATAAACCAATACCTACTGGATTTACATAACTAAGCACAAAGAATAACATACTTGCTTAACCAAACATTGTATGATCCAAAGTAGGGATACATACCACAATAGAATATCATAAAGATAGCAATATAAATCCACAAAGGGGATAACAATAGCCACATGGTAGTATATACTCATGCCCAATCAATATCAAAGTGCCACAATTTATGAGCACACTAAACAACATCAACAACAATATATATAGGTAACACTAAGTAAGGGAACGAGGTATCATTAACCTACCCTACAATTTCCATATACAAGGGTACAAGGCCCCTATGAAGGTTCAAGTTCAATTACCAAGTGGGAGTCACAATTTATGAGTGATCAATTAAGGTTACTAAACAATTCTGGTTCAAATCCAAAGTCCGAGCTTTGAAGGCTTGGGCGATCGCTCATACCTCTTGGGCGACCGCCCAAGAGGGTTTCAAAGGGATGCCTAAGTTTCTCGCTTTCTAAGAGGCGACTCGCACACTCGCCCATGGGCGACCGCTCACAAGGGAGTTCAAAGGGGAGGGCGACCGCCCAACACCTCTTGGGCGACCGCCCAAGGGGTTTTTCTAAGGCAATCACTCCCTGGACACATGGGCGGCCGCTCACGCCCGCTTGGGCGACCGCCCAAGTGTTTGGACCAAAATCTCCAGATTTCTTTAATTGCTTTTCTTACCATTTTCTATTCCTTTCCAATCATTCCTTCTACTCTAAGCTCAAGAACAACCAAAGGATTTCCTCGGTTGTCAAAGTTCATCCTAACTCATCTAAATTCAACATAAAGGAACCCTAGATTATGGATCATGGCACATTACACCCAAATCATATACTCTAGATTATCATCCAAACATTAAGTTCATCATATTTCATTTTCTACTTATCCAACTCTCATAAAATTCCCAAAACATGAATCAAGCATCACATAGATTTAGGTTATTTACCAATTCAAGCTAACATCTTCTAACCTAACTTCACCCATTTCATTCAATCTAAATCAATTCCTAAGAACAAGAGTATCCTTCTTTGTCATTTACCCATCTCCCAACTTTAAATAGGTTCCCAAGGCATTTACAAAATTATCATCACAACAAGAACAACAAATAGAGTTCATGAACATTCATAAGAAGGGAATCATAATAACTCACCTTAGATTTTTAGAATAAAAGTTGATCTTCTTAGCTTGCCTTGCTCCTCTAGATGATCCAAACCCAAAAATGCCTTTAGACTTGAAAATGGTGTAGAATCTCTAGCTACAATGCTTGGGAATGAAGAAGCCTTCAATGGAGTTCCATGGAAGAGTGAAAGAAGAAAAGGAGGAAGAAGATGAAAGTATCTAGGTGAAGTATGGGGAGGTGAAGGGAGAAGTGATGGGGTGTTGACTTGAGGGAGCTAGGATGAGGGGGAGGGGGCCGGATGAGAGGGAGTAAGAGGAGGGGTTAGGGAGGACACTTGGAGGGATTCTAGAAGGGGTAGAAATGGTCCCCCCTTTAACTAAGGCTTCCCACAATTCTAAATTAAATCCCTTTTTATTCCCATTATTTATTCTACACATTTTAACCTTCTCTTACTATTTATCAAATTTCCATTTTTATTATTTCCCCAAAATGCTTTATTAAATTTCTCTAGCAAATCCTAAGATTCTAGAATTATTTCCCAATCATCTTATCTTAAAATACGAATTTTAAAGACATAAATAAACACATAAAGTTAACATAAATATTAAAAGCACATAATAAAAGGTTTAAAATTAGTGCCTAGGGTTGGGGTCGTTACACTCACTCCCCCTTAAAGAAAATTCGTCCCGAATTTAACTGTCACTTACCCTAAGGTCCAAATAGCAAAGGTTACCCTTCACACATTCTAACTTAACAATTTCATTTAGACTGCTCAAAGGCATGATTCTACTATACATTTTCATAACCCGAATACTCTAGGATTTTACTTCCCAAGGTTCTAATTTCATTAATAACGTGATATTACAACTTAATAATCCAAACATACAATATGAATATCACTAACACGAATTTTCCGATCTCAATGAAAATATAAATAAATAAAGCATTACAACTTAGGTCACTAAATACATTACATTATCACATTAAAACCTTAGGTACTCTATGAGCTTCTCCAAGCCAGTCTATACGCCAAATCACCAACCCTTTCTAAAACTTCAAATGGATTAAAAATTTATACCTTAGGCCTTGCTTCTCTAATTTCACCCCAACAAATTGGAGATCGAAATATCTTCCCGAACCACGCCTCATACTATTTTACCTCAAAGCTAGAATGATAACTGCTATTCCGCAACTCACTAAGGTTAATTAAACTTCTCAAGTTGAAGGGAAATTTGTCACACAAACATAACCTATTCTTCCAGAATTTGGGAAATCTTCAAATCTCTTCCTTTCGACTAACTAAATCTTTCAACTCTTAGGATCGGTAACTAACCCCAGAAGGGAGCTTCAAAAGACAAGATTCCACTTAAATCACACAACCAATTGCAACCACTCTCGATAAGAAATTTCCGCTTTATCTAATTAACTTCCTCGAAACCTACGCTATCACTTTCCCATTCCGTATAATATCAAATCAAATCTTCCTTTAATATACACTTAAAATTTCACAAGGTCCTCACATCCACTAGGTAAGATAAGGATCGGGTTCAAAGCCAACCTATTCTCTATTACTAACAATGTGATTCATCCTCATCACATCCTACACCATTTATACGCCCTTTAGAGTCAACCAAAGCAACGACTTTTCCATTCTTAAGAATTCCTTAAATCTCTTCGACAGCACTTGCCAACTCAAAGATCAAGGACTTAACCCTCGCAAAATCCATGGTAACATCCACGTTTAAGACTATAGAACCCAAAATTTGAAATCTTCTCGAGCCAACTCATACTAACCAAACTTTGCATGCAGGGACTCCTCATAAGGAATCATTAACCTAACTCTCAATTTATCCTCACGATCTTCCCGGAACTTTAATTAACAAGGATATCATCAATCATAACTATCATAAGGCCATCAAGGTAAGGATTACAATTCTGCTTATCCTACTCAGAGCCAACACATGAAATATATCGACGGGAGTTCATTTATCATTTACTCACAATTAGCACATACAATTTTGAAAAGACTTCTTATGCGAGTCTAACATATACTAATTACCCTTCACATCTTGATGCAAAATTTTCACCTTAAATACCCATATATGACAAGAATTTTTACATCTAGGTTCACCTATATCAAATACCAACATAAGCAATTTAGGCATGGAAAAGAAGACTCACTTATTATGATAGTCTACCATTTAAACAACAACTACCTAACCCTCCCGGTCAAGTATATTTCAAAATCGTAAATTAATAATCATACCAAACCAACTGGCAATACATGCTCAGCCATAACCACCTCACCATCGTGGTAAACCCAAGAAGGTTCGAGGTATCCTCTCATAAGAGCAGAATCCTCTAACAATAAAACAAATTTTCAAACAATGTTTGACACATAGAAATAAAACACTATGCCACACGTAATGGTATGAAACAGGATCTATAAAATATGGCCCCTAACTCCTGAGACAGAGAATTTACCTCTAGGGACCTCGGAGGGATCCATCTCTCCTGGATCCGAAACACACACTCGACCACAGACCCTCTCCTTCGGTTCTCCTTCGCTATCTCTTTTGGTACCATCTCTTTGTCGTTCACCTTGCTGACCGCTCGCCAAGCTCGTCCCCGCTGCAACCTTGGGCAATTTCTCCTAAAGTGTCCCAATGCTCCACAACTTAAACACTTGCCTTGCTTACTCCAACATCGATCTTCGGTATGTCCAACCTTCTTGCAAAATCCACAAATCATCCCATACTGTTTGGGTACTGACCTAGACGAAGAAGCTACCCTAAGTTCCCTCTCTTATTCCCCGAGGCCGAAGTCCTTGGTTGTCCTCTAGTGATTTTGGATCCTTGTCCTGTATACTTTGGCTTGTTTCCAATCCCATCTTCCGATTTTCCACTATTTTCCCCGATGTCCTTTTCAAACTTATGTGCTCTATCTATGACTGTTTGGAAAGCGGTGAAATTATTAATCCATACTTTCTTCCTAAGCTCGCTCCTCAAACCTGTTACAAACTTCTGAACCCTTTTCACTTCATGCGATACCAAATGAGGGCAACACCTAGCTAATTCCTCAAACCGGATCGAATACCGATCTACCGTCATGTTCCCTTGTTTTAGTCTTATGAATTCAATCTCCTTTTATCCCTTGTAACCATAGAAATGAAATAGTCCTCGAACTGTTGAGTGAAATTATCCCAAGTCCTGGCGTATGATCCCGCTCCCAACTTCCCTTCAATATCTGCCACCACTGACCAGCTAAACCCTCAAGTTTGAACACGGCATACCTAACTTTCTCTTCGTTGGGACTTTCTATAACCTCAAGAATCCTATTCATTTCTGCTAACCAATTTTCTGCCCTGAACGGATTCGGATCTCCGTTAAAGCTCGGTGGGTTCATCTTCACAAATCTTTCTAATCCATTACCTTGATATCTCTCAGGTTGATTCGGAACTGATCCTCCAGTCTTAATACCTTGTACAAACGTCCTGAATAATTTCATCATCTCTTCATTCTGAATTCCACCTATACCCATATCTTCTTCATTTCCTAGAACCTTTCGCTGATCATCATTGCTTCCGGCCATTAGAACGAACTCCTGCATTAAACACTCGGCGTTAATTATCACACATTCCCACTTAGTCTAGACATCTACCCTTGACCTCTAAACTAAGCTTTGATACCAACTGTGAGCTCCCCAACCCGGGACCTTTCGCGTGTCCCGAGCTAGAGGAGCTCCAACTAAGAAAATTCATCTTCAGCTTTTAAAACATTTATTTACCTTTGAAAGGAACCCACTTTTCAAACTTATAAATACAATCAAATGATAATATCTCTGCTTAGAGGAAATCCAACTCAACTTATATAAACCGAAATCTAACTAGTTATACAAAAGCCTTGATTAACATTGTTTCAACAAAAGAGTTTTCCATACAAATTATAAAAGAGGGGTACTTAACAATTACTCCTAACAACCCACTCTTATACTTAACTTGACAAGCCCCAAAAGCAAAAGTCCACGATGATAACCCCGGGCCTCACTGATTCGAGTCACCTGTCTCGGAATCTAAAACAGTAAAAGGGAGAGGGGTGAGAATAAATCTCAATGAGCTATTATGCATGCAAAGAATATGCCAGATAAGATGCAACACATCAAAAGACATATCCATATAACCCAAGAGGCCCCCTGCCGCCAACCGCCCCATACCGGTTGGAAACAACGACCAAATTTCGGCATGAATATATCACAACACATAGGTACGATAAAGTAACACTTAGAAGGATACTGAGCCAAGGTTTTATCTCCAAAAGGATATACACATCCGAGCAGCAGCAACAGTTGATGAAGCGATTCCGGAACCATGAACAATAACAGTACTCTGGGGACTCGGACACACAGTCGTATCCCCGGTGAAAACTAGACCATCTACCTCCAAAGGAGATGCTAGCCCACAAATCCCACGCAAGGGGGACAAACTCGGCAATGTATGAATTATAATGAACTCGGCTCGGTGCCATTATAAATCCATAACATTGCCCAACAAACAAATAAACCAATACCGGCTGGATTTACATAACTAAGCACAGTAATAACATACTTGCTTAACCAAACATTGTATGATCCAAAGTAGGGATACATACCACAATAGAATATCATAAAGATAGCAATATAAATCCACAAAGGGGATAACAATAGCCACATGGTAGTATATACTCATGCCCAATCAATATCAAAGTGCCACAATTTATGAGCACACTAAACAACATCAACAACAATATATATAGGTAACACTAAGTAAGGGAACGAGGTATCATTAACCTACCCTACAATTTCCATATACAAGGGTACAAGGCCCCTATGAAGGTTCAAGTTCAATTACCAAGTGGGAGTCACAATTTATGAGTGATCAATTAAGGTTACTAAACAATTCTGGTTCAAATCCAAAGTCCAGTTGCTGAAGGCTTGGGCGACCGCCCATACCTCTTGGGCGACCGCCCAAGAGGGTTTCAAAGGGATGCCTAAGTTTCTGCCTAAGAGGGCGACCGCACACTCAGCCATGGGCGACCGCTCACAAGGGAGTTCAAAGGGGAGGGCGACCGCCCAACACCTCTTGGGCGACCGCCCAAGGGGTTTTTCTAAGGCAATCACTCCCTGGACACATGGGCGGCCGCTCACGCCCGCTTGGGCGACCGCCCAAGTGTTTGGACCAAAATCTCCAGATTTCTTTAATTGCTTTTCTTACCATTTTCTATTCCTTTCCAATCATTCCTTCTACTCTAAGCTCAAGAACAACCAAAGGATTTCCTCGGTTGTCAAAGTTCATCCTAACTCATCTAAATTCAACATAAAGGAACCCTAGATTATGGATCATGGCACATTACACCCAAATCATATACTCTAGATTATCATCCAAACATTAAGTTCATCATATTTCATTTTCTACTTATCCAACTCTCATAAAATTCCCAAAACATGAATCAAGCATCACATAGATTTAGGTTATTTACCAATTCAAGCTAACATCTTCTAACCTAACTTCACCCATTTCATTCAATCTAAATCAATTCCTAAGAACAAGAGTATCCTTCTTTGTCATTTACCCATCTCCCAACTTTAAATAGGTTCCCAAGGCATTTACAAAATTATCATCACAACAAGAACAACAAATAGAGTTCATGAACATTCATAAGAAGGGAATCATAATAACTCACCTTAGATTTTTAGAATAAAAGTTGATCTTCTTAGCTTGCCTTGCTCCTCTAGATGATCCAAACCCAAAAATGCCTTTAGACTTGAAAATGGTGTAGAATCTCTAGCTACAATGCTTGGGAATGAAGAAGCCTTCAATGGAGTTCCATGGAAGAGTGAAAGAAGAAAAGGAGGAAGAAGATGAAAGTATCTAGGTGAAGTATGGGGAGGTGAAGGGAGAAGTGATGGGGTGTTGACTTGAGGGAGCTAGGATGAGGGGGAGGGGGCCGGATGAGAAGGAGTAAGAGGAGGGGTTAGGGAGGACACTTGGAGGGATTCTAGAAGGGGTAGAAATGGTCCCCCCTTTAACTAAGGCTTCCCACAATTCTAAATTAAATCCCTTTTTATTCCCATTATTTATTCTACACATTTTAACCTTCTCTTACTATTTATCAAATTTCCATTTTTATTATTTCCCCAAAATGCTTTATTAAATTTCTCTAGCAAATCCTAAGATTCTAGAATTATTTCCCAATCATCTTATCTTAAAATACGAATTTTAAAGACATAAATAAACACATAAAGTTAACATAAATATTAAAAGCACATAATAAAAGGTTTAAAATTAGTGCCTAGGGTTGGGGTCGTTACAGGTATATTGGTGGAAACCATTAAACTTCCCGTTATCGCCTCCTAACACGAGTCGGGGATAAATTGTGGTTTAACAATCCCACGTACCGGTATCATCGTTTTCAAAAAAAAAAGAAAAGCTTTTGAGGGTCAAGCTTCCGTCCCGGCTTTAAAAATCATTTGTTGTGTGTGTTGATTTTTACACATTTTCGTGTTGTTTTGGCCGCCTCGGAAAAAGTCAAAATTTTGACTGTCGGAACCATGTCCCTAACTGTCGGAACTTATGTGCCTATGTGCTCATTTCAAAAAAAAATTTTTCAAAAAAAAAGGAAAATTTTCAAAAAAAAATCATGCATCATATTTTTAAGACACATAAAAAATTTCTATTTTACTCAGAAAAAGAAAATAGACTGCTTGCACACTACGCGCACGTGACCGTACACTGCCCACTACGTCCCTAACCCGGGGAAATCCTTGTCGCGGCCCGTTTGGTCTTATTACGCCTCTCGGTGCAAGCACAGGACTACCCAAACATCCCATGGAGCCTCGTGTCGACCATGCACTTGTCCGTGACACACTTTGTCCGAGACCCGGTTGGTTTTTAGTTTGATCTGTGTCATGCCCTGTCTGTGTATAGACCTTTCCTTTCAAGCCTTTGTCGGCATACCGACCCAATATCTTTCGGGGACCCTAATCAGTCGAAGTTCTGCCGGTTTTTCGCCGCAGACTTTGACCAAGATATTGGCCGGCGCCTTGACTTCGGCTCTGACTGGCACAAATTATACATTGACTCCCAGCATAACACTGAGTCATCAAGGATTAATGATTATTCCATGCCTAATTACGGCCTAATTGACGACAAGTCAAGATCAATCGTGGACATTTATCAGTCCAAATCATGCCGAATTTACTGTCGAGCTCTCGGACATGATCTTGACTTTGACGTCAGCTTTGTCCGTAATTTACATCGAATGCTCGTTAAGACTCGATTACCCGCCAGACTTTTAGGATCGTTTTTCTTTCGGTTGGTGGGACCCGCTTGTCCTATAGGACCCTCGCCCGGGGCTGTCCACCCTGGGAGGTCGAAATACAGGTGGAATACGAGGGGCTTATAGACGTAGTGACGGGGCCCACTGATCCAGGATCCAGAGTAGTTTGCGAAAAAGAAGAGCAATCTTTTCCAACCAATTAGGTTAATAAAACATGTTTTAAGTAAACGTGAACAAATAACTTCATGTTGCATGAGCCCAAAGCCCAAACACCTACCCTCCTTCAATTCCCAGACATCTGAACCCTCGTACCTTTTTCCCGCAGCTCCTCACAAAGGTTGGTTCCGGACACCGGGTCACCGTTTGATTAGTTGGGAAGAGTCAAGCGCGTCATCAGCTTCGCCGTTTGTTCCGACTCCGGGTTTCGTAATGTCTGCATCAGCCGATAATGATGGGGATAACGTCACTCCGTCCTCCAAAATCCCTCAGACAGACCAGTATTGGATCCAGTTGGTAGAACAGATGAGACTTCGACATGAGGCTCAAATTAGCGACCTTCTGGAGGTTGTCGCAAGTCATGGTTTGACTATCAGTCTCAATTCCGATGGCACTTTTACCGCAAAGAAGGAAGAGGGTTCTCCTCCTCTTCTTAATCGTCCCGGATACATCAAGATGCTACCCCAAGATTCCTATGTCTCCACCGCCGGGACTCCTGCCCGTCGACTTACAGGGCAACTGGCCCCCAAACAGCAGTCAAGGATGAAAGAGTTCGGCATACCGTCAGTTATCCCCTCTCAAAGTGATGATCCCGCAAATATCAGCCTGGGTGATGAAGATCAGGAAACAGTTGAAGAAATATGGTCAGCCATCAAAGCCCTGGAGGAACGCCAGAACAGACAGCAAGCCTGGATTGAAGAGGCCACACGCCACTTCGGGACATTAACAATCTCCCAACTGACTGGGGCTACCTTGAAGGACAAGCATGTGCCTGCTCCCCTGGGTCTTAATACCTCTCATTATCCGGCAGAGTCCAACCATTCGCTTCCAGATGAGCCCAACAGCAGATCTCCCCGGACCAGTTCAACTCAAAGTCATTCCAGCACCGCTCAACCTGAGATCCCAAATCCGCCACCAGCCGTAGAACACATTTGGTGGGATATCTGTGACTGTCCCGACTGCCTTGAAAGGGATTATCAGGACCGTCCTCCTAAGAAGAAGAAAATTTCCTCCCAGCAAAAATTGAAGGAGAGATTCGAGGCCGGTGATACTAGTGTGGGTACGCTCGGGGAGCCATCCGGGGGATTTGATTATTATGTACTCTACTCCAGCCAGTCTTCCCCAAAGCAAACAGGGGTAGAAGAGCCGAAAAGCCTTGCCAACGATAGAGTTGAGACCTTCGGATACCGCAGAACGAAGTCCAACCCCTCGGGGTCGCCCAAGGTTCGGTTGTCCGGCTCAGTATACACCGACGAAGAAAAACCAACGCCAGTCTGGCGCTCCCACTCAATCAACATGTTGACTGGAGATGGCAACCGCCACAAAAGGCCTCAGTATAACCCAGGGGCTTCAGCAAAGATTATACCTCGCCAGAAAAAAGCACGAAGTGACTGGCTTGATGACTCTCTATCCCGAGACAAGGACCAAATCTATGATCCCCACCTATATGGCAGCATGATCACCTTCTGCGATGAAGATTTTCCAAGAGATGTCTCCCAACACAATGAAGCTTTGTACATCACCATTAAGATCAACACCGTATTGCTCCCTGGAGTACTGGTGGATAACGGATCAGCCGTTAATGTCCTTCCCCTCAGTATGATGCGGGCCCTACGCATCAATGAAAGGCACATGGTCCCATCTACCCGGTCAGTCAAGGCATATGATGGCACGCCCGTCCATCCACAGGGACGGTGACTGCGGAACTGCAGTACGAAACCCAAATGGTGCCAGCAAAGTTCCATGTAATGGATATCCCCTCCGAGTTCACAGCCCTACTAGGGCGCCCTTGGTTGCATCACATGAAAGCCATAGCTTCCACTCTCCACCAATGCGTCAAATTCATTAACCGACAAGGGGACCTTGAAGTCATAAGGGGCGACAGCTTCCTCATAGGGAAGCAAGCGAGACCGTTACCAAGCATGCTCTTAGCCAGACACCGGGGCTACCTCCTCCGAATCGACCAAGGGACTATCGGGGCAAGTCTCATCAGAACCCCCCAGAATCAGGTGATGCCAATTATGTCAATGCACTTAAGCGAGCAGACTCCGAAGAAGTTCGATTCATCAAATTCAATTGTCATTTCCAACATTTGGAGGCATACTGGAAAGAAACATTGAACACCGCCATGATACGGGCACACAAACCCCCGGTCCCTAATCACAGGCTTTGTCACCATTCTTCAAACCCACTCTCGACCACCGCCAAGCCAGGAAATTTTCATGATAAAGATCGACAAGCATCGTCATACCCGACTCGAATCTATGAACGTCGTGTGGGATGTCCTCCTTGTTGAACTGCCTGCCAAGCCTTTCCGCTCGAGTATGGGACATGAGATTTTTCCAGCAGCACATCGAGACGCAATACGTCCTTACATCTGGATTGAGCGGTCAGATTGTGACGAAATGGAAATCCCCAGAATTGAGGAAGATCCCTACATCCACATGCTCAGCTTTCAGACGCCAAACACAATTGATTCTGGTTCAGACAAAGAGATGATAGCAACGACTGAGGAAGGAGGACAGAAACGAGACAGCCCCCGAGTCATGAGGCCTCTGACAGCAATGCCGCTAAAGAATTGGGAAACTCTCTCAGGCCCGTCCGCGACCAAGAAGAAATGATCACCAAACTTGGATTGGTCCCTCGTCCCTTTGTGTCAACCTTTGTAAAGTCCTCTGAGTCTCTCATTGTTGAGTTTGAGTCTTCCGAATCGTCCGATGGCCTCATGCCTAAAGACCACGAAATTGTAGCTAATGTTGTATTCCCTCTTATTCTCAATGAAATGACGAACCTTTCTGAGTATCCCTTGATTGCCACTTTAACTAATGATGAATTAACTAATGATCTAAAAACAGTTAATAACGATTCACTAGATGAAGAAGCGGACACATTAAATGAACAATATATCAAAGAAATCTTTAAGCAGGTTGTCCGGAAAGAGGAAAATCGAGCCCAAGCTGCCGAAGAGATTTTGACAAGTGTGAATTTGGGAACTGCGGAAGAGCCTAAAGAGACGCAGATTGGTAGTTTCTTCGAAGGGACTGAAAGGGATGCCCTAATTGAGCTGCTAAAAGAATTCGTGGATGTGTTCGCATGGTCCTATAAAGATATGCCAGGCCTCGATCCTTCCATAGTTGAGCACCGAATACCGCTCGACCCAGAAGTCAAGCCGGTAAAGCAGAAGCTAAGAAGAATTAAGCCCGAATGGTCCCTACAAGTGAAAGAGGAGATAGAAAAGATGCTCAGGGCAGGGTTCATCAGGGTCATTGAATACCCTACATGGCTTTCCAACATAGTAACGGTGACCAAGGCCAACGGAAAGATCCGGTGCTGCGTAGACTTCAGAGACTTGAACAAAGCCAGTCCAAAAGACGATTTCCCCCTGCCAAACATCGACATTTTGGTAGATTCCACGGCCAACCATGAAGTTAAATCCTTCGTCGACGGTTTTGCCGGTTACAACCAAATCAAAATGGCAGAAGAGGATCAAGCCAAAACGGCCTTCACAACCCCTTGGGGCACCTACTGCTACACGGTCATGCCGTTCGGACTAAAGAATGCTGGGGCTACGTACCAGGGCAGCTTCAGCTCTGTTCCATGACATGATCCACAAAGAAATTGAGGTCTATGTGGACGACATGATAATACACTCCAGAGGATCAGATGGCCAACACTTTGTTGATTTGAGAAAATTCTTCGGCCGCCTCCGAGACCACAGCATGAGACTGAATCCAGCCAAATGCACCTTCGGTGTAAGACGAGGCAAGGTGCTAGGATATATGGTGACGAGACGGGGATCGAAGTAGATCCTCGAGAAAATCAAGGCGATAGTTGAAATGAAGCCACCCCGACACTGACGTAAGTGAAATCCTTCATGGGAAGATCGCAATACATAAGCCGCTTTGTAAATCAGCCGACCTCGATCTGCGAGCCGATCTTCAAGTTGATGAAGAAAAATGCCTACACGAATGGACTCCAGAATGTCAGCTCGCTGAACAGATCAAGGCATACCTCGTGAATCCCCCGATTCTTTGCCCACCACATCAGCAAAAGCCACTATTGCTATACCTAACTGTCACGGATACAGCAATTGGGGCTATGCTAGCTCAAGAGAAGAAAGATTCCAAGGTCGAAAACGCCATCTATTTCGTAAGCAGAAAGCTCCAAGGAAGCGAACTCAATTACTCTGCTTGCGAAAAGACTTGCGCAGGTTTGGTCTGGGTAGTGGGAAAGTTGAAACACTACATGCAGTCTCACCCGATACATCTCGTCTCAAGGATAGACCCCATCAAATATCTGTTCGACAAGCCTTCCATCTCTATGAGGTTGGCAAAATGGTCATTCTTTTTGGCTGAATACGACATCACTTATGTTTCAAGGAAATCCGTAAAAGGACGCATAATGGCAGAACATTTGGCCGATTTCCCAAGTGATGAGTCCCGAGGACCTGAACCTCAATTTCCCGATGATGGAATCTTTGCTCTAGAAGGAGAAAATCGCTGGCAACTCTTCTTCGACGGGGCGTCAAACAAAAGGGGGAACGGAATAGGAATGCTTCTGGTCGATCCTACTGACGAACACACCCCCATAGCAGTAAGGTTGAACTTCGAGGTCACCAACAACGCTGCTGAATATGAAGCTTGCATAGCCGGGTTGGAAGCCGCCCTTGAAAGAAATATCAAGGAATTGGAGGTGTATGGTGACTCTGCCCTCATCATCAATCAGGTCTCTAACAAATGGAAGACCGTGGACCCGGGTCTACAGAAATATCACACTTACATGGAAGAGCTAGTAACTCAATTCAAGGAGATCAGCTTTCATTACTTGCCCAGAGATCGCAACAGATTTGCAGATGCTCTGGCAACGCTAGCCTCCCTCGTTGAAATACCCGAAGGGAAGTCCGTCAAACCATTCAGAGTCGGGAGAAGAGAAAATCCCGCTTATTGCTTTGAAATCGAAGCGGAAGTCGAACCGGCCAGTGATCCCTGGTACACTCAGATCTATCAGTACCTTAAGAACGGAGAAGCCTCCTTCAAAAATGAAGATGGGGAATATAAAGAAGGAATCAAAGCGAAAAGTCTCTCAGCCCTGAAGCGGCTCGCCTCCCATTATGTTCTTTTGGGAAACATGCTATACAAGAAGCGTTATCAAGGCCCCCTCCTGCGATGTATCGGCAAACAAGAGGCTACCGAACTCATGAAAGAAATACATGGTGGTACCTGCGGCCCTCACATGAATGCTCGAGCTCTGATGCAAATCATACTGAGAATGGGGTACTTTTGGATCTCCATGGAAGCCGACTGCATCCAGTTCGTCAAAAGCTGCGACAAATGTCAGCGATACTCAAATCTTAATCACTTGCCTCCTCACGAGTTATACTGCATGACAACCCCTTGGCC
Organism: Adenophora triphylla var. japonica; assembly: GCA_022495995.1. Taxonomy (NCBI): domain Eukaryota; kingdom Viridiplantae; phylum Streptophyta; class Magnoliopsida; order Asterales; family Campanulaceae; genus Adenophora; species Adenophora triphylla. The sequence goes on from JAFEMH010001302.1 coordinate 280,146, forward strand.
TTTCGTCACTTGGGGAATTGATGTCATAGGCAAAATCACACCATCAGGCAGTAACGGCCACGAGTTCGTCCTGGTAGCCGTGGACTATTTCACCAAATGGGTTGAAGCAAAATCCTACAAAATCCTCAACTCAAGGAAAGTAGCCCTCTTCATCAAAGAGAACATCATATGCAGATACGGGTTGCCAGCCGAAATCATCTCAGATAATGGATCCCACTTCGAAGGGGAATGCGACAGGCTGCTGGCAGAATTCCGAATAACCCGTCACAAGTCATCTCCTTACAGGCCCCAAACCAACGGAGCCGTCGAGGCAGCAAACAAGACTTTGGAAAACATCATCCGGAAAATGGCTGTCCAAGGCAGAGATTGGCCCGAGAAGCTACACCTGGCACTCTGGGGCTACAGAACATCAGTCAGAACGGCAACTGGGGAAACACCGTTTGCCCTCACATACGGAATGGAAGCCGTACTCCCAATCGAGCTAGAAATCCCCTCACTCCGTGTGCTGTTGGAAAGCCAGATCAACGAGGTCGAATGGCTCCAAAGTCGCCATGATGAATTGGCCCTGCTAGATGAGCGCCGATTGAAAGCAATGGAACACATCCGAGCCTACCAAGGGAGAATGGCCAGAGCCTTTGACAAGAAAGTAAAGCATCGGGAGATCCGAGAAGGTGATCTCGTTTTGAAAGAAAAGCCCCCAGTCCGTATCAACCCCCTCGGCAAATGGGAGCCTGTCTGGGTCGGGCCATACGTCGTCCAGAAGATCTTCTCCGGAGGAGCCATGCAACTTGCAGACCTCGACGGAAATCCCTTTGTACACCCAGTGAATGGTGACAAGCTGCGCAGATACTACGCGTAAAAACACTGAGTCAAAAAAAAAAAGAAACAAAGAAAAAGAGTGCTAAAAGAGTAATACCCAACTAGGTTGAAAACCCGAAAAGGGCGGCCTAGGTAAAAAACAGGGTTGCACCAAAAAAAAAAACAACAAAAAAACAAAAAACAAAAAAACAAAAAACAAAAAAACAAAAAAAAAACAAAATCGACCAGGTTGAACTACGAAGACCTGAGCTCCTCAAAATGAGGGGAACGTAGGCAGCCGGAAACGGTTCGGTCTAAAGCACAAATAAAAGTCATACTCTGACATCAATACAATTGATCAGACCATGAAAGCGTCTCGAAAAACTCTGAAGCAATTCAAATATTCATTACAAGTTAAAAACTTTTTGATGAGTCTAAGCCCGATTCATTCCTACAACTGGCAACCTGCTAAAAGAAATTAAGATACATAATCAAACTAATGTGTCTGCCATGACAAGAAAGGGATACTCGGAAACCTCAGAGTCACTCCAAGCCACTCGAACTGGCCTCTCCCCTCTTCTTCCCCCTTCGAGTCTTCTTCTTCTGAACAGGAAAAATGTCGGTCTTCCTCCTACCAAGCTCTGGTATAGGAACAGGATCTATCAAACCAGCCTCTGTCAGGGCCTTAGTAGCCCTAGCGTCATCTCTCATCTCCTGTAGCCTAGCTGGTAGCATAGGAGTCCTCCTCTCCTGCCTCTTGACATAAGCCTCATAGTCGGTCACAGCGTCTCCGCTCCTGTCATGAGGGTTGGCCCTCGCCTCGGCCCTCCTCCTCTCGGAAACTGTCAGGTCCTCCGCACCCACAATGGCCTCACGCCGCCTCAAAATAGCCATCTGAGTCTCTCCAAAATGCCTCTCGTACCAATCCAAGTACCAAGTGGTCAAGAACACCGGTCTCGGACGCCTGAGGATAACCCGAGGAGGAAAGACGTCATACCTCCATGCTCGGGAAAGAAAGGAAAACACCGAAGGATCATCCATAGAAGCGGAAGCCACCACCCTGGTGGCTATATCATCAAAGTCCTCCAAAGGAACCTGCTCCAAGCCGAACTGTCTCAGAACCAAGGACGGAATATAGAAGCTGGACTGAGAAAGCCCCGGAAGCATGACCACATGAGACCCGTCCTGAAGCACTCTGCGAGTCTCCACCCGCCAACAAGGCACTGACCATCTGATATCTTCTGTCTGGCGACCAGCCATCCAACGCTCCCATGAGCCCTGATCATCAAAATCTACAGCAACCCCTCTCCTGGCGAATGTCCAAGGCTTGATCATATCAGGAGTTTCCCGAAGAATCCCCAAGCGCTCCATCAGCCACAGAGTCAAGAGGAACGGGCTGCCCCCGTGCATATACCGTCTCCCGGTAGCCAGCCTATCGAGAGCATGAAAAGTCTCCCCCAGGATCAGAGGTACAACATCTCTGCCCAAGCGACAATGAACGACTACATCCAGCAGGGACCGATGACAGATCCCAAAAGAATAGACCATGAACAAGGTCCCGAACATGCAAAGTGCAAAGGCATCCCAATAGGCATCGTCAAGCAAGCCTAAGCCCCTAAATCTATCAGGGAGACCGGAAATATCAAAATGATCGGGACCACAGATCATACCTTGTGCTTCCTCCGGGGAAAGATGAAGGAGGTTGCACAATCTGTCAACGAAAGAAGCCCCTCCAGGCAAAGGAACCGCTATCTCTTCCACCTCCGGACCGCCAAGCAAAGCCCGAAATTCTTCAACGGTCGGAAAAACCTCATTGTAAGAAAGGCAAAAGACATGCCTTCTAGTGTCCCAAAATGAGGAAGAAGCTCTCAAGAGGTCATAGTCCGGAACCAATTCTTTGAGAGACCATAAGCACTTCACCTTGTACCTTTATTCAAAGAATGACCTCCTTTCATGCATAATCTCCCGGGACCAATCCTTGAATTGGTTAAAAAATGACATTTGAGATTCCTGGGACAATTTTGATGGAGTTTTTCTAAGGTTTTCCATGGATTTTCTCTCTTTCTCCCCGAAAATGACTGTTTAGACTGGTGGTTGAAGAAGATATTTGAATTTGAAATAAAGGAAAACCAGATCTGAAGCAAAATTAAAGGACAATGTCAGATGCAGTCCCTGTCCGCGCGAACACGATTGTCTTTCATCAGAAAAATGCACACAATCAAGCTGCTGCACCAAAAGAGGAATATTTCGTCCCGGTTGCTCGAAACCTGTGCAAAAACCTCCCCAAACCAGTCCATATACCAAACACTAACACCCTTGCCAAAAAACCAAGTCTCATGCAACATTGCATTCATACTGCATTGCATTGCATTCATAAAATAAAATCCTAAATTATTACATTCCAAAAATAAAGGGAGTGTGCACAAAAAAAAACAAAAAAAAAAAAAAAAAAGAGAAAGGTAGGTAACAATAATCCTAAATTAATACATTCCAAAAAAGAGAAAAGAAGAAAAGAGAAAAAAAAATGTGCATAAAAAATAAGTTGTATCTGTACAAATCTCAAATCTCCGAAAATCAATTCAATCTCAAGTAATCAATCGGAGTCCCAGCCGGCGACGTGCCCGGTCCCTCTTGCGGCTCGGGCCCGCCTCCTCTGTAGCCATGAAGATCTCGGGCTCGAGAATCATCATCCTCGTCCCGAAGAAGGCTCGTCGGGACCAACCGGACACGCTGATAGGGCAAGCCAAGATCTGCGAAGAAATCATATCCGAAGGTGAAGGCGTCGGACTCCTGGACGTGCGAAGAAGATCCACCATGCTGCCAGACGTGTCCCTGCCCATAAGGATCTCCGAGAATGACGTGGTCCGAAGGTAGTACCACGCGAGAATCAAGGAGAGGAGAAAGAGGAGTCTCAGAAGAAGTCTCTGAAGGAATAGGGAAGCCTCCCGCCCGAGGGCGCCGGCCGTGGTCGCCTCGCTCTAGCCTGAGGAGCCCCGCAAGCAACCATCCTCCTGATAAATCTCTTAGCCCCGATCACCTGCTTCGTCAACTTCTCCACGACCACCTCCGAAAACTGCACGGAAGCAAAAGCGTCAGAAACAGTTGAGGCAAAAGAATGATGACAGGAAAGAAAGGAAAAGACAGAAGCAAAAAAAAAAAGAGAGAGGTGGGAAGGAGAAGCCATACCTTCATACCCGGACGAGGCCGGAAAGCTCGTGGAAGCCGCTCAGGCTGAGGGATCTGCACCCTCAATCGGACCCCATCCTGGACATATGAAAATCCGTCCGAGGGTACCGCGGGACCCCTAACCCCTCTCTATCAAGAACCTGGGGCGTCCTCAGCCTCCTCAAGACAAATACTGGATACGGCTCAATCGCCACAAATGCCGAGAAGTGCTAGCCGGCTCGGTAATCATCCCAGGTCGCAGATCTATCACTCGGGTGCATCATATCGGCAGGAGGCTCCATCGTGTCAACAAAGGCGAATTCACGCCATGCTGGCGCGTCACCCTCTCTCCCAGATAATAGACGTCGCAAGTCAGACCTCTCAGAATCCTCCGCTGCACAGTCCATATCTCAGCGCCCTTCAGCTGCGCCACCTCGAAACGATCCCAGGGATAGAATATCATCCCCTCATCCGTCTCAGCCCTAGTCAAAGGCAGGCAGTCCCCATATCGAGAGTCGTGCGCCCCGGAGCTTATCTTCTCTCGGGCATGCTTGGACCAGGAGCGCATGGCCGGATACGCCCGACGTACTCCGCCGGCTGTCGCCACATCGTGACGTGAAAGAACTCCAAACGCCCATATCTGCGAAAGGTAAAAATCAAATCAATCAAGTGCAAAAGAAAAGTGTGTGCTCAAGAAAAAAGGGGAAAGCAAAAAGAAAGCTTATACCTCCAGAGCAAACTCGAAGCAGTAGAAGGAGCTCACAGCCTTCCGGCTGTATCTATCAAGAGCAAAGTAAAGCTCTCCCCGGCCTCTCCCCAAGAGACATCTCCAGCCATCTCCACATCCTCCAAACTCCTCAAAGAAAGCAAACATCGCCGTCCCCTTGGCGTGTCCAAAAAGAGTGCTCGAAAAAGCAAACCATAAAAAGGCCCTAGCAATGGCTCGGCGCCTATCCTCTCATCCCAGCCTCGTAGCTCCCGATGATCTCCACAATCTTCCCATAAACCACGGCGTACTCCAACCCCATCCCCTTTTTGGAAATGGGAGTAAAGCCCAGAAGAGCCTGCGCAGTCCACATCGCCGTAGCCGTCCCGCCACTCAATGCCGCGTCCATTAAAGGACGGACCCGTGATCGCAGCGTAGTCGGAAGGCGTAACCGTAGCCTCGCCCCGAAGAAGTGAAACGTGTGGGTCGCATCCCACCAATGCCGCGCCAAAGCAAACATCGGAGCCCTTGCTCTTAGGGAACTTAACCAACCCCTCAAGCACTCAATGAACTCCCAAAGCCCTGGTCTCAACGACAATCTGTCTCGGACTCATCAAAGCTCCTCGGCCCGCATTCGGAAGCCGGTCCCACAGTCAACTACGAGACTCCACTGATCCTCGAGTCTTCATCTTATTCAAGCTTCGTCACGTAGTTGTTTCCACCCTGCAATAAAACAAAAAAAAAAAAAGAAAATGTCAAAAATTTTTTTTGCATTTGCACAAAAAAAAAAGAAAGCATATACATGCATCACGCAACACAAAGTTTTGAAGAAAATTCGGCAGCATAACGGCATGCAATGAACCTAGCCCCATTTTTCTCAAAAAAGACAGTTTTTAGCAAATCCCAATTCATTCATAAAAAAAAATTCATACAAAGAGTCAACGGAAGTAAAAACTCCGTCTCATTTTCAAAAAAAAAATGCATACATGCATATCATCCATCATCCCAAAAGATCCTACATTCATACATTCATACAAGGAGTCGACGGAAGTAAAAACTCCGTCCCATTTTCATAGAATAACATGCATACATTCATTCAACGGGAGGAAAAATCCGTTCCGTCTTTCAAAAAAAAATCATCATACTTCTTTACAAAAAAAAGAGAGCATGCACACATTCATATCAACATTGCAAGAATCCTACATTGCAACAAAAGAAGTCCGTCCCAAATTCGGGAAATTGTTCATCATAGTCTCATATTTCAAAAAAAAAAAAGGGCGAAAATGCCAATTCTTTTCCTAAGCAAAATGTACATTTTGAGTTACCCATATACTCATTACAACATGCAAAGCATCAAAATCAAGATTCAAAGCCAAGAACAAAATTCTTTTTTATTTTTTTTTCCCTCATAATTTTCAAAAAAAAAAGAAAAATCACCCAAAAATCGATTTCAAGCAAAAATCGACAAAGGGAATGAAAAGATTCGAAGTATACCGTTCGGAGACTCGGATCAGTGGCCCAATGTTGCCAAGCATCGGGGTATGGCTCCTCCGCAATCGATTGCGAAAGAATGTAGTGCCTCCTCATTCGGACAAGCTCCAATCGCCTCTCCGCTACCGGACCACGTCCTTGGCCTTGAAAAGCACCCCCCCCCCCCCGTGTTCCATTGCTCGAAAATCGAAGAAAAATGGAAGAATTTTAGAGCTTAATAGCCAAAAATGGCGGATTTGCGACTCTCTCTCTCTTTCCTCTCGTAAAATTCAAAAAATGGACTGGGGAAGAGGAAGGGCGTTGGCCCTCATTAAGACCAATCTGATTCTCAACCTCCTCCGCGCGGATAGGGTTGTAAGGGTCAAAATGACCCTTTTGCCCTTTAAAATTTCAGGACTCTGCAGTTCAGTCCTCAACTTAACAGAGTTAACCAAAGTTAACCAAAGTCGACCCCCTTTCAAGGAAATCACCAACGGCAGTCAAACGTAAGACCGATCTCCCCGAGAAAGTCAACGGAATCCCGTTTCTTTCATCAAAATCATTCGACGGCAGTAAAACGTAAGTCCGATCTCCCTGAGAAAGATAACGAGATCCCGTATCTTTCATCAAAATCATTCCCCGGCAGTAAAACGTAAGACCGATCTCCCCGAGAAAGATAACGGGATCCCGCATCTTTCATCAAAATCATTCGACGGCAGTCAAACGTAAGACCGATCTCCCCGACAAAGTCAACGGAATCCCGTTTCTTTCATCAAAATCATTCAACGGCAGTCAAACGTAAGACCGATCTCCCCGAGAAAGTCAACGGAATCCCGTTTCTTTCTTCAAAATCATTCGACGGCAGTCAAACGTAAGACCGATCTCCCCGAGAAAGTCAACGGAATCCCGTTTCTTTCATCAAAATCATTCGACGGCAGTCAAACGTAAGACCGATTTCTCTGAGAAAGATAACGAGATCCCGTATCTTTCATCAAAATCATTCCCCGGCAGTAAAACGTAAGTCCGATCACCCCGAGAAAGATAACGAGATCCCGTATCTTTCATCAAAATCATTCCCCGGCAGTAAAACGTAAGTCCGATCTCCCTGAGAAAGATAACGAGATCCCGTATCTTTCATCAAAATCATTCTCCAGCAGTAAAACGTAAGACCGATCTCCCCGAGAAAGATAACGGGATCCCGCATCTTTCATCAAAATCATTCGACGGCAGTCAAACGTAAGACCGATCTCCCCGAGAAAGTCAACGAAATCTCGTTTCTTTCATCAAAATCATTCGACGGCAGTCAAACGTAAGACCGATCTCCCCGAGAAAGTCAACGGAATCCCGTTTTTTTCATCAAAATCATTCGATGGCAGTCAAACGTAAGACCGATTTCTCCGAGAAAGATAACATAATCCCGTTTCTTTCATCAAAATCACCAACGGCAGTCAAACGTAAGACCGATTTCTCCGAGAAAGATAACGGAATCCCGTTTCTTTCATCAAAATCACCAACGGCAGTCAAACGTAAGTCCGATCTCCCCGAGAAAGATAACGAGATCCCGTATCTTTCATCAAAATCATTCCCCGGCAGTAAAACGTAAGTCCGATCTCCCTGAGAAAGATAACGAGATCCCGTATCTTTCATCAAAATCATTCCCCGGCAGTAAAACGTAAGACCGATTTCCCCGACGAATACGTCTGATTTTCCCCCAGTAAAGGCTAACAAAATCCCCAGCAAAGTTAACGGAATCCCAAAAGCCAACGAAATCTCGAGTAAAATTTGAACTACGAAAGGGCTTGATTTCCACTAGGGATACGTAGGTAGCCTATCATTAGGTCCAGCCCCTCGACCAAAACGGTCACCCTCTCCTTCGGCAGCAGACGAAGTCCACCGAAAGGCCATTTCAAATTAAGGTCCGAGGCACCTAAAACGCCATCATCAAGGTTCGAGGCACCTAAAACGCCATTATCAAGGTTCGAGGCACCTAAAACGCCATCATCAAGGTTCGAGGCACCTAAAACGCCATCTTTGAGGCACCTAAAACGCCATCATCAAGGTTCCCTCCACCTAAAATGCCATCATCAAGGTTCGAGGCACCTAAAACGCCATCATCAAGGTCTGAGGCACCTAAAACGCCATCTTCAAGGTCAGAGGCACCTAAAACTATCATCATCTCCAGGGTCAAAGACCCGAACTACGACTGACTTGATTCCTCTTAAGGATATGTAGGTAGCCTATCATTAGGTTCAGCCATCCGACCGAAAATGGTCATTCCTATCCCGGCGGAGCGGATAGCTAGCCATCGACCAAAATGGTCATCTCTTATCCCCAGCAGAGTTTCTTTCCAGCAACCGACTGTAGAACTCGCTCATCAGGTTCGAGGCACCTAAAACGCCATCATCTCCAGGGTCAAAGACCCGAACTACGGCCGACTTGATTCCTCTTAAGGATACGTAGGAAGCCTACTAGATAGGTTCAGCCACTCGATCACTTGATCATCCTGCCAAATATGGAGCCTTACTCTTATCGACGACCCCGCTTCCTTCGAAAGCGCCGTCGCCGAGGGGCTACTGTAAGTGCTCCAATTTGAGCTTGTTAGTATTTTCGTTAGAAAATTAACGAAAGTTATAACATTCCTAACAATTCCTAACATTCCTAACATTTCTAACAAAGCAAGGGCAAAGTGGGCATTGTTATTTAAGGATAAACTAAGGAAAGGAATCAAAAAAGCAAAAGAAATAAGAAAAACCAAAAATAGAAATGGCTGGAACAAAAACTGGCTGTTAATTTGATTTTTTTTGAAAAATATTCCTCTTGTCCAAAGCCTGAAGCAGCATTTAATGAACAGTGCATGCTCAAGGTCCTATCCGCGCGGATGAGTTTGTCATTTTCAGAGGGATATAAATTGAGCCCTCCAGTCTCAAAAATAAGGGAGAAGAACACATTCCCTCAACTGCACTTTGGCGAAAATAAAGAGAAAACAGTGAGAATTCCATAGAATTGTCACCTTTTTCTCAACTATTCAACCAAAATCACACTCACTCAAACACTCTCATATTCAAGCCTCAAACACTCTTACTTTCAAGTCAAAAACTCCAAAACACAAAGAAGATAGGTATAACCTCCCTCTTCTTACCCTAAATCTCTCATCCATGCATGCATTTCCAAACTACAAAATGTAGTTTGTTCATCTTCTTGCCCTAGATCCAAGAAGATCACCATGGAAGTTCATCTCCATGGATGATCTTCTACAAGGATCAACATTATTTTCAAAGTGTTCTTACTTTCTTGCAAAGAAAACCCATTTTCAAAACTCTAAAAATCATTTTCATACATCAAATCTCATTTTCAAAGGATAAAATTCCCCTTCCCAAGCAAATGAAATGCTTAGTCCTAATGTACCCCAAGGATGGTTTGATATAGTTGATTCACCACTAAAATGTCAAGTGATCACTAATCAAAACCTAGGGAAATGGGGACAAGCATGGATGCAAAACCCCCCTTAAAATTATGTTGACTACAAAACACTTTTTGTAGCAATTTTCTTTCTTGAGAAGTTGCTGTCCAGTAGCAATTTTCCAAGACCCCAGTCCATTGTCTAAATTTTTGGACACAGATAAACTTGGAATTTGGTGTTGACTACAAAACACTTTTTGTAGCCAACATCCAGAGCTTTCCAGGCATATTTTTACTTTATTTTTTGAGTGAGTAAAACTCCCTTTTTCAAATTTTCATTTGAAGGTCAGATCACCAGTCTCTGGGAGTCCAGATCTCATATCTGAGATTTCCAGAAGGTTTTGGGTCCTCAAATCTTCTCCAAAATGTAAAATTCTATCACATAAATCTTATTTAAGGTGTCTGGAACAACTTTCATTCTCTGAGTTTTCTCATATTATGAAGTTTTAAAGCCCTTAAATCCATTTCAAAATCGAGTGTCCACTGCCTTTTTCATTCTGGCAGAAGTGTTCTTCAACTTCCAAAAATCTTTTGAGTACCAAAACTCAACCCAAAAATCACACCAAAAATCATGGGATCTGTCCAAAGTCTAATAAAGAATTCCCAATTTTTACTTTTCTGAGTTTCAACTTATTTTGGCCAAAACACACACACACACACAAATGATTTTTAGCTTGGAAGACTCGTTTTACGAGGCATTCCGGGTGCACACTAACGTCCTTCCCGGCATGTAACGTGACCTCCGAACCCAAATCTCTAATCTCGGGCATTTTTCAAAGTTTTGGCCCTTAAAACAAAAATGGCGTGGCGACTCCGTCTTTTTTCCGGTTTTATTTGATTTTCAAAGAAACGCAAAATCGAATTTTCCCGCGAAATTGGAAATTTCACACATCGTCACACAAAGGAAAAAAGCTTTCTTTTTATTATTATTTTTTTTCGAAAAGGGATACCGGTACGTGGTATTGTTAGACCACCGTTTATCCCAAGCCCCGGGTTAGGAAGCGATACAGGATGGTTAAATGGTTTTCACCTATATACCGGGTATTGTTTATTTTGAAAATGAAAGCTTTTCTCCTTTGGGATATCCCCAGCGGAGTCGCCAAACTGTGAATGTGTGCCCAAATTCTAAATTTTTGTTTTTAGATCGGATTCACGCGAGTTTGAAAACATCCGGTTTAATTTGAAAAACGGAGTCGCCACGCCATTTTGATTTCCTCAAAACTTTGAAAAAAAGGATTTTAGGGTTCGGAGGTTAAGTTACCCCTTGGGAAGAACGGATCGTCGTTCACCCAAGGTTCCTTACCGTAGCAAGTCTCCCTAGATTCCATTTTTCGTGCTTGCTTGCGTGCTTTCTTGTGTGCATGTGTTGAAGGGAGAGGGGGGGGAATATCCCAAGTTGTCTTCCGGACGTACAAACCATTTAATTGGTTGTCGCTCGGGATTCCTTGGATATTTTATGTGTTCGGGACTTTGATCCCGTCCTCATCTTGGACTTGTGATCATCGCTATTTGACCTTGGGTCTTGCGTGATCGAGAGAAGGACTCTCTTTTATAGTCCAAAATGGGGTTCTTTAGGAAAGAAGTGACCTTAGCCCATCAATCCTACGCATTGAGACGATTGAGCTTATATGGGAGCTATCGTGCTCGTCTTAAGCGATTATCGGAGATATAGGTTCAAGGGTTTATCACTTTCTAAAGAAATTGTGGCACCTTTAATGGAAGAAACGATGTAAAGATAGGATCTTTACACCGGTCCATTCCGAAGGTTGCTAATGGGGACATGGGGGAATGCATGTAAAAATGACATTTTTAGTGAAAAGATGACATTTTTTGGGTGCAAAGGATGCTTTTGATTGCAAATGATGCTTTTTGGTGTAAAGAAAGGATTTTTATGCAAAGGATGCATTTTTTTTTTGTAGAAAAATAGCATTTTTAGGCAAATGATGCTTCATTCATGCAAAGAAATGATCTTTAATGCAAAGGATGCATTTTTATGTGTGAAAATGAGTTTTAGGATGCAAAGGATGCAATTTGAATATAAAGATTATATTTTTATATGCAAAGAATGCATAAAGATATCATTTTTAGGTAAAAAGGGGATTTTTAGGTGCAAAGGATGCACCTTTAATGCAAAGATTACATTTTTATGGGCAAAGGATGCTTATTTCATGCCAATGATGCAAAGGGAAAGGGGGTATGATTTATATGAATAAAGATAAGATCTTTAACAACAAATACCAAGTCCCAAGCAAGATAATAGTAATATATGAATGCAAGGAGCAATTATATCACATAAACAAGCATGATGCAAGGTAAGGGAGTGAGAGGTTACCAATGGTGGTGACCTCTTCTTCTTTGATTCTTGCCTAGTGGATGGATCAACTTGGAAGGCTTCAAGGAGGAGGGAGGTGGCTTCTTGGCACTCTTCAACTTCTTGGATTTTCGCAGCAGGGCTTGAACAGAACTTTTGTGCTGAATATGATATTTTTGTTGGTCTCTAAAATGGGTAGAGGAGGGCTCTATTTATAGGCAGTCTGGATAAGGCTAATGAGGCCATGCGGCTAGGAGTTCCCTCCTAATGCAGCCGTGCGGCATTATCCTGTGTGACTCAGCATGTTTCTAGAATCATGCAAGGTGGCACTTCTAGAAGGTTTTCCATATTAAGAAAAACGTGCCCTTTTAATTTAAATCAGTCCCTTCATTCCTCGGAAGGTTCGGAACAGTTCCGGAATTGCTCCCGGACTTTAGGAAAGTCCGGGAAATTGCCGGAAAACTTAACCGGAAGGCATGAGCCAGATTTGGGTACTTGCAAATTGTGGGGTTTTTCCTTAAGCTTTTAGCTTGAAGAAGATTCTATTAGGAGTTTCTTATTAAGTCAATTCATTGGCTTGCAGAAGATTTTGCCTATTTCGTGATTCCTTGTTCAAACCCTAATTTGTGGATTCGAATTAGGTTAAGTATTTTGGTTCGTGGATTCGAATCAGGATATTTGCCTATCAGTTACTTTTATTTCTGTTGCGTTTCATTCGATTTACATCAGTTGGTAAAGGTCAAAGGACGATCCAAGGAAGAAGATGGCCAACAATGGAGAAAATAGCAAATTTGTTGTTATTGATGGGATCAATTATCGTTTGATTCATGCTAATCATCAGGCGAAATATTTTTTTGCAAAGGAGGAGGAACTTTCAAAGGAGGCCAACTTTCACCATGACTTCTTGCTTCACTATGAATCCCTTCTTGTAAGCAGCCGACTTTCGCCAGAAAAACAATTTATAGCGGATTTGCATAGAGAGTATAGGGATAAAGCTTTAAAAAAATCTGAACCTTTTTGGCACAAAGCTTGTTCTTATTTGAAACAAGTTCGTCGTTTGAAAGTACAAAAAGCTATTGAATTGAAGCATCTTGAGGAGGTAGAACGTCGCCTTGTTATTGAAGAATTTCCTACTCAAGAAGAATCTTTTGATGAGGAGGATATTTGTGAGTTCAAAGAATATTTGAACATTGTTCAGGTTTGTGGTGATATTATTACTTCAAATACAGCAAGAGAAGGAAGAGATGCGGCAAGAGAAGGAAAAAATGCGGCAAGAGATGCAGCAACAAATGCAAGAAATGATGAGATATATGCTCCAACAACAACTACAGCAACAACAACCTCCTAGTGGTAATAACTCTAACTCTTCTATTGGATCATATCTAAATTCGAATGAAACTTTGAGTAAAAGTGGGCGTAGGGGTGGTCGTGGTGGTAACAGTCGTAAAGGTTGAATTTGACTTGTTTTTATTTGGTTTGGAGTGACAACTTAACTACTAGACTTTTTTTTTATTTGTAATATGTTATGTTGTTTAGAGATTTGTATGTGTTAATGTTTTATTTGGTTTGGAAGACATTGTTTAAGAATTGTGTATATTGTTTGTGTGGATGCTGTGAATGTTATATAGTATTGGATTTTTGGCTTTTACAGGTGGTTTTTTAAATTTTCAAATATTTTTTTTTCAATTCTGATAAAATTACCCACGAAAATTTTCGTGGGTAATTTTCAATTTTTTTTTTCAATTCTGATAAAATTACCCACGGAATATTCCGTGGATAATTGAGTATAAAGTTACCCACGGAATATTCCGTGGGTAATTTTCCCAATTACCCACGAAATATTCCGTGGGTAATTTTATACTCAAAATTATGGGACATGCACTACAAGAAAAAGAGGCATATGCGATGACCTATTGCATTTATGGACATGTATTTCAATTATTCGTTAAGAATTACCGCTTGATATACAAATTTAATTGTCCAATTGAGGTTCAATATTATATATCAAGCTTTTACACTCTTCTCACGTGTGACCCGTATTTTTCGGGCATGCCGACAGAATGTAGCTTTTATACACATAAATTCGAGTAATACTGCAATCGGATATAATCGAATTTAAGACCTTATGATCTCATACCACAATCTCACATTCTAATTAGTAGTCAATAAACTACTCCCTCCGTCCCGCCCGAAATGTCTCATCCCTCCGTCCCGCCCGAAATGTTTTAAAATGACCCATGCACGGGAATTAAGGAAAGTGATGTAGGAAAGAGAAAAAGTATATAGTGAAATAAATATTGTGAGTATGAAAAGTGAAGGAAAGAGAAAGTGGGATAGGAAATAGTTAGTGGATATGTATTGTGAGTATGACAAGTGGGTCTCACAAATAAAAAAGTAATAAAAAACTTTCCTTTTTTGGGTTAGAACATTTTAAATGGGACACCCAAAACAAAAAGTTGGGACACTTCGAGCGGGACGGATGGAGTACTACAAATTATGATTTCGTGACAAATGTTTATGATATCTTTTTCCCATTCATTATTCTTGAGGTTGTAAACTAGTATTGCATGCATGCATGCATTAATAACAAGTGTCATTTATATTTTTTTAATCATAGTGTAACAAGTTAACTGTAACAATTGTTATGAGACGGAAGACGTAGCTTACTAAACTGATTTAAGAACATTGATTGGTTAAAAATCATAATATGAGTATGTGATTTTTGTGTGCTTAGAGAGAAAGAGAAAAACATAAAAAGCTTAGAGAAAATCACTTGTTTTAATAATAGCCAAAATCAACATTAATACTAGTTTGAAGGGAATAAAATAACATCATAAAGAAAAATTGAACACGTGTGTTCAACCCTAACCAAACAAATTTTTTTAATCCACAGATGAACTATCTTAGACGATTCTTCATGGATGCTTCTTCCTTCACCTTTGTCAATTGTTAGATGCAAGTGGTGGAAGAGCAATATGGTGATGAGATTCAGCCTCTTTGACAACCAAGGGCTTCGGAAACTGATTAAGAGCAGGAGGTGCTTCGTCATGATGACGGGGATCCGGTCCAGATGCAACGTCCATTTTAGATACTAACCATTGGTTAAATGTAGGGGGTGCAATGTTACCTTCGGGATTTGGTCCAGATGGGACTTCCCTCTTCGAATCTGACCACTCGTTCATGACAGGGGATGCAATGTTACCTTCGGGATTCTGTACGGATGGGACTTCCAACTTCGAATCCGACAATCCATGGTTATAGGGTGCAATGTTATGGAGGGGATTTGGTCCAGATGGGACTTCCCTCTTCGAATCTGACCATCCGTTCATGACAGGGGGTGCAATGTTACCTTCGGGATTCTGTACGGATGGGACTTCCAACTTTGAATCTGACAATCCATGGTTATGGGGTGCAATGTTATGAAGGGGATTTGGTCCAGATGGGACTTCCCTCTTCGAATCTGACCATCCGTTCATGACAGGGGGTGCAATGTTACCACTGGGATTCTGTCCGGATGGGACATCCCTCTTCGAATCTGACCATCGGTTAATGATAGGGGCTGCAACAACTATGTCCTCCATGGCTTTTCTCGATCGGTACTCGAGGATTTGGGACAACAATTCAGTTGAGCCAACAAGCATTCGTGCATGAAGAATCAATGGGAGGGAGGAAAAGACAGCCAAGAACAAGATGCTAATTGTCATTGCAAAAACTCTAGACATGTTTGTTGCAATAACACAATGCAATATTGTCTCACCATGCAACTACGTGCCTTCTTATATAGAAGCGTTTTCCACTTTTCTGACAAGAGATTGGAAAATATTGCATTTATTGTTAGTATAAATCGTTGATGTCTAATTATTTAATGAGATTTTAAAGAAGTTAACCATATCTTTATATATTAAAATAATAAAAGATTTGATTATAATTATTGAAAAAAATAACTAACTACTCCTTCTGACCTAAAATTGATTTATTTATTTTTAAAAAAATTGAAAATATGACAATCCGAATTTATATTTAACATAAGTTTACTTATTATAATTTACCCCTTCCGTTTCTCAGAATAAGTGTCACATTTTTTGACTTCTCAGCCTATGGATTGTATATTTGTATTATAAACTATTTTTTTTAATGTGACATTGATTTATTTGTAGAGAAGTATCAAAATTAAAAACACCACTTATTATGAGTTGGAGGGAAGATTTGATAAAATTACAATTATTAAATTAATATTATAATATTTTTATACATCTAGAGTATTGAATGATATACTAATAATCTTCTGTAAATAACTAAATATTGGTGTAGATTTAAATGCAAAAAAGGAGTGGTATATAAGCTCATAATTTTATGTAAATTTGCTTTCCTTTATTTTAATAGAAAGTTGTTTCACACAATCAAGCAGTCCTTCAGTGAAGATATAGATCCCAGAAACCCGTACTTAAATTCAAGATACCTTAAAGAGCTATTTTATTTATCGAAAGATTACAACTAATTAATTAATTAATTATTAATTATTGTATCATGTAACCATCTTTAATTTTTATTTGATTCTAGGCATTATTAAAGATATTTATGTATATATATACTGAAAGAAAAATGAAAATATCAATATTAATATTAATACATTTTTCTTAAAGTAAAACTAAATATTCAAAAGATATCAATATTAATATTAATACATTTTTCTTTAAGTAAAACTAAATATTCAAAAGAGATAGAAAGAGTAACATTTTCAGGAAAAATTGGAATATGAGACATACTCCCCTGTCATTACATAAATATCGCATTTAAATTATCAATGTTTTTAAAAATGTATTTGAATTATTTATATTTATATAATATATAAAAGTAGAAACATTTTAAGCTCATACAATGGAGAATTCTATATACAAGGCACCTTATATACAAGGCACCAATAATTCCCAAACTACCCTTCGTCTGTCGTGCTCGAAAGGACGACAAGAAGCCTTCATGTCGTGTACTTTTACACGACATAAACTAATTGGGTTAAATAATAGGTCGTATGAAATTATACGAAATTTAAATTTACTCTGTCATTAATTTCGTACACAACAACACGATATCATGTACTAAAATCGTGTATATCCATACGACATATCATAATGAAGGTGTTCTTCGATGATTTGCGACACGATGTTAATGATACGCATATTCTATGTTATATTATTGAATTGTGTTGTTAATTGAGCAAAATTTATACACTTATACATGACAAGGAACAAACGTCATATTGGATCATACAATATCATATAACCTATCACATTTAAGTGATACCACTTTATTTATTTGGAGGAAACTCATGTAGATGAAAAACACTTTAAATGTCATTTAGAATGTAGAAAAAAATTAAAAAAAAATAAACGAGGTAGCCGTATACCATTTTTGACAAGATCGGGACACGTAAAACCCTAAAAACCCTAAATAATGGCAAATATTTGTAACTCAATCTCCATTTGGATTTTGAGGAAAGTGATGTAGATGAAAAACACTTTAAATGTCATCTAGAATGTAGAAAAAAAATTAAAAAAAAATAAACGAGGTAGCCGTATACCATTTTTGGCAAGATCGGGACACGTAAAACCCTAAAAACCCTAAATAATGGCAAATATTTGTAATTCAATCTCCATTTGGATTTTGAGGAAAGTGATGTAGATGAAAAACACTTTAAATGTCATCTAGAATGTAGAAAAAAATTAAAAAAAAAAAATAAACGAGGTAGCCGTATACCATTTTTGGCAAGATCGGGACACGTAAAACCCTAAAAACCCTAAATAATGACAAATATTTGTAACTCAATCTCCATTTGGATTTTGAGGAAAGTGATGTAGATGAAAAACACTTTAAATGTCATCTAGAATGTAGAAAAAAATTAAAAAAAAATAAACGAGGTAGCCGTATACCATTTTTGGCAAGATCGGGACACGTAAAACCCTAAAAACCCTAAATAATGGCAAATATTTGTAATTCAATCTCCATTTGGATTTTGAGGAAAGTGATGTAGATGAAAAACACTTTAAATGTCATCTAGAATGTAGAAAAAAAAAAAAAAATAAACGAGGTAGCCGTATACCATTTTTGGCAAGATCGGGACACGTAAAACCCTAAAAACCCTAAATAATGACAAATATTTGTAACTCAATCTCCATTTGGATTTTGAGGAAAGTGATGTAGATGAAAAACACTTTAAATGTCATCTAGAATGTAGAAAAAAATTTAAAAAAAATAAACGAGGTAGCCGTATACCATTTTTTATTTTATTATATGGTGTGTCGTGTCTAAATACACGATATTGATTCGTGATATTTCGTATGAACAATACACGAAAGTAATCAAGGTGTATCTCGTGTATTGTTCATACGATATAATTACCGTAAAGAAATACTATATCGTGTTTGTATACACGATATGTACCATGTATCGCGGGTATATACACACGAGATACACCCCGAAGCCCTACATAAAATACGATATTCACGCGTACAACGGCCCCCAACAGAGAAAAACACCGTTGCCGCCAGACGTACACCCACGCAAATGTGACACCATTGTCCAAGAACACCCATAAATTTATACCCATTATTTTCATTAATCCTCATATCATCTAACACTATAGTATGGATTCTCCACAACATTCTCTAAGTTTTTATGATCATATTGATCTTGAGCTTGTGGAATTTATTTTTGAAGAAGAAGGTTTGCCACCAAATTCTCCACGTCAAAATCAAAATCCAAGCAAAGAATGAAGTAAGTTTTTAAAGTTATATTTGGTGTTTTGATCAAAATCGCAATAAAAAATCCAATCTTGAAACGAAATTGTTTTTCAAGATTGGATTTTTAAATTCTGATATTACTCTATTTCGTGTTATATTATACGAGTTTTATGCTATTTGTCGTGTTTTTATACACGAGTTATGGTGTATTACCTCGTATTGTATAACACGATATAAATGGGTTTAAGTCGGGTAAATTTACACGAGATGTTCCAGAACATCTCGTATAATGCTACACGAAATGTCATACAAATTCGTTGCTTATTATGCAATTTTCTAATTGATGTTGTAGGGACCGGATGTCAGTGATCAATTCGATACATCCCTATTATTTTCAAATAGGGATGATCTTGTTAAACACGTACGGGATATCGCGGCCCGTCAAAATATAACCCTTTCTATAGGAGATTCGAGGAAGACAAGTGGCAAGATCCTAGGCTACGCGAAGATTGTATGCCATTTTGGTGGCAAGTACAGTCCGGAAAAACTAAAGATGTGAGGTTGACTAGCACGAAGAAGATTGGGTGCAATTTTGAAATCCGGGCCAAAGCTAGAGGTGATGGGGTATGGGGTTACGTTGTGAAGCATGGTTCTCATAATCACGACTTTCCAACGTATCCCGAAGGTCATCCGTTAGGTAAATTGACTAGTTCTGAATATGAGGAGGTGTGTAGCGCAAGTCAGTCTTCGGTGCGTCCAAATAACATTCTAACAATGTTAAAGAGGAAGGATGAGAAGAACGTGAGTACTCCGAAACACGTCCACAATGCCCTCACAAAATGCAAGTCACAAGAACGACAAGGGAGATCCTCGTCTTCAACAGCTCATAAAAGCACTCGAGGATAAGCAATATACCGTCTTCATGAGGAAAGCTAACGAGAGTGACATGATAGGTGATATATTCTTCTCTCACCCACGAGCATCGGATATGCTTAACTGTTTTCCATATGTAGTACAAGGTAAATTTTTGATTTTTTTTAATCTGTTTTTTTGACTCTGTTTTCCTCTACTTTTGACACATTTCTAACTTTATTTCTCTTTAAATGATACAAGGTGATCGCACTTACAACACCAACTTGCTATGGAATGGCATTACTTGAGATTATAGGATTTACTTCAACGGGAAGAATTTCACAATTGCATATGCGTTCCTCCAAAATGAGAAGATCGAGAATTACACGTGGGCACTCAAGAATTTGCAAAGTCTTTTTCATACTCCCCACATGCCAACCGTTTTCTTAATCGATCGTGACTTGGCTTTCATTAATGCCGTCCAAATGGTATTTCCCGAGACCGCACACCATTTGTGTCGAAGGCATATCGAAGTCAATGTTAAAAAGAGAGCGTTGGCTAAAACCGGTAGCAATGAGTTTGCACTATCATTCATGAGGAGATTTAATAAAGCAATATCGCCGCTACTCGCGAAGAGTGGGACACCCGTTGGCAATCGTTTTGCGATCATTTCAGATCTTATCCTGATTTATTGACCTACCTCCGCGAGACTTGGATTGCTCCATACTCTACGAATATTTTGTCGATGCACACAGATCAGTTACTGCACTTCGGAACCCACACCACGAACAAAATGAGAGTGAGCATAACAAGTTGAAGAAGGCCTTGGGGAGTGCTTCTTCTACTTTTGACACATTATTCAAAAAGGCTCATGAGATTATGGAAATCCAAATAACAACAATCAAAGCTACTATGGAGCAATCAAAGAGTAGAATTCCAAATGATATGAAGACATGTGATCTGTATCAAGACATATTGGGTCGAGTGTCAAAGACAGCTTTGGACATCATCAAAGAAGAGCGGAGTCGTTGTGGGGATAATGTCATGGATCCTTCAGCCGCGGGTGTTACTCGAGGCGAACACATGGACTTCCATGTAGTCACGAGATTGCATGCATACAAAACTCGGGGGCCGGATTGAGTTGTCCTCGATTCATGATTTTTGGAAGAAGTTGGACATTGAAGTAGAATACTGTCCCACTGGACCTGATTTTGAAGTTGTGTTGAATGAACTGCAGAACGCACCTGGACCTGTAAAGAGAAGGTTATTTCAAACGATAAATGAAGGGTTACATCCACAAACCGGAGATGCTTCTGAGCCGGATCATATTTCAAAGGCAAATAAACCCCGGACCACCAGTTGTAGAGTACTGTCAGATTGGGAGCGCACCGACGTACATTTTGGAGTCCCCACTACACCACCCTCCACTAGCGGCAGGTCTAGATCTTCATTTATTGCATCAACCCAATCAGGTTTGATGTCGATATCAGCTTCAAACACTACACCATCTAGCCCTACCACTCCTACATCTCTTCCACCACTAGCTGCTTCAGGTCGTGGGAGAGGTCGAGGTCGAAGTCGAGGTCGAGGTCGGGGACGGGGACGGGGACGGGGGCGGGGTCGTGGAAATGGACAAGTCAATGATATACATACTTCTGTCCATAGGATGTTGCTTACCCCTCTCATTGTCCCATTTATTGATGGCTTCACAGATGTGATGGGTGATGGAAATTGTGGATATAGAGCAGTAGCAGCGCAAATATACGGAACAGAGGAGATGTGGCAAAGAGTGCGCTCAGATTGTGCCAAGGAGCTGCTTCATCGCCGCGAGCTTTATGAGAGAGTTATGCCTTGGCGAGATATTGAAGAGCTCTATAGTCGCATTACTCACTATGCCTCCCCTTGTACGGAATATTATTGGTTGATACTCCCAGAGATAGGGCACATCATAGCCACGGTGTATAATGTGGTGTTTGTCTCGTACTCGCAAACTGCTGGCTTCACATGCCTACCAAATGATCGTACTACACAAGGAACAGGACCACCCACAGACACACTTGTGTTGGGACATGTGGGAAACCATTTTATATTGGTATGATACTTTAATGTGTTATATTTAACTATCTTATTTAAATTTGTTACATTTAACTATATTTTCTAAATTTGTTATATTTGACTATTTTATTACTTTTGCAGCTGCACATGTCGGATAGTGATTACCCAATACCATCAGTAGCACTATATTGGGGGGAGAAACGTGATCCAAGCGCAAGTAACCTGATCATGCCATACAGAACTCGGATAGAAACATTCAACCGACTCTCAATTATGGCGAACGAAGCACGAATTGCAGAAAATAGGCCATAGTTTATGTGTATAGCGTATTGATTATTTTTTGTATGAAGTTTTGGAATATGTTTGGAATATGTTTGGGATATGTTCATTTTGGTTGTTTATGTTTTGGAATATGTTTGGGATATGTTCATTTTGGTTTGTAAGTATTGTTGGTATTTGTTTCATTTGTGTTTCAGAGATGTTGCTCTCGTACTACCATATCGTGTGCTTATACACGATATGTCATATATAACTCGTATATATATACACGACTTATTTCATTTTTGTCGTATGAAAATTACATGAAATACACTAACTACCCAGTAATGTATCTCGTGTGTGTTTATACGAGATAAAAGAAAACATGTCTTGTGTATATATACGAGATGAGTAAAATCATTTCGTGTATAAGCACACGAAATGTCATTCTGAGAGCAACAAACTGAAACACAAACTGAAACAAATACCAACAATATTTACAAACCAAAATGAACATATCCCAAACATATTCCAAAACATAAACAACCAAAATGAACATATCCCAAACATATCCCAAACATATTCCAAACATATTCCATAAACAAACATTGTATCCAAAATTTACATATCTCAAAACATATTCCAAAAACAAACATTGTATCCAAAAATTTACATATTCTCAAACATATTCCAAAACAAACATTGTATCCAAAATTTACAAACCAACATAAACAACCAAAATGAACATAATCATGAAGCGTCTCCGATCACCTCAATGGCCCGTCTAATCTTATCTTTGACACCGCAGATAAACCGTCATCCGTGAGCAAAGGAAACTAGTATGCATCGTGCCTCTACAACCCTAGGCGGTGGTGGAACGTTAACTAGGGCATATGATTCGGATTAGTAATCCGAACATGAGTCCTAGCCAGGAACCACTGCATATACGTGGAAATAACAGGATCAGATGTGCTCACGGACGGGCCCCATCTACGCAATGGATCGAAACCCCCCAAGCCGTCCTCTAACCAATCCTCCCATACATCATCACGCCCTCCATAGGACTTCTTGTACCCCTTTTGACCTCGCTATCAATGAACAATTTTGGGGGAGCAAGATATGGGGTCTCTGGGGATTTTCTCGCCTGGATCCCAAACTGGCGTGTAACACGGTCAGGCAAATACGCCTCCGTGATATCCTGGAAGCGTATAACCCCACGAAAGTATGAGACCGGTAAAAGCGCCTCTGGGGTGGTGCTGTAGGGAGTCCAACAAACCTAAAAATGAATTTGTTAGACACCGTCACCGTAAATAATAATTTGTAAAACTTTAAATATAACTAACTCACCTTATCAACCGTCATCGTGTCCGTGGTATGCCGAAACTTCAATAGATGGGGCATATCCCTACCAGCCGTATCGATGCATACCCATCTACGAGCCTCTACTGGCCCTCCGTCCATAACGGGTCAATCTCTCCGGAAAACCGGAAAGTGCTCGTATATCCAGCCCGCAAATGTATGAAATAAATAAGTTAACAATGTTATAACCATAAATGCATGTTGTAATTATTAAATGATTGTTAAATATTACCTCCAAAAGACTCAAACAACCGCCAATCTGCTTGCATCCGTATCTAGATGCCTTCCCCAACTCCCGTATAGATATGCCAACCCAGCTGTCCCCCAGGATAGAGCCCCCACTGGGCAATATCCACGCACAATGAAAGGTAGTCGAGGGCATCTTATCTCGAGTCTTGTCCACGAACACTGGAGCCCAGGAGGAACATGATGTACGTAGCAGCGCGCTCATCGTCAGTCATGTCGGAAGGGGACTCAAAGGAACGGCGGAGGCCATCTAAAGACTAGGTCGTCCCCTTCCGACATGTCTCAAGGCGTGCCCTGATAGCGGCTACGTCAGGCTCTGGAACCGCCTTCCCAACAGGGCCACCTGAACAGCTGATGCCTACAAATTGAAAATGAAATAATTAATAAAATTGATAAAATTTATGAAATTTATAAAAAATAGACAACAAACAAGAATATACCTAGGATAAGAGTGACGTCATGCATAGTGATCGTCATCTCACCCCACGGCATGTGGAAGGTATTAGTCTCGGGAGACCACCGTTCCACAAACGCCGTTAGGAGCGCCATGCTAGGCCGGCGAATGGTAGCATTTCGTATGTGTTCATACGAATGGTGACCAACATTTCGTGTATTGGCATACGAAATGTAAACTGATGAATCAGTTTACATTTCGTATACCAATACCCGACATGTTGGTGACCATTCGTATGGACACATATGAAATGTCACCAACATTTCGTATGTTGGCATACGAAATGTCATCTGATTGTTGATAATGTTTTGCAAATGGCTATTTAATAAACAAAATCATATACTTACTTATCTAAAATCTGCTGCCTTGTTTGGCGCTTCAACACCAGCTCACAAGTGGCGTTCTCCCATATCTTACGGGCTCGATGATGACCAAACCCGTACAACAACCGAACCTCCTCCGGCCGCCACCGGGTTACTCTTCAGCTGCCACTCGTCATCCTTGGCCCCTTTCCCCTTTCTGCCCCGTGCCTCCCGCCTCTTGCGAGGCCTCACAGATACACTCTCCTCCGCCTCCTCCTCCACCTCCACCTCCGCCTCCTCCTCCTCCTCCTCCTCACTAGATAAATGTGCCTCCTCCCGCACGTATGCACCTCGGGACGAGTACGTGAAGATGAATCCTCACTAGAATAACTACTCTCACTACTATCACTCTCCTCAACCACATCCGGCTCAGCAATCACGACATTCTTGTCGTTCTTCTTTTTGGACCGTTTTTCAACCTTACCTGCAGCTGCCTCCTCGGCCTTCCTCTTTCTATTAGAGGCCGTCGCAGCAGGTTTACGTACCTACAAAAAATTAAATAAGAGACAGCTAATATTCAAGAACCAGTTTACATTTCGTATGACAATACCCGAAATGTTTGTTACCATTCGTATATGTTCATACGAATTGTCACTAACATTTCGTGTATTGGCATACGAAATGTAAACTGATGAATCAGTTTATATTTCGTATGCCAATACCCGAAATGTTGGTGACCATTCGTATGAACATATACGAATGGTAACAAACATTTCGGGTATTGTCATACGAAATGTAAACTGATGAATCAGTTTACATTTCGTATGCCAATACCCGATATGTTGGTAACCATTCGTATATGTTCATACGAAACGCACGTCGACAACTTCAAATTTTAGGCACACAAATTCGTATTCGATTCAAACAAAAAACCCAAATTAATGTTACGAAATCGCAATTAGAACCATTTAGGATACGTTTAAACAACATTAAGCATTATATAATCCATTTTAGGCATAAATTTGTTGTAGGGTTTTCAAAATTAAAATCTAGGTTAAAACGAATTACTTTTGGAGCGGCGGAGGAAGAGACGGACTTTCCACCGGTTTTAGGGAGGTTTGTCTTCATCGGCGGTGGTGGTGATCGGCGGCGTTTGTGAGAGAGAGAAGAGAGACCGTCGTTTTTTGCTTTAGGTTTTGAGAGCGAGAGAGAGAATAGAACAGGGACACGGCGTTTGAAATGGAGAGGGAGGGGAAGAATTTTTTTTTAAAAGTATTTATATGAGGGTATTTTGGTCATTTTGTGCATGCCTTGTAAAACCATGCCTTGTATATAGTAGTACCCTCATACAATGCGCCACGTGAAATTTCACGTCAAATCCTATATGTAATGCTTTGCCCAATCAGATTTTATTCTAAATTCAACCCATTTTAAAAAAAAAATAACTATCATCCTATAAACAGGGGATAATAAGTTCAAAGCATCTAAATTTTAAAGGATTATTTACTGACACAATTTTACTTGATGATATATATTTTTTTTCGTTTTTCTAAAATTTAAAGTCCAGTAGCGATAATAATCGAAGAGCCTAAAGAGATAATGATACATTTTCCCCCTTAAGCTTAGAAGATAGAGATACTGATATATTTGAATTTTTTAAAAAAAAAATAGAAGAATTATTTATAGAGTCAATTTTACTATCAAAATATTCTTTAATAATTAAAAAAGATTTAATATTAGATGATAGTTGTCACGACCCTAAATCTAGACAATATTTGGATACATGTTTGAGCACGTATATATGGCGTGCGTCGCATCTCATTTCATGCTTCGCATTTTATTTGTGAGTATTATGTGTTAGTTTAATATTTTAATAACTTATTTGGCATTTTAAGTATGTTAATAAATTAAATTCAATTATTTAATGACTAATTAAAACTAATAGGAGTTGTGTAGTTAAAATGATAATTGTTGAAATTTACTAAAAATCTATAAAATATATGAAGGTGCTAAAGTGTAAAGGTTGAAAATAATAAATCTAATTGTAGCAACTTAATTCATGGAGAAGCTCAAGTGAAAGTTTAGTAATGTATATCTTTCCATGTGGTGAAGCTTCTTGATCAAAACACCAGCAAAAGACCAAAACCATTTCTCCTCTATACCTTCTTCCTTCAAAACATTTCAACCTAGGTTTCTTTTAGCAATTCACCATAAATTCATCTTTTGTCCGTTCTTCAATCTGACTGCGTCTAAATGTTCGGAAAGCCAATTGGATCATTTTCATCCGAATAGAATTTTGGATTCTTTCGTTTTATTTTGGAGGTAAGTTATTATTTTCCTTCTTTAATCTTGCTCATTTGATATTAATGTTTTAATGGTTGAAGTATACATTTTGCATGTGGTATTTGACCATTTTTCTTGAGTTGGAATGAATTGAAATGGACTTGGGATGAGTCTATTGAAGTGTTGGTATGGTGGTTTTAGTTTGAGGTAAAAGGGTAAGTTAAAATGAAGGTTTTGAAGTGAAAGGGTAACTTGTTAGGAAGGACATGCAATTGCTGATGTTTCAACATCAGTGCTGATTTCTGCTGAAGGGCACGACTCGTGTTGTAGGTCACGAGTCGTTCCCCTTAGCCAGTCGTAACCACGAGTTGTGCAATAATTTGCACTCGTGCTGCTTTGAGTGGCACGACTCGTGCTGTAGGGTACGAGTCATGCCCTGCCCTGTTTCTGCTGAGTCAGTTTTGAAGCAAATTATCCCTAACTACCTAATGTACATTTTACCCATTTGAACACTATAATAAAAGTACAATATATGGGCTACCAAATGATGTCTTAACATATCAATTGTGATGTTGGGAAGGTTGTTAAATATTTGGTTAAAATAGGTTGAAACACTTGATTTCCATGAAATGCAAAGTTCTCTAAACCTTATATGGTTGATAATAGGTCCTTGGAATGCTATATTAATTTGTGTAGAACTTATGTATTGTTCAATATTGACTTGTTTGATCATCTTAATGTTGTTATTGATAGGGTTCCTTAATTTGGAATTCTAAGTTAAGATGAATGGTTTCAAGGATTCTTAGCCACATGTGCTATATATGAGTAATACTTGTTTATCATATTATTATGATATATTTGGTATGGTTCCCTACTTTGAAATCATAAATTGGTTGTTTAATCAAGTATTTATTACTATGCTTTTATTTAAAGTCCAGCTGGTACTTGATTGTTATCGGACAGTCGTATGAGATTATAATGACACCCGAGCCAAGTTCATTATAATACCATTCACTGATTCCCATTTTCCCCCTTCCATTGGCCATGGTTGGGTTGTTGGCTAGATCCCTTTGAGTGAGTTCTAGCTACATGTTTGGGATATGACTTTGTGTCATTTTCCCCCTGTTGTCGATGTTGTTGTTTGGTTTCAAAACCTCTTCTTCAAATGCATTGATCTTTGCCGCATGCATCGTTATATCCTTTTTTATTAAACCTTGGCTCAGTTTCCTTCTAAGTGTTACATTATCTCACTTATGTGTTTATCTTATGCACCCTTCTATATGTTTTTAAGATTGTGGTGTATTAAGTGAGTAAGTTGATATATGTTTACATGATGTGGTTTGGCATGTCATATTGTTGCATTCATAATAGCTTACTGAGATTTATCTCACCACTTCCTTTTATTGTTTTCCTTAGATAAGGGCGAGCCAGGGAATAGGCCACGTTGAGCACGGGGAGGATTTCGAGTTGGGTTTGTAGATTGGGAAAGGTATTTTGCAGTGGTTTACATTATGTAAATGTATAACCAATGGGGTAGTATACCCGAGACTTGAAATGTTATGTCACTATTTTGGAACACTTTGGTGATTGTAAATATTGTAAGTTTTTGGAACTATGTTCCTTAAGTTGTAAATGGTTTGTAAATGTGGTGTTTTGATTTTAAGTAAAATGTTGTTACTTCTAGTATTATAATCGAAAGTTTTTAAGTCTAAAACAGGTTTTGTATATTAGAAATTTAAGAAAGGACATTTAGAAAGTTTTAAAGAAAATTATGACGCCTTTCGAGCGTGTCGCGGATGTGGGGCCAAGTAGGACCACGGATCGGGGCGTGTCAATTGGTATCAGAGCCCGATTATAGATAGTCTAGAGTGACTACGTGACCTAGGAGGGTAGTTATGGATGGAGTGAATGACGTTAAGTGTTCTATGCAGGTACTCAGTTATTATGGCAGGAGCTGAGGGGGATTAAACTGGACCTTTAAGCCACGGAAATGCAAGGGATGAGACTCGGAATATGTTTCAAGGTATGTTCGAGGCAGCAATGAAAGTTATGAATGATCAGAGGCAAGGAGGTGAACAGGCACCTCTGAGGAATGGACTTGAACAGTTTTTGAAGATGAAACCAACCGGGTATGATGGTGAACCAGATGTGACCAAGGCTGAGAGATGGATAGAAGCAATAGAGAAGATATTTGATGTTTTGAGATGTACTGATGAGGGTCAAGTTAGGTTCACTGCTTATAAGTTTTCTGGGGCTGCGGAACATTGGTGGAGAATGTTAAAGGCTAGTTGGGATGATGCTCACGTGCCTTATACATGGGATAATTTTGAGTGGAAGTTCAAGGAGCACTTCATTCCTAAGGTGGATCAAGATAGAAAAAAGGTGGAATTTCTTAACTTGAAGCAGAATTTCTTGTCGGTGGCTCACTATGTGGCTAAGTTTACCGAGCTATCCAGATATTGTACTCACTAGTTGCAACAGAAGAGAGGAAATCAATGAGGTTTGTTTGGGGATTGAAGACAGCAATTCGAACTCAGCTAGTGTCTCATAAGTTTCAAGACTTCCAGGATGCGGTGGATCGTGCTTATCATGTTGAGCATGATATTGAGGAGCATAAGAGGAAGACTGAAGTGTTAAGTGCTGGAAGATAAGGCGGGCAAGGTAGACCACAACAACAAGGCAGGGATAGTCGAGGAGGACAGGGCATGACATCACAGTTTAGAGGACAACTACAGGGTCAGTCAAATATTAGAAGTCGAGGTAATACTTCAGGGAATCAACAAAAGAAGGTTTGTACTTACTGTTAGAAGGAAGGGCATTCAGAGGATCGATGTTGGAAGAAGCAAGGAAAGTGTCTGAATTGTGGGCAGTTAGGGCATTTTCAAAAAGATTGTACTAAACCAAAGAATCAACCATCGGGGAGTGGCACCGGGACTTTACAAGGGCAGAAGAGGGATGCTTCGGGGAGGCCTAAGGTTCAAGGCCGTGTCTTTGCCGTGAATCAGCAACAAGTGGCGGATTCCTCAACAGTAATTGGAGGTACCATTTTTATATCAAGTTTGATAGCATGCGAACTTATAGACCCTGGCTCATCGCATTCATATATTTCCATGCATTTTGCATCGCAATTGCATGCTTCGTACTATTCTTACTCTCACCACTGTGAGAGGATGGTCTCTTCGACAAGTTGACATTAATAATGCCTTTGTTCAAGGCAATCTTACTGAAGATGTTTTCATGGTTCAACCCCCAGGTTTTGCTAGCTCCTCTCATCCTTCCTATGTTTGCAAATTAAAGAAAGCTCTATATGGTCTAAAGAAATCTCCACGGACTTGGTATAATGAGCTTCGTATATATCTTATTTCTCTTGGCTTCAAGAACTGTGTTTCGGACTCTTCACTTTTCACTCTTCATCACTCTCATGGGATCATTTATTTGCTTGTTTATGTAGATGATATTATTATCACCGGCTCTAACAATCATCTTCTTGATAATTTTATCTCTACATTTTCCTTAAGGTTTTCACTAAAAGATCTTGGATCCCTTTCATAATTTCTTGGAGTTGAGGTTCTTCCTCATCCTAAGGGCATTCTACTTAGTCAACAGAAATACATTCAGGATTTATTAGTCAAATCTCACATGAAAGACTCTCGCCTGGTTCCATCGCCTATGGCACCTCATCCGCCCCTCTCCCTTCATCAGGGTACTCACCTTTCAAATCCCTCTGAGTATCGTGGACTTGTTGGCAGTTTACAGTACCTCTGATTGACTCGGCTTGATATTTCTTTCGTTGTAAATCGCATGTCTCAATTCATGCACAGGCCTACTGAGGAGCATTGGTCGGCTCTCAAGCGTGTTCTTCGCTATCTTGCCGGTACTGTTTCACATGCTACTCATTAAGCGTGATTCTCCCCTCACTCTCCATGCGTTTACGAGATCTTTGATTGAAATTTGGTGATATGGATACTTATGTGTCTACTACTAGTTACATTGTTTATTTGGGCAAGAATGCTATATCATGGAGCTCTAAGAAACAAAGAACTCTGGCTCGTTCTTCTACGGAAGCTGAATACCGTGTTGTTGGTGCTACAACGGCTGAAGTTACTTGGGTTCAAAATCTTTTGGCCGAGCTCACCTGCCCTGCTTCAAATACTCCTGTTATTTATTTTGATAATTTGGGTGCTACATATATTGCTGCCAATCCAAGGTTCCACTCCCGAATGAAACATCTTGGTCTTGACTATCATTTTGTTAGAGAACGGGTTCAAAATAATTCTCTACATGTCTCTTTCATATCAAGCAATGATCAGCTTGCTGATGTCTTAACAAAACCTCTTCCTCGGCCACGGTTTCAGTTTCTAATATCCAAGATTGGTCTCACTACTCGATCGTCCATCTTGCGGGAGCATGTCAAAGATACAGTCAAAGACTCTTCAATTTAGTTTCCTTATTCAGTTTCCTTATCATAATTTGATTCTGTTATTTAGTTTCCTAATTATGTAAATCCTAGAATTGCTAGGAAGTAAACTCTTGTATAAATACTTTCTCCTCAATCAATAATAGAAAATGCTTCTTATGTAAATTACAATTCTTATAGAAGCAACCCTCCTAATTGGCCATGATCTCCACCAATATATAGATGGAACCTTAACCGCTCCACCCCAAAACCTTACCACTCAAACCATTACAACCGAAAACATCACCCCAGCCAATAACCCTCTAGCAGCCACCAACACCACATCTCCTAACCCAGCCTACAACACATGGTTTCGCCAAGACAAGCTTATTTTGGGTGCACTAGTAGGTACTCTCTCTCCCGACCTTGTCTCTCTCAGATCTCAATGTTCCACTACATATGAAGCGTGGCAAACCCTTGCCAAAACCTATGCTAACCCTTCTAAAGGCCATATCAAACAAATCAAGGATCGCCTTTGCCAAATCACCAAAGGAAACTGCTCTGTTTCAGACAATATGAGAGATTTCAAATCTTGCGCACACCAACTTAAATCCTTAGGCTGCCCCATTGATCCGGAAGACCTAGTTGACAAGATCTTGGATCAACTCAATGATTCAGACTTTAAAAGCTTCATCACTGCCGTATACAGCCTGTTAGTGTAAACTGCAGATGATATCGTGGATGATTTCCCAGATTCCAGATGATATCGCAGATGATTTTCTGTGCTAGAATTTACATAGTTGTACATTTCTTATTTATTAATTAATGGACTAATGTGCTAATATAATCTGTATAGTCTATGGTATATGTCCATATTTTAGGTTGCAATATGATTGGAGAATGAGCTAGAAACATGGTGGAATTTGGAAAAGGAAGATTTATGCATAAATAACATTTTATGCATAAACCGTTCCAAGACCATCTTTGTGTTAGTAACATTAAAAACGTGGGAAGACTTATTCAAAGGAGTTGTTGCTGATTCAAAGAGAGTACTGTGATGATGCCACCCGATTTTTGAAATCAAACGGAGTCGCCACGCCATTTTTGTTTTAAGGGCCAAAACTTTGAAAAATGCCCGAAATGAGAGATTTGGGTTCGGAGGTCACGTTACACGCCGGGAAGAACGTTAGTGTTCACCCGGAATGCCTCGTAAAACGAGTCTTCCAAGCTTAAAAATCATTTGTGTGTGTGTGTGTGTGTTTTGGCCAAAATAAGTTGAAACTGAAAAGTGAAAATTGGGAACTCTTTATTAGACTTTGAATAAGTCCCATGATTTTTTGGTGTGATTTTTGGGTTGAGTTTTGGTACTCAAAAGATTTTTTGAAGTTGAAAACCAATTCTGCCAGAATGAAAAAGGCAGTGGACACTTTATTTTAAAATGGGTTTAAGGGCTTAAAAACCTCAGAATCTGGGGAAAGTCCGAGAATGAAAGTTGTTCAAAACACCTTAAATAAGGTTTCTGTAAAAGAAATTTCCCATTTGTAGGTGATTTGGTGGACCAAAACCTTCTGGAAATCTCAGATATGAAATCTGGATTTCCAGAGACTGAGGAACTGACTTTTAAAAGAAAATTTGAAAAAGGGAGTTTTACTCACGAAAAAAATAAAGTAAAAATATTTCTCGAAATATCTGGATGTTGGCTACAAAAAGTGTTTTATAGTCAACACCAAATTCCAAGTTTCTGTACGTCCAAAAAATTAGACCATGGACAGAGGTCTTAGAGAAAGGCTACTGGACAGCAACTTCCTCTTGAAGAAAAACATGATTTTAAAAGGGGTTTGGCATCCATGCTTGTCCCCATTTCCTTAGACTTTGATTAGTATTCACTAGACATTTTAGTGGTGATCTACTATATCAAGCCATCCTTAGGGTACATTAGGACTTAAGCATTTCATTTGCTTGGTAAGGGGAATTTTATTCTTTGAAATCAAGATTTGATGTATGAAAATGATTTTTAGGGTTTTGAAAATGTGTTTGCAAGTAAGTAAAAACACTTTGAAAGTAATGTTGATCCTTTTTAGAGGATCATCCATGGAGATGAGCTTCCATGGTGATCCTCTTGGAGCTAGAGCAAGAAGATGAATAAACTACATTTTGGAGTTTGAAAGTGCATGCATGGATGAGAGAGATTTAGGGTAGGGAGAGGGAGGTTATACCTATATTTCCTTGTGTTTGTGTTTGAATGGATTCAAGGCTTGAATGTGTTTAGGGTTTGAATGTGTTTAGGGTTTGAATGTGTTTAGGGCTTGTGATTAGAGTTGGTCAAAGAGAAAACAAGTAGATAACAATTAAGTCCTCTATGTTTTCTCTCTAATCCTCCTCTTAAGGGGTGGTTGAAGCTTGGGCTTGTGTATGAATGGGAGTGATTTGAGGGTATTTGGAGTGAGTGGGATTTGGGAAAGATTCAAGAGAAAATTGTGGCAATCTAAGGATTCCCACTGTTTTCTCTCTATTTTTCGCCAGAGTGCTGTTGCTGTGAGTGAATTGTGTTGTGTAAACTGAGAGAGGAGGGTTCAATTTATAGGCCACTGTGAGAAGCAAACTCATCCGCGCGGATCTGTGTGCAGGCGTGCACTGTTCATCTGCTACAGTGCAGGCTTTGGACAGGAGGAATATTTTCAGAAAATTCAAACTGGTTGCTGTTTTTCAGCTTGCCAATTCGAGTTTTTTCAATTTCTTTTGCTTTTTTGAGATTCCTTTCCTTGTTTATCTTCAAATAGCAATGCCTACTTTACCCTTGCTTTGTTAGAAAAGTTAGGAATTGTTAGAAATGTTAGGGATGTTAGAACTTTCGTTAATTTTCTAACGAAAAAGCTACCAACTCAAATTGGAGCACTTACAGTAGCCCCTCGGCGACGGCGCTTTCGAAGGAAGCGGGGTCGTCGATAAGAGTAAGGCTCCATATTTGACTGGATGATCAAGTGATCAAGTGGCTGAACCTAGCGATAGGCTACCTACGTATCCTTAAGAGGAATCAAGCCGGTCGTAGTTCGGGTCTTCCGACTATCTTCAGACGTCGACCCTAGAGTGACTGTTTTAGGATGTCAACCTGGTGAGCGAGTTCTGCAGTCGATTGCTGGAAGAAACTCTGGTAGGAATGACCATTTTAGTCTGATGGCTAGAGTCGCATTTCCGCTCTGCTGGGGATAGAGTGACCATTTTGGTCTGGTGGCTAGAGTCGTATATCCGCTCTGCTGGGGATAGAGTGACCATTTTGGTCTGGTGGCTAGAGTCGTATATCCGCTCTGCTGGGGATAGAGTGACCATTTTGGTCTGGTGGCTGAACCTAATGATAGGCTACCTACGTATCCTTAAGAGGAATCAAGCCAGTCGTAGTTCGGGTCTCTCGACTATCTTCAGACGTAGACCCTAGAGTGACTATTTTAGGGAAGTCGCCCTAAAATGTGACTATTTTTGGGAAGTCGCCCTATGATTTGACTATTTTTGGGAAGTCGCCCTATGACTTGACTATTTTTGGGAAGTCGCCCTATGACTTGACTATTTTTGGGAAGTCGCCCTATGACTTGACTATTTTTGGGAAGTCGCCCTATGATGTGACTATTTTTGGGAAGTCACCCTAAGATCTGACTATTTTTGGGAAGTCGCCCTATGATTTGACTATTTTTGGGAAGTCACCCTATGGTTTGACTATTTTTGGGAAGTCGCCCTATGGTTTGACTATTTTTGGGAAGTCGCCCTATGATTTGACTATTTTTGGGAAGTCTCCCTATGATTTGACTATTTTTGGGAAGTCTCCCTAAGATTTGACTATTTTTGGGAAGTCGCCCTATGGTTTGACTATTTTTGGGAAGTCGCCCTGAGATTGATTTCGGTTTGTCGAATTAGGGGGTGATTGCGATTTATCGCTTTCCTAGTGTTGTGTGTGATAGCGTTTTAGGTGCCTCAAACCTTAATGATGGCGCCTTAGGTGCCTTGAACCTTGACAATGGCGTCTTAGGTGCCTCAAACCTTGATGATGGCGTCTTAGGTGCCTCGAACCTTGATGATGATGGCGTCTTAGGTGCCTCGAACCTTGATGATGGCGTCTTAGGTGCCTCGAACCTTGGTGATGGCGTCTTAGGTGCCTCGAACCTTGATGATGGCGTCTTAGGTGCCTCGAACCTTGATGATGATGGCGTCTTAGGTGCCTCGAACCTTGATGATGGCGTCTTAGGTGCCTCGAACCTTGGTGATGGCGTCTTAGGTGCCTCGAACCTTGATGATGGCGTCTTAGGTGCCTCGAACCTTGGTGATGGCGTGATCTTGGAGGTATCAACTTGTTTTGAAATGATTTCCTTCGATGTTCGTATCCTTTCGTTGGGGACAGACTTCGAGGGGATAGTCAGTCTTTTGGTGGACTTTACTTGAAGGGATCGGTCTTACGTTTGCTGCCGGAGGTGAAAGAGACGGAATTCCGTTGGCTTTCGTCAGGGATGAACCTAAGTTGAGGTTTAGTTCTATTGTATGAACCTAAATGAGGGCTCAGTTCAGGAGTATGAACCTAAATTGAGGTTGAGGGAGACTATTTGAGGGCATTCTCGCAGGGGAAGATTAGAGCTTACGATGATTATCGGGGAAAAGGGTGACCGTGTTGGTCAAGCCGGCCTGGACCTACGGTAGGCCGCCACATATCCCAAGTGGGAATCAAGCCTGGACGTAGTTCGAAATCCACTGGATAGTTAGGAACAGGTCTAGGATCCTGGGCCTTTTGATAATTCGGAGGCTGTCACCTCAAGGAACTAAAGCCTACGTCGCTATTTGCGGAGATAGAGATAGCTAAAGCTATGGGTAATCATGCAACATTTGTGAATGTATGCATATTTTGAGATATGTTGAGGGACTAACGTACCTTTGCTGTGCTTACCTGCAGGAGAGCAAGTTGCGGGGGCTGTGTAGTGTTGAGAGTCTTGATGTATCTGATCGAGATGTTGAGACATTTAGGGGCGTGAGGTATCTCTGACCGATTGGCATTTGAAAACTTGGCGTCCCTGACTTACTTGCCTTTGAGAACTTGGTGTCTCTGATCGAATTGCATTTGAGAACTTGGCGTCCCTGACCCATTTGCATTTGAGAACTCGGCGTCCCTGACCGACTTGCATTTTGAGAACTTGGCGTCCCTGACCGATTTGTATTTTGAGAACTTGGCGTCCCTGACTGATTTGCATTTTGAGAACTTGGCGTCCCTGACCGATTTGTATTTTGAGAACTTGGCGTCCCTGACTGATTTGCATTTGAGAACTTGGCGTCTCTGACCGACTTGCATTTTGAGAACTTGGCGTCCCTGACCGATTTGCATTCGAGAACTTGGTGTCTCTGACCGATTTGCATTCGAGAACTTGGCGTCCCTGACCGAATTGTATTTGAGAACTTGGTGTTTCTGACCAAATTGTATTTGAGAACTTGGCGTCCCTGACCGATTTGCGTTTGAGAACCTGGCATCCCTGACTGATTTGCATTCGAGAACTTGGCATCCCTGACCGAATTGTATTTGAGAACTTGGCGTCCCTGACCGATTTTCATTTTGAGAACTTGGCGTCCCTGACCGAATTGTAGACACTGGAGGCGGTCTTCATATATTTGTGGATGTTGGGGGTTGCCGGAGCTCGTCTTTGCCAAGCTATAGACATGGGGACTATCTTTGCCAAACTGTAGATGTTGGAGGCTGTCTTCATCCATTTGTGGACATTGGAGGTCGCCTTTGCCGAACTGGAGATGTCGGAAGGTGTCTTCACGGACTTGATGCACTGTAGATCTGGAGCCAAGGTGGTTTTGTCCCAATGTGTCTGAGGCCAAAATGGTGCAGGATTGAGGTGTCTGAATTAGGTGTCCGGGCACAAGCTGACATGGGCTTGAGGGGTTTGAACCAAGAGGGTGTTGACCTGAGGTATCAGTCATTTGGGTAGTTCCGTTGAAGTCATTACGCTTCGGTAGAGACCATCCTCGTTGCGGAGAGGCTTCGGGTAGTGATGGAAAACTGGTCTTTCGTGCTTGAATTGCTACATTTGTTAGTAGAGGGACAAATGCACATATGACATTCATGATGATGGATACATGCATGGAACTAAAATGATTCGCGATCGCTTAGGTTTTTCTTTTCTTTTTTTTTTTTTGTTGATTCATGTTTTGCATGCTACATGAGCTCTGGGGAAATTTGTGTGGGGATGCATGTGGTAAGAGGGTTTGTATGTGTTGTGGACTGTTTGGGACAAGCTTTGAGCTGGTGGGGTGATATCCTTTGGTCGCGGACTGAATTGCATGTCATTGATGAGGTCAATTTTGATCTTGGGAGGAAGTTGGATTTGAATCCCGGGTCTCGATTGAAATTTCTTTTCAGTTTTGGTCATTTGAAGCTGATGCTGACAGGCTCTAGAATCAAAGTATGTTGTCATGAATGAACCCTCTTTTTCTTGGGTTAGTTGTGACTTGACATGACTTGGCGAGATGCTGATATGAGGAGATTCCCGGTTCTCAACCTTTGATGATGCAGGGAGTTGCCATATACCAAGTTCTAAAGCTGAAACTCCAAGATAGTTGTTGAGGTGACTAGGCCTTTCTTCTGAAGATAGGTGTGACTTGCTAAAGCCCCATTCCGTGGAAGAGACATGGCGAAGGCCACAGAAGTTTTTTTTTATGAAGCCCCAGGTTCGACAGAGCGTCACTACAAGGGTCCAGTCAAAGGTTTGACTGTAAAACTGACATACTGATGAAGTATCAAGCCGATCGATCAACGTGAGAGACCTCAAGGTAAAGTTGATGTGACCCCAGACTCATTGCAGCATTACGTCATGGAGTGAGAAATCCATCTTTGATAACAACTATGCAACTAGAATCCTCCCTTCGAAGGGTGTCTTCCATATGGGAACTGTTAGCCATAGTGGCACTTGGCTTGTTCATGGCTTCAATCATATTCACCCTATGGTTTTTCTTAGGGAATGGATTGTTGACTGTGTTGGGCCCTTGGGGTATCCTTTTCGATCAGTTCTCACATCGCCCTTCTTCGTGCCCATGATACTAATGGGAAGCACAGAGTTTAGTTGTGTCTATCGGGATCCATGGGCTGATGGTTGTCCAAAGGTCTGGTCAGACCTTTCTTCACAAGCCCTTGAAAGACTTTGCTCAGAGGCATTCCGAAATCTTCGGGCTTAAGGCTCCGCGGCTTGGGCACATCACCTTTCCTTGGCACGAGAGGAGTGGCATTGTTGCAATCCTGGCCCGCATAGTTAATTGCTTCCTTGCCTTTGGGTAGGACAGGAGCTGAGTTAGGGGCGGAAACTTTAGCCCCAGAACTGACTATCGCATGCAGATCTGGATAGGGGAAGTTACTGAGGGACTTTCTCAAATGAGGCTTCCAGGCATGATTGAAAGATGTCCAATTGTTCCTCATTAGAAGGAGGGTTGGTCATTTTACTCAACTTGAGGTTTCAATGCTTGTAAAAGTCACCGATATTCTCCTTGGAACGCCGCATCTTTGCTTTGCTCGCGTGTCAACTCTATTTGTTTCCCACTCCAAATTAGCTTTACGCTTCTCGTAAAGGCACCGTGACCCGGTCCCATATAGCCCTGGCCTCGGGTTTTAAGCGAAGAACCATTTTAAAGCACCGGATTTCAAAGAGAGATCAAATAGTCGCCCAACCGCTGATTGGTGCACCCTTTGGCCTTCATTGCCAAGGTATATGTGTCCGTATGAGTCTTCGGGCATGCGATCCGTCAAAGAGGTCCGGATCACGAATTTGTGGGGCAGGGAACAATGGAGTCCGGTTACTGTAGGCCTAGGCGATTTCTTAGCGGTCAATTCGGCAATCTGCGCTTTCAATTCCTTATGCTGTTCCATGAACCAAAACCAGATGAGGGTCCCGTGGTGGAATCAGAGTGTTCAAGCCGGATACTGAGCTAGAGAGAGGAGCTACCACTGGCGGCAGACTGGTGGAGGGAACGGCCGATCCGGGGATGTAGGTGAAAACCTGTCCTTGGCCCGAATTACCCTGGGGAGTGTGAGTAGGAGCCTGGTCAAAGGGATAGAACCCAGTGGCTTGCTGTTAACTTCCAATTGGCAAAGAGGGTGGTGGTAGACCTGAGGTGGCCGGGTAGCTAGAGCTTCCATGAAACTTAAATACGGGTTGTGACCCTTGTTCGTTGAACTGCATGCACGCTTGGCTGGGGTGATGGTGTATACCCGGGAGGATACTGTGGTCCGGTGATTCTGATGAGACAGGGATTAGGGCTTGGTGGCCCATTGATCCACCGAAGTGAGAAGAAATGAACTAGCATCATTACGAGGAGGGGCTCACGACATGTTGCCCGAACCAAACCGTGGTGGCATTCTAAGCTGCTTTGTGGCACTTTGAGCTGTTCTTTGCGAAGGTCGGATTGATCGGTTCCAAGGCGAGGCGGGATCCCAGTGCTTGTGGTATTCCGAGGTATCCCCAACCATGAGAAGACATTTCGTACTGATTTTGCTCCCAATGAGGAACTCGCGAGCGATTCGTTCCGTCAGCCGCATGGATCCAGCTGTCTCGTAGTCGGGAGCCGGATGACCCAAAGATCAAGGAGATAGTACCATAGGAGGTGGTGGTGGCATCCCTGGAGTAGTCTGGGCGGCCGAGAGTGGGATTGGGGGTTTCTTTGTCCCGTTAAGGCGGTCATGAAGGGATCTTGTGAGACTTGTGCGATGCTTAGGGGGCCGTCTTGAGCCCAGGTTCTTTGTCGAGGCATTCCAAAGCTGTGGCCGAGAAGTTCAAGGCGATCCATAGTTGACAAACTCGTCCCAAACCCAACCGAGAAGTCATACCAAGCCGATGTAACCGAGAAGCCCCTCGACCGGATCCGTACCGAGCCGCCGAGGCATACCAAATGCGACATATCGAGCCGACCCCAACCGTATTGAGGCACACCATCTTGGCCCAAATCGGACTGAATTCAATTTGTTTCCCCAAACGACTGTCCCCATCGAGCTGGAATGTATATCGGGCCGAGGCCGATAGGATGGCGATTCGCGGAGTTGAGAAGAGTGTGGCCGGCGGAGGTTCCATGTGAGGAAGGTGGTGGCATTCGGCGGTAGTCCTGCAGTAGCCGAGATAGGGATGGGGATCCTTTTCCTCTTCTATCGTGAAAGTCCCATCGGGTTTGAGGGCAATCATCAAACCAAAATTCCTGACACCTTCCAAGGATGAACATCGAAACCTCATTCTGATTGGCACAAGGAGTTTTATGGACTCGGATTCCAATGTTAGCCATAGAAACATGATGAATCTCGGTTACGGTTAAAATTCCGTCCTCATCCTTGGACATCAAAGAACTGCACTTGAAAAGCCCATGACCAACATGGGGATCAAATCTCACTTTGCTTGGCAAAGCCTTGGTCTGAAGAGATGTGTTTGCAAAGTCTTGATTTTGAAGAAGTGACTTGGTAGAGCCTTTGTCTCATGATTGTGAATCTGACACAAACCTGGTAGGCATTGCAGACTGATACTGAGATGAGTCTAAACAAAGACCCAGCCCATCTTGTAGCAAAGTGAAGAACCGACATGACCAGGGAAGCCCCACTCTAAACAAATGGCTTGACGAAAGTCCTCCCTCAAAGAGTACAGTGCAGCTCTAATGCAAATTGAATTGTCATGTAGCAAAAGAGGCAACCCATCCTTCTATATTTACTTTATTATTTTCTTTAGTCAATTATTCAACCGGAAGAAAATGTAAAAGAAAGACAATTTAGAAATGTATACCTGCAGGGGCATATTTTCGAAAAGTGGGGACGAATCCCCGATTTGTATTATTTGTTGGCCTCATTTGATGAAGGCACAAAAGAACTCGCTTTGGGTTTGACTCTTTTGAGAGAGCATAAGTGTAGAAAGGTTTGTAAAAGTGTATGGAAGCTCCTGCTGACAGAAAATTAGTGTTTAGCTCTATTTTTCCTATAATGTAGAAAAAGAAGACTTGTCGAGACATCTGAAAACATGTTTTATTCAAAATGATCACAAGATTGCTTAAAACCCTTTATTAATGTTCGGGTTACTCACACCTCTAATCTCGATATGAACAAACATTTTGATTAATCATGAGGAGAAAGTCGACCAATACCAAGGGTTAAGTTGGCGAATTGCGAGGAAAGATTGTGCACATGAGAGGCCATTGATGAGACCGAATTTTCTGGGATTTGAATGTGTTTATGACCGGACCATTTCTGGTTGCCTACGTTTCCCTTAATATAAGGAGCTCAGGTCGCCGTAGTTCGGGCTTGAACTGTGTTTGGATTTGGAAAAGGGGTATGAACATTTGTGGTAATCTTGGTGAAAAGGTTCGGATAGGATGTTTGGATGATAAGGTTCGGGCCTTGAGGTGATTCCTCGACAAGTCAGTTTGACATGTATTTTGGCGGTTCTGTTGCTTCTTAATCGTCATCCTTCATCGGGGGAGAAAGATTTTAAATGCAGCTTAAGGGCTTATGATATGTTTTTGCCGTTGCTTTAGCTGCTCCCTTGTTGTTGACAACTTCCGTTCTTTGGGCTTTAATTTTGCCCATATGTCAAGCCTTCTGATCGGTGGTGCTGGGTCCTTGGCCTCATTTTTTTTGAAGCTTTTGTTTTTTTTTTGGAGCTTTTGCTTGAGCTTTTTTTTTTTTAAGCACTTGAGGACGAAGGCAAGCACGCTTGAACTTTCTTGATGCATGGGGCGAAGGCAAGCCCCTTTTTTTTGTCGACATGGGGTCAATCTTAGATCTTTGAGTGACCTTTTGTTGTTCTTCGATGCTGCCGCCGTCGTTGACTTGGCCAAGGTGATGGTGGGGACATGTTTTGAAAAGTGTATGGCTTGATGGGGGCCTTTTTGAGGTAAGGAAAGTGTATAGGGAAGGCATTAGTTGAATTTCTCGCACCAATTAATTAAAATCTTAATCATTTCCAAAGATTATTTGTTGAGCAATGCGAGTGATCATTTAAAATAAAACCATTTCATGTAATGTAGGTGTGCAAATAATGTCTCAAGTCTAGCAAGAAAAGAAAAAAAACTCTTTTATAGAAAATTTAAGATTAACTACAATGTCCAAGGAGGACTTGATTGAAGAAAGTACTAGAACCTACGAAGGTTGACTAAAAGACTGTTTTAATATTAAAGGATGGGTAGCCCCTAGTCTAGCTACTCTTTGTTGTTGGACCACGTCTCTACCCTTCAACACTGGAAGCAGATTCCTCATGAAGCTATGACAGACTATGCTCGCCTTTGGTAACTTCAGGAATTCCTCACTCACCGGCCTTGACGGTTGCCTTTTCTGCCATTAGATTGTTATCATCTTGGCGTCAGTTGTGAACTTATCGAAGGGCGAGAGTTCAAAATATTTCACCGAATCCGGCTTTGCCATGGTCACATGCTTGTTGCAGTCAAACCAGCCATTCTCCACATTTTTTGCGACTAAATCATCTGGCTTGGAGCTTGAATCATAAAACCCAATCATGTTTACACTCGTGTTGTTTGGGAAATGATCATTGGCAGGGTTGAGATCACTGAGGCGCTCGAGTTTGCCCTTCTTAATTAACCCCTGAATTGCCTTTCTCAAAGCTGTGCAGTTGTCGGTTATATGACCGTGATACTGGTGGAAAGCACAATGCTTAGTGGTGTCCAAAGGGATTTTGGGATCCTTGGGCTGATAGTTTCTCATGGGTTCGAGGAGACCCTGCTTTAGCAAGCTATTTAAAACTTTGCTTAAGGGAACACCCAAACCCTCGGGATGTGGTTTCTACTTTGGGGGAGAATGAACTCTTAGTGTTCTTTGATTCGAGATTTGGTCATTGGCTTGGTCACCATTCTGAACAGGGTTTATCGGTTTTGGTTCATTGGGGCGCTCAAGCTTGCCCGCTTCGATTAACCCTTGAACTGCTCTCTTCAAGACTGTGCAGTCGTCGGTCGTGTGGCCATAATGATTATGGAAGGCGCAGTGCTTACTCATGTCTAGGGGTGCATTTGAGCTCCTTGGATGGTAGTCCCTGAGAGGCTCCAAAAGGCCTTCCTTTACTAAACCCTTGAAAATTAAGACCATGGGCATCCCAAAATCATCAAAATGTTCTCGTCGCCTTAGAGGACCACTGTTTCTTGGTTGCTTTTGGATGCCGTCAATTGTACACAATGCCTTCTTTCCTTTAATGGATGTTGCAGCCGTGTTGGAAGGGTAAGGTTTATAGCGGTGAGACATGTTCAGACTCGTAGTGTTTCCCCGTGCACGAACCCTTTTGATGTAATCATCGATGTAATCGTCGAGATTTGACCTTTTGTAAAACTCATTCGTGTCAGATACACAAGATTGGTATGGTGAGATGGCCCGAGTCGAGCGATCGTCGGTACTCTCGTTGCTAGGCTTTTCTTGTACCTTCTTAATTGGTTCTTTCAATAATCCATTGGACGAGTCAATAGGAACACTAGGACTGCACGACCCCACCACAAGATTGGCATTAGCAAACGAAACCACAGTAGGAAGTACTCTAGTGGGAGGAATGATAGTCTGAGCATTAAAAGCGTGACTGTAACCCTCCTCATAAGGCCTTGCAGTTGCCGAAGATGAGGACATATGGCTCATAATGGTTGGATACCAGGGAGCAGTGATTGCGGATCCAAAAGGCTGCTGAAGATATGAGATTTGAGGCATCGTAACAGTAGGACTGAACGTGTCTTGACCACACTGAGGAATGTGACTACAAGGGTAATGTGCATACTGTACTTGATGAGCAGGAGCAGCTTGCATAACAGCCGGGTGGAGAATTTGATGAGGAGCATTTGACCTTGTCGGACTTCCCAACTGGAGGGGCGAGGTAGAGCTTGGAGGATGTTGTGAATACGGTAAACCTGATGAAGTGGTGATAAGATCCTGGTGGCCCATGTGATCTTGCAGTATCATAGGGGCAAGTGTGCTTCGAGAATTGGAGGAAGCAAGTTGGCCCCCTCTGAACCATGGAGCCTGAGAAGCGAACTGTCCCAAAATGGCCTGCGGAGCCATGTCAAAGCTGTTGGGCTTGAGAAGTCGCGAGGCGGCCCATTCCGAGATGATGACCCGAACCGGGTGATGTTGTGAAGTAGTAAAGCGGCCCACTTCCAAGTTTGTGGGGCGAAAGCCAATTGATTCAATCCTGGTGGTGAGACACGAGAGGCACGGGGCGGGTTGACCTAGATAGGGCTGTTGAGGAGTATCGAGTTGTAGGGGCTGGGATGTCTTGGCCCGACCAATTCAGGCTGATGGCCGGGCCGGGCGAGGTTTTGGAGTAGCGGCGGCCCATTCTAAGGCTGCGGGGCGAAACGGGCGGTGAAACCCAAAGGTGAAAGCTGAGAGGCGCCGGGGGGAAGTTGACCAATATCGGACTGTCGAGGAGTATTGATACAATAAGGCCAAGAGGCAGGTGAGTGATAAGGCTGGGGATGCTTGGCCCATTAGTAGTTCCACACGAAAGGGAACGGGGCATTTGATGGTAGTTGGCATGCCCAGGAGGGTAATTAGTTCCAATCTTCGCATCAGCCGTAAAGGTTCCATTAGGGTTGCGAACAATTGTTAGCCCACAGGTTACGATACCTTCCAATAGCCGGCGATCTGAACCTCTTGATGTTGTCTTATCTGTTCCAATATCTGATTCCACTTTGCTCGGTATTTTGCGGATTTTCGGGGTTCGGAGTTGTACGTCCCCCAGTTCTCCTACGAGTTGACCATTACGAAACTTTGGTGGCGAAGGAGGAAGCGATGAAGTATCGACTC
This sequence comes from Adenophora triphylla var. japonica, assembly GCA_022495995.1. Classification (NCBI taxonomy): domain Eukaryota; kingdom Viridiplantae; phylum Streptophyta; class Magnoliopsida; order Asterales; family Campanulaceae; genus Adenophora; species Adenophora triphylla. Next base: position 324,783 of record JAFEMH010001302.1, read on the forward strand.
CGGAATGACTGAGCGAGCAAAGGATGACCGGGGTCTTGATCCAAACTTTGCTTACTATGGAAGGCACAAAGGTGTGTTTCAGACTCGGGAAAGCGGAACAGGTTGGTGTTTGGGCTTAGGGCTCATGCAACATGCGATTATTCGTTTAAATTTACTTAAAACATGTTTTATTAAACCTAATCGGTTGGAAAAGATTGCTCTTCTTTTTTCGCAAACTACTCTGGATCCTGGATCAGTGGGCCCCGTCACTACGTCTATAAGCCCCTCGTATTCTACCTGTATTTTGACCTCCCAGGGTGGACAGCCCCGGGCGAGGGTCCTATAGGGCAAGCGGGTCCCACCGATCGAAAGAAAAACGATCCTAAAAGTCTGGCGGATAATCGAGTCTTAACGAGCATTCGGTGTAAATTACGGACAAAGCTGATGTCAAAATCAAGATCGTGTCCGAGGGCTCGACAAAAAGTCGGCATAATTTGGACTGATAAATATCCACGATTGATCTTGACTTGTCGTCAATTAGGCCGTAATTAGGCATGGAATTATCGTTAATTCTTGATGACTCAGTGTCATCTTTGGGAGTCGGTGTATAATTTGTGCCGGTCGAGTCAAAGTCAAGGCGCCGATCAATATCTGGTCAAAGTCCGTGACGGAAAACCGGCAGAACTTCGACTGATTAGGGTCCCCAAAAGATATTGACTTGGTATGCCGACTAAGGCTTGAAAGGAAAGGTCTATACACAAACAGGGCATGACACAGACCAGACTAAAAACCAACCGGGTCTCGGACAAAGTGTGTCACGGACAAGTGCATGGTCGACACGAGGCTCCATGGAATGTTTGGATAGTCCCGTGCTTGCACCGAGAGGCGTAATAAGACCAAACGGGCCGCGACAGGGATTTCCCCTGGTTAAGGACGTAGTGTGCAGTGTAAGGTCACGTGCGCGTAGTGTACAAGCAGTCTATCTTCTTTTTCTGAGTAAAATAGAAATTTTTCATGTGTCTTAAAAAGAATGTTGCATGATTTTTTTTTTTGAAAATTTTCTTTTTGATAAATCCTTTTTTTTTTGAAAATCTTTTTTTTTTTTGAAATTCTTTTTTTTTTTGAATTATTTTTTTTGAAAGTAAATGCACACATAAGCACATAATTCAAAATTCAAGGCAACGGGCTCGATAGTCAAAATTTTGACTTTTCCGAGGCGGCCAAAACAACACGAAAATGTGAAAAATCAACACACACACCACAAATGATTTCAAATGCCGGGACGGAAGCTTGACCCTCAAGAGCTTTTTTTTTTTGAAAACAATGATACCGGTACGTGGAATTGTTAAACCACAATTTATCCCCGACTCTTGTTAGGAGGCGATAACGGGAAGTTTAATTGTTTCCACCAATATACCAAATATCATTTTTTTTTAATAAAGCTTAATCTTCCCCAGCGGAGTCGCCACTGTGATGATGTCACCCGATTTTTGAAATCAAACGGAGTCGCCACGCCATTTTTATTTTAAGGGCCAAAACTTTGAAAAATGCCCGAAATGAGAGATTTGGGTTTGGAGGCACTACAAGAAAAATGACTTTTAACAACGTTTTTGATAACAACGTTTTTAAGGAAACGTTGTCATTGACAGGGTTTAACAACGTTTTATCTTAAAACGTTGTAGTATAGTCATTATAAAAACGTTTATTGAATAAACGTTGTCATAGTGGATTTTTTACAACGTTTATTTAAAAACCGTTGCACAGACGACAACGTTTTTTTAATAAACGTTGTTAAAAAGTGGCAACGTTTTTTTTATAAACGTTGTCATATTCCTCAAAAAAAAAAAAAAAAAAGAAAAAGAAAAAGAAAATAAAAACGAAGAAGTCAAGAAGAAGAGCGGGCATTTTAGCCGCTTAAACATACCGCGAAATTCAAAGCCATCCCCAAAAATTACCACACGGCGATTTCCATTTCCACACGTAGATTTCCATTAGCCGCATAAACATACCCCAAATCGATTTCTTCCCATTCTAGCTAAGGGCATCGATCGACGGCAAGGTTAGGGCAAAATCTTAGTCGGACTCCGGTGATAATCGGCGGACTACAATCGACGGCGGGGCAAAATTGATTTCCATTGCCACACAGCGCCACCAATTAATAATACAAGGTTCCATTCATCTTATCCTCCTTCAACTATTCTTAATTTCAGTGCCAATTTCTAATATTTGCTTCTTGTAAATCAATTTCTATTATGCAAGGATCGACATTAACTGGAATGGGATGAAGAAGTTTCAGTTTGCCCTAATGGAGAGAGGTTATGTTTGAGGTAAGTTTGAATCTCTTATTTTCTCTTCAAATGAAGATTGTTAGTTTGGAATAACATTTCTTGATAACAATAAATGTGTACGAGAATCAATAGCTCCATTCATGCAACCGGCGATGTATTTCCTGTTCTTTATCTAGGTTACATGTATTAGTTGTCTTTGTATATCTATTAGAATTAGTGTCATTATGTATCTAGCTACAGACCCATGTGTATATATATCATTGTTTGTATATTGAAAACTCAACTTTTGCCATTATCTTCTCTCTATATATGGTATCAGAGCACACGATCCATGGCTTCTTCCGACTTCTCTATTCTTCCCAACTCTACGCATGAGCCTAATACACCCCTCATCATTGTGTACATAATCAATAGCTCCATTCATGCAACTGACTGATGTATTTCCTTCATTCATTTCATGCGTCTGATGCACTTCCTATTTTTTATCTAGGTTACATGTATTAGTTGTCTTTGTATATCTCTTAGAATTAGTGTCATTATGTATCTATCTACAGACCCATGTGTATATATATCATTGTTTGTATATTGAAAACTCAACTTTTGCCATTATCTTCTCTCTATATTTCTATGGCTGGGTTTGTATGTAAATAGGTAGATGGACTATAGGATTCTAATTTTTGGATCCCGTGGATTAGGGAAAGTTTGAGCTGATTCATTGTTTAGAGAAATTAAAATAATTGGTTCAACTGAGCTCATTCTAAAGCTTATTGTAATGTTTTATTCAACAGTTAAAAAGGTCAGCTGCCATGCGATGTCGTGTTGCATCTTGATATACTAATAGTAATTGGGAGTAATCTTTATTCAACAGACTCTAATATTATTAACTCTTGTAGTGTTCTCGGTGAACTCATAATTCATATTCGATGGATAAAGCGTGGGTGAATCTACCAAGGTTTTCACTCTAAGCTAAAATAGTAGTTTTGATAGTTGCAAGCTTTCTTGTGCCATCTATGTAATATGTATAATTTTGTTTGTAGGCCAAGTGATGCTTACGGGGAAGGAGTAAGAAATTTTGTAGCGGTATGTTTGGAGAGTCTAGGAAATTCCTCTAAAATTCGATGTCCTTGTACTCGTTGTAGAAATTTGGATTATCGGACTAGTGATGATGTAATCTCACACTTGGTTATGCATGGCATGGATAAGACATACGATGTTTGGATTTTCACGGGGAAGAACGTCCTAGCACTTCCTCCAAAATGACACATGATCTCGATGATATACCGTATACATATAGGATGTTCGTAGATGCACGTGTTAACGAGGAAACGATTCCAAATTATGCTGAAGCAATGGAAGACGAGGGGTTTTCAAAATTATTAGAAGAGGCGTAAACTCCCTTGTATATGGGCGGTGACTATACAAAGCTAACGGCGCGAGTTATGCTTTTCAAACATAAAGCGGTCAACGGTATTTACGACAAAGCATTTACCGATCTTCTCAAAATCTTAGGTCACATGTTGCCACAAAAGAATGTTCTTCCTAGTTCCACGTATCTTTGCAAAAAAATTACTTAAGACCTTTGACTTGGGTTACGAAAAATACATGCATGTCCTAAAGATTGTTGTCTATTTAGAAAAGAGCCGCGAGATCTAGACAATTGCCCGAGGTGTGGGAAATCTAGGTGGAAAGTGGTAGGAAAAGGAGATGAGCGTAAAATTAAAAAGGGGGTACCGGCCAAGGTGTTGAGATACTTTCCTATTATTCCCAGATTTAGAAGGATGTTCGAGATCATTGGAGAGTTACGAACAATTATTGTGGCATAGCAGTCATCATAGCAATGATAACAAAATGCGACATCCTGTTGACTCGCCACGGTGGCGATCTATTGATAGTAAATGGCCTTTTTTTTCATCGATCCTCGGAATTTAAGACTTGGACTTGCCACGAGATGGATTTAATCCTTACAAGAATCTAAGTTCTACACATAGTTGTTGGCTGTGATGCTTGTTAATTACAACCTCCCCCCTTGGCTTTGCATGAAAAGAGAAAATATGATGCTAACTTTAGTAATCCCTGGTCCAAGGCAACCAGGAAATGATATTGATGTATATTTAAGGCCATTGATTGAAGATTTGAAAGAATTATGGATAAGTGGGGTTGAGGTGTACGATGCATTTAAGAAGAGCATGTTCAATCTGAGGGTTATTCTCATGTGGACGATTAATGATTTTCCGACTTATGGCAATCTAGCTGGGTGTATGACTAAGGGTAAGATGGCATGTCCTATTTGTGGTACTGATACTTGTTCAATATATCTACCTCATAGTCACAAGTGTGTGTATATGGGTCATCGACGGTTTCTTATATCCAATCATTCTTACCGAAAGAAGAAGAAATGGTTTGATGGAACCCATGAGAAGAGGGGGAAACCTCGTATATTGTCCGGTTCTGAAATTTTAGAAGTTGTTAATGGGATTGAAAATGATTTTGGAAAATGGGATGAAATGAGCAATGATGAAGAATCAAGACAAGGAAGGGCAAAAGGTAAGAGAAACAAGAAATGGAAGAGGAAGATTAAAAATAAGAAAGTTAAGGTCCTGAATTGAAAGAAAAAATCAATTTTTTTGAGTTACCCTACTACGAGGTATAACAAATTTTGTGTTTTAATGTTAATTCAATATAATGATATTCTCTCTCTGTGTCAATTCAGGTTTTGTTTGACTCAAGCATTAATGCAAATCTAATTATAAAATATCTTATTGACTAAAAGTGTATTTTCGGATGGGACGGAGGGAGTAGTTAATATGTAGATGATAACTTATAAAATATCTTATTTTCACCATTTGTTGGTACGTCACTTTGTTTGGATTTAATGCACATAGAAAAAATTGTGGTGAGAGTTTACTTTGCACTTTGCTTGATATAAAAGGAAGATCAAAAGATGGTCATGCTTGCGTAAAGACTTAGAAAGTATGGGAATTCGGCCAGAGTTGCACCCAAGTCTCGATGAGAATGAAAAGATACTCCTTCCACCGTGCCAATGTACTTTAACAAGTTACGAGATAGAGACATTTTATTGGCGACTAAGAAATTTGAAAGTTCCCGACGGGTATAGCTCTAATATTGCGAACGGTTTTGCACGGGCCCGACAAGATACTTGGACTCAAATCCCATGATTACCATGTATTGATGCAACAGCTTATTGCCGGTCGCATTGAGAGGACTTTTACCCAAAGGGCCAAGAAATGCATTACTTCGTTTGTTCATTTTTCTATGATATAAGCCAAAGAGTGGTTGATGTCGAAAAAATTGAAGGCTGCAGAACGAGGAGATAATTGAGACATTGTGTATGCTTGAAAGATATTTACCTCCTTCATTCTTCGATATTATGATTCACTTGACAATACATTTAGGTCGAGAAACTTCGTCTTTGTGGATCAAATCAATTTCATTGGATGTATCCGTTTGAAAGGTATTCCATATCCATTTATTATCGATAATAAGCTTTAATGATATTTTCCTCCCTAATTTATATCCAATCCATTCAGATTTATGAAGACGGGCAAGGAATATGTTAGAAATCCGGCACGACCCGAAGGATGCATATGTGAAGGCTATCTTGCCGAGAAGAATCCATACGATTTTGTTGTGAGTACATTAAGGAAAGTTGTGCACTATTTGAAACACATAAACGCAATGAGGATTATCAAGATGAGAAAATATTTGAGGGACGACCAATTTCTAAAGGAGAGCATATTACATTGTCTAATGAAGACATGCAAAATGGTCATCGATATGTGTTGTTTAATACGGCAAAGTGGAACCATATGAAGTGTAAGTTTAAGTTAAATGCAAATTTGTCTAGTTTATTTCTTAGGAATATTTTTCACTCTTTCTTTATTTTTAGGATGCATATGGAAGAGTTGAAGATAATACATCTTGGTATATCCGATGAACAACTTTCAAAGATGCATTCGGACACTTTCTCTAGTTGGTTTACAAAAAGGTTTCTAACATATTATTTGGACTTTATTAGGTTATACATTGTGAATACATATGTTATTTATCTAATATAAATATACGAGTTAAAGACCAAATAGCCTCGAAGCGAAGTAGGAGTTTCAAACAATAAAGTGGTTATCGTATGGGCCTAGAAGGCAAGCACTCTCATATTCTGCCTATATAATAAATGGTCGTCGATTTCGTACCAAGGACACCGAAAAGTCCACACTGTAATAGTGGTGTTTCACTTGAAGCAACTACAATACGTCAATGGGCCAAATGACAATTGCCAATCTAGTAGCGGACAATAGGTCACTACGGGATCTTGCGTGACATTATAGTGTATGACTATCTTACATTTCGCATTCCCTTATTTAAGTGTGATTGGGCAAATATTTATCGTGGAGTGAAGGTTGAAGAAGGATTTACATTAGTCAACTTTGCTCAATTTCAAGATCAATTTAAAGGAGATCCTTTCATACTAGCAGCACAAGCCTCACAAGTGTTCTATTGGAGAGAAAGCAATACATCTAATTGGGAAGTTGTTGTCAGACCACCACCAAGGGGCTATCATGATATGGGAATCTATGATAAGAGTGATGATGAGAATGATGAATTGTCGTATAACCCACTTGATGTAGCTTTGCTTGATAAAACCAATGATGACCTAGATAGTGCTTGCGCAAGAGTGGGATGTGATGACAAAGTGGTATATTTAATTATTTGATTGAGTTTCTTGGATCTATGATTACATTCTTAAATTATTGTGTCATTATAGTTGTTTATTACATTACTTGTGCTAGCATATATACAAAATTTAATGATTAAGTTTCTTCGATATAACAGGTGGAGGCTGAGGTGGAGGAAGATCTTTAGAAAGCTTTATCAAAGTTTGTTGACGACTTGGTCACAATGGGTAATGATGGTACAGAGGTAAGACTTAGTGTTATTACATGTGTTCAATTTATATCTGAAGGATGTCTACTGAGCCCTAACAAATAGAAAAATGGATGTATTCCCAAACAGCACCATCAGGTCCTTGAGCTTAAGACAATGCTAAATTTAATCAAGTAAATGAACCTACCGAGGAATATTATAGAGAAAAAAGGGTCAGCAGAGACATATTCTTCAAAACCAGATTTTCAGTCATCTTTGACGAATAAACTGTTCTGATCTAGAAGGTTTTAGAAGGCGTAAAAGTAGTCGTTTGAAAGAACTATGTGTCTACTTTCAAGCAAAAAATCGGTTCGGCGTTTCGAGTCCTAGAAATGGAGATAAAGCATTTTTGGTACTGAAGGTATAAGCTGACAGCATACAGTTAATAAGCATTTTGGTAGTTGGTCCTAAAAACATACTCCTTACTTCGCAAGAGTAATCTACGCATTTTGTCCATATGCATAACTAACCAGCAGTTTTTTCAAAGAAATTATGGGAAATATTATGGGAGTGCTTGTTATGTCTCATTTCGATCTGAGCCACGAGATAAAGGAGGAGGGGAAAGGTATGTCGGGTATATAAATTACAATTAGCATCGATTGCAATTTCGCAACAAAAAGGAAATGAAGGCATTCGGATTTCTGAAAGAGGGTCAAATCCCTCTTCTGACCATAATATGGAAACAATGTCTCCTCCTCGTGATTCAACTCAAGTTCGTAATGAAAATCCACCAAGAGCAAATCGGTTGACGAACAACAAGTGTTGGGAAAGAGAAAAAGAGGTCCAACAAGGTTGAGAGATTTGTGCTCAAATCCGACGAAACTAATTGAGGTGGAGTTCAATGAAAGAGGACAACCCATAGGTGAGCGATCCGAGTGGTTATCTTCATTTTTGGGAGCTTTAGCACGACAGTTAGTACCATTCAATATTGAGGATTGGAGGAAAGTTGAGAAACAGACAAAGAAAGATTTGTGGACATGTGTTAAGGTAATGCACATTGAAGTATTGCAGCTCTTAAAATCTTCGCAGATGCAGCACGGATTACGTTTTTGGGGATTACACGCGCTACAGGTCAGCTATTTACGCAATAACTTACAGATGCATTTGCTTTTTTGATGTTGCTAGAACTGATTTGTGCTTTTTATATTCTATGAATTTATTGGAGCGATATAATGACAAATGCTATAACTACCTAATTACATAGGCTTGCATTACAAACGGGCATTTTTGTTATTTTCTTTTTCTTCTAGCTGATTTAAGAATCTATTCAACCAAAGAAGCTGATTTGGACATGCATTTGGAAAATATGATACCTTTAAGTGAATTGCTTGGGCATTATACTCTTAATCTAAATGTTTGGTTTAGTTTGTCATTTATACTGCTTTGTATCCGGAGGGTGAATTTTAAAGGTCTAGAAATTTTCTTGCTTTGCCGATATTAAGAGAGAAAGAAAGGTTCAATGAGTTCAAGGTCCTATGAACAAAAATATATGAGTGAGTTAGTTGTGGAAAGTTTGGTTGAGTGTGGTTGTTGCCGGCTGAGTGTTGTTCATGTTGTTGTTGTTGTTGAGTGTTGTTGTTGCCGTTGTTGTTTGCTGTTGCTGTTGTTATTTTCTGTTGCTGTTGTTGTTTTCTGTTGCTATTGTTGTTTCTGTTGCTGTTGTTCATGTTGCTGTAGCCTCATAATTCCCAGGTCTCTGTTGTTTCTGTTGCTGTTTTTTTTTGGGACGAAGTAGAGTGTATTTTAACTTTCCATATGCATACATCAGTCATTTTTTCATTTTTAGTGTTGTTGCTGTTTATAGGTCTTATATAAGATATATAAGACCAATATATGGTCTTATATAAGATACATAAGACCTATAATAAATTTATAGGTCTTATACCTATATTATAAGACAATTTATGGGTCCTTTACTTGGTAAATGAAAGCAATAAGAGAGTTCATAATGAGAGCTCTTACCACTTTAAGTTCCACCAATCCATCAGATGGCAGGTAAGTAGCAATCCCACTCATACTCGAATCCTGGCCAACAATCGAGTCCTTCAAGTTTTCCATGAGCCAATCTTGAACCAAATCCAAACACAACTATAATCAACAAAACCCCAATTTTTCATCAAAGTGCATAAATCACAAAAGATAACTTAGACACGAGGTTTTGTTTGTTAAACTCAAATAAGAAGACACTCCTTTTCTTTCTTCATCAAGATTTTGCATTCTTTCTGTAGGTATGTTTCTATAACAGTTCCAAGTCCCCTGCCTTGACATTAAGGCTCTGAGCACCTTTGGTTTTTGACAGCAACTTGCAGCTATTTAGGAGAGTTTTACAAGGGAACAACTACTCTATTACAAGGTGACCCACTATCACCTCTATCCTTTATCCGATATAGAATGAGCAAAAATTATAACTCCAATTCGTGATGGTTCTGATCGCTGATGAAAGAAACGAATTAGTTTTCGATTAGGATGACTCGGACAATGCGAAGCGCACGGGCCAGAATGAAAAGAAATAGATCCAAGTGGCAACTATCCTTTGGGAAAGGAAAAGTAAAAATCTAGCAAAACCAAGTTTATTGGTTGGGGATCAAAATCTCTTTTACAATAATCATTTCAAGAAAAAACAAAAAATAACACGATGGATTGGATTAAAATTGAATTGAATTGAAATAATGTGAGCGAGAAACATACCTCTTCCTCGTGGAGGAAGCGGTAGATTTCTCGCTCCCATTATTTCAATTCAATTTAATTTTTAATCCAAGCCATCGTGTTATTTTTTGTTTTTTCTTGAAATGATGATTGTAAAAGAGATTTTGATCCCCAGCCAATAAACTTGGTTTGCTAGCTTTTTACTTTTCCTTTCCCAAAGGATAGTTGCCCCTTGGATCTCTTTCTTTTCATTCCTGGCATGTGCCCTTCTGTATTATCCGAGTCATCGTAATCGGAAACTACTTCGCTTCTTTTATCACTGTCAGATCCATCTGAATTGGAGTTGTAATTTTTGCTCATTCTATATCGGGTATTGCAGATTTTAAACATTTGATGGATCTATAAAAACCTCCTACTGAAGACTACAATGACATTGGAGGGCTGGAAAAACAAGTAAGCAAACCTTTAGAATCCTATACATTTCTATTGAACTCTCTTGGAAGCAATTTGGTAGTTGGTTTACTTTAATTTGCTGATATAACATGGTCTTTGTTCATGCTACACTTGGAGACGAGTGTCTTGCAAAAGAGTCCGACCTTAAGAGGTCCCTTGAAAGTGTGGCACTGCTTGAAGCACAGTTGAAGGAGATGAATCCAAATCTTGATTCAATTGCAGAGTATGCATTTCCTTTCATTTCAAGGTCATTCATTTTTATGGGTTTTCTATTCTTTTTTCTTATTTGTATCAATGACAGATACCGAAAGAAAGTATCCCTGTACAATGAACGAGTAGAAGAGCTTAATATGGTAACTCAAGAACGCGATGATACAAAGAAGCAATACGATGAATGGAGAAAGAAAAGGCAAATAGCTTCTTTCTGATAATATTTCTATGAAATTGGTTTACAAGTATTGTTTTCATGAACTTATTTGGTTACAATGTACGCACCTCCAAAGAAGAGTTGGAAGAATATTGCTAATTTCTCCGGAGGTGAAAAGGTACCTTCTGAAATGCACTGCTTATTTCTTAAACTTTGCATTCTTGTTTAATTCATAATTCTGTTTTTTTTACTTGTAGATTTTAAAAATGTGTCTATTGTGGGGCATTACGTAAAAGATCGTACAAAGGATGCCCAATTCATAATAATTAGGTAATTTTGCTGTATTTTAGAATAATATAAAATATCAACATTCTTCAATTAATTGCATAAGCGGCTTCTGATCTTTTGCATATGAATTGCAGCCTGAGAAACAACATGTTCGAGTTGGCAGACCGACTAGTGGGAATTTACAAGACTTATAATTATCAGTCTTGTAAGAGCATTACCATCAACCCATCTAGCTTTGTTGTTGGTGCAAAAGTTGCTTAAGGTGACATGAACTTTCCTCGTCGTTGACTCGTATTCTTTTTTATCTGTGTATGTTTGTCATGGTTTGACCGTAATTTATGTTCAACGTATATAAAGCCAGTGTGTATGTCAAGGAACATTGCTGCTTGCAATTGTTCTTCTTGTAAAGACATGGTGCAATGTTCGCTCCTCTGATTATTTATAAATAGACCCCAATTGGATCATGTTTTTGTAGTGCCTAAACATCATCGAATCATGACTACACTGATGAAAAGCATGTTTTTGTGTATTTCACATATATATCCTTCTGTGTGTCAAGTCTCATGCTCATGCTCCTTGATTTTATTAAGTTTTGGTGATGATTTCTCACAAGCATTGCTGCTGCCCCGAAGTTCTGCACGTTGACCTTGCTGCCGTGTTTTGTGTTTATCTCACTCGAAACTTGATGTTTTTCGATGATTCGAAGCTTGTATGCTAGCTAACTCACATATGAAGTAAGAATATCTCTTTTCGGATTTTTCGGACCAACATAAGATCTTCATTCCATTTTTGCCTTAAAAGACCTGCTACCAGATTGTCATAAGCTCTGCTTTAGATTCAAAACATCAGAAGTCTTTTGGACCAGTAAAACACATTATTTTGACTTGACTTTTTGCATGCTTCATCTTCATGATGTGTAGAACAGATCTTCTGTTTGGTGTTTTGATTGATTCATGTGATAAAGTTCTCTGTTAAGTACATCTTTGTGGACCATGCTATGTTTTACTGTTGCTGGCAGATCCGTGTTATGTGTTCGATGGTGGTTCTTAGCATGAAATGGTAACTCTAAAATCAAGATAAAAAATCATAAAACATGTTTGATGTGTTGGGCACCTTCTCTCATGATTAGGATTCAACTCGGACTGTGTTTCATCTCGAATGATGATGCAAGTGTACTTGTTATTCTATGATGAGATTGTTAATGCGGTCATGTTGAGGGAATTTGTAGTTCATTATATGCAGATTATGTGATTTCGTTTGTATTATTTACTATGCTTCTTTCATGATAGGCTTGCAAAATATGAGGAGCTTGTGGCAAGTGGGATATAGATTACTTCTTAGCTTTCAAAGGACTTGGTGAGTTTCTTTCATTACTTCTTAATTTATGTAATTAAAATATGATGTTATTGCTCTTTGTTGCTTTGTTATTTGATATCCGCTCCTCCCTCCCCGTTTGCTCTCCTTCGTAGTTTTTGTCCATTTAAATACAATCTCTTTGAAGTCAAGGAAATGTATCTGCGGGTTTTGGATTTAACTTCTCAAGGTCAAGTGACGATATGGTCAAGCACGGCAACAACTTAACTTAGCATATTACATCGTTATCTTGCCGGATCGACCGGGCAAGATATGGTGAGTTGGTTGAAAATGTAGTAAGACTAAGTTTCTTGTACAAATATGCACTTTTTTTTGTGCATATTCAGACTTATTGCACAATTTAGTTATGGCTGCCATCTCCTTGAACAAAGAAGCCTCGGCCCTCATTGGCTACCACTGTGAATAGAAAACTCACTTTAGTTCAGCAGTAGTGCTTGAATGGTGCTGATACACTTTTTTTTTTTTGTTGTCTAGCTATATCTCTTGTAATAAATGCATATTGTGCTTAAACTTTGTTCGTGTTTGCAATTGTATCATATTTTTATAGTTCAACAATGCTTGAATGGGTGCTTTTAATGAAATGACTAGGTGTCTAAATTGCAGGGGGCAAATGTGAATTTGGGGGGGGGGGGAAATAATTTTTTTTTTCACTTTAGCAACGTTTTAAAAACGTTGTATAAAACATTAAGACAACGTTTACAATACGTTGTCAAACATGGAGGGAATTTTTTTTTTTTTTATTATTCATATTGACAACGTTTTAATAAAACGTTGTAAAAATAAAATGACAACGTTTATAAAACGTTGTAAAATATATTTAGACAACGTTTAAAGAAACGTTGTCTTAAGAATTTAGACAACGTTTTATAAACGTTGTCTTAATATCTTTTACAACGTTTATGAAACGTTGTCATTTCATTATTACAACGTTTTAGAAAAACGTTGTCAATATACTTACTACAACGTTTTAATAAACGTTGTCATTAGCCTGGATACAACGTTTGATGACCTTTTTTACAACATTCAAAAAACGTTGTCTTAAACTGGGACCTAAGACAACGGTGGATGACACAACGTTTTAAAAAACGTTGTCAAAGGTCTTTAACAACGTTTTTTAAACGTTGTTAAAGCCCTTTTTTGTTGTAGTGAGGTCACGTTACACGCCGGAAAGAACGTTAGTGTTCACCCGGAATGCCTCGTAAAACGAGTCTTCCAAGCTTAAAAACCATTTTTGTGTGTGTGTGTGTTTTGGCCAAAATAAGTTGAAACTGAAAAGTGAAAATTGGGAACTCTTTATTAGACTTTGAATAAGTCCCATGATTTTTGGTGTGATTTTTGGGTTGAGTTTTGGTACTCAAAAGATTTTTTGAAGTTGAAAACCAATTCTACCAGAATGAAAAAGGCAGTGGACACTTTATTTTAAAATGGGTTTAAGGGCTTAAAAAACTCAGAATCTGGGGAAAGTAAAGTTGTTCAAAACACCTTAAATAAGGTTTCTGTAAAAGAACTTTCCCATTTGGAGGTGATTTGGTAGACCAAAACCTTCTGGAAATCTCAGATATGAAATCTGGATTTCCAGAGACTGAGGAACTGACTTTTAAAAGAAAATTTGAAAAAGGGAGTTTTACTCACGCAAAAAATAAAGTAAAAATATGTCTAGAAAACTCTGGATGTTGGATACAAAAAGTGTTTTATAGTCAACACCAAATTCCAAGTTTCTGTACGTCCAAAAAATTAGACCATGGACAGAGGTCTTAGAGAAAGGCTACTGGACAGCAACTTCCTCTTGAAGAAAAACATGATTTTAAAAGGGGTTTGGCATCCATGCTTGTCCCCATTTCCTTAGGCTTTGATTAGTAGTCACTAGAAATTTTAGTGGTGATCTACTATATCAAGCCATCCTTAGGGTACATTAGGACTTAAGCATTTTATTTGCTTGGGAAGAGGAATTTTATTCTTTGAAATCAAGATTTGATGTATGAAAATGATTTTTAGGGTTTTGAAAATGTGTTTGCAAGTAAGTAAAAACACTTTGAAAGTAATGTTGATCCTTGTTAGAGGATCATCCATGGAGATGAGCTTCCATGGTGATCCTCTTGGAGCTAGAGCAAGAAGATGAACAAACTACATTTTGGAGTTTGAAAGTGCATGCATGGATGAGAGAGATTTAGGGTAGGGAGAGGGAGGTTATACCTATCTTCCCTTGTGTTTGTGTTTGAATGGATTCAAGGATTGAATGTGTTTAGGGTTTGAATGTGTTTAGGGTTTGAATGTGTTTAGGGCTTGTGATTAGAGTTGGTCAAAGAGAAAACAAGTAGATAACAATTAAGTCCTCTATGTTTTCTCTCTAATCCTCCTCTTAAGGGGTGGTTGAATCTTGGGCTTGTGTATGAATGGGAGTGATTTGAGGGTATTTGGAGTGAGTGGGATTTGGGAAAGATTCAAGAGAAAATGGTGGCAATCTAAGGATTCCCACTGTTTTCTCTCTATTTTTCGCTAGAGTGCTGTTGCTGTGAGTGAATTGTGTTGTGTAAACTGAGAGAGGAGGGTTCAATTTATAGGCCACTGTGAGAAGCAAACTCATCCGCACGGATCTGTGTGCAGGCGTGCACTGTTCATCTGCTATAGTGCAGGCTTTGGACAGGAGAAATATTTTCAGAAAATTCAAACTGGTTGCTGTTTTTCAGCTTGCCAATTCGAGTTTTTTCAATTTCTTTTGCTTTTTTGAGATTCCTTTCCTTGTTTATCTTCAAATAGCAATGCCTACTTTACCCTTACTTTGTTAGAAAAGTTAGGAATTGTTAGAAATGTTAGGGATGTTAGAACTTTCGTTAATTTTCTAACGAAAAAGCTACCAACTCAAATTGGAGCACTTACAAGTACAAGGCTGAGAATGCTTGGGAGTACAAGGCGTTGAAGCTTGATCTTGGATAACAAGCACATGGTTGCTATTTTGAAGGAAAGTGGAGCTTGAATTGAGGAACACTCCAACCACTTCCCCACTCTCCCTCAACGTCCAAGGCAGCCCCAAGGTTGTTTATTTGAGTAGCCTTCAAGTAATTGAAGACTATAAATATGCTTGGAAGGAGTCATTTGAAGACAGGCCAATATTTGCCATTTAAACACACCTTTGAAGCATAGAGAGATAGAGTTCTTTGTTTGATTCTTTTCATCCATCCTCCCTTGTAATTACGCACTTGATTATCTTGGTATCAAGTTGTGTGTAGGCTGGGATTGGATTTTGTTATTTATCTCTTGTTCCATAGAGCTCATATTGTTATAGCCATAGGGAACATTTCGGCTTTGTAAATTCATTGTTCATAGTGATTATAAAGTCTTGCCTAAGAGGCATCCTCAAGTTATATTATTTATATAACTTGAGAAAAATAATTTTGGTGTTATTATTCCGCTGCAATCTCTTTACAAAATTGTTTTTATTTTCGAAGTGTGTGTGTGTGTTATCCCAAGTGCTATCGTTGGTGCTGTTATCACCTTGGATATCACTTGTGATTCTGGCCGTGACAATTTCAATTGGTATCAGAGCAGGTCACTTGACGATGCTAAGTGCTTGGTCTAGGTGTCATGGCTTATGATCCTGCAAATCCAAACCAAAAACGTCTTCCTGTTTTAGATGGTTCGAATTATGCATATTGGAAGATCCGTCTTCGCTCGCATAACAAATCAATTGTTCTTCGAGCTTGGCGATCTATAGTTCATGGGTACTCTCTTCCACTTTTACCTCCAGATGAGGATGGTGACATTCAGGTTAAACCTGACACCGAGTGGACTAATGAAGAGATCACCCTAGCTAACTATAATGAGAAAGCTCTTAATTCTATTTTTGAGTGGGTTGACATGCACATTTTTAAACTTGTTCAAAATAGTTTCACAGCTAAAGAAGCTTGGGATATTTTACAAAGGTTTTGTGAATGTGATTCTAGTGTGCGTGAAAACAAACTTAGAGGTCTTACTAGTAAATTTGAAAGGTTGAGAATTGGTGAAAATGATACCATTTCCTCTTATTTTGAAAAATTGTTTGTCATTGCTAATGAGTATCAACTCTTAGGTGAACCTTTTACAAATAAATAATTGGCTTCAAAGGCTATTAGAACTCTCCCTGAGCGTTTTAATATAAAGGTTTCATCTATAGAAGAGGCACACAACCTTTCTACTATGGACATCAATTCCTTAATGACCATTTTAAAAAAAATTGAGTCAAACCTTGCTGAGCAAAGTGAAGCTTCTAAAGGCAAGAGTGTTGCTTTAAAAGTCAATCATCTAGTTTACCAACTGATGAGGATGATGAAATTTTTGAGGAATTAGGTGAAGATGCTAGTGTTGCCTTGCTTGCTAGGAAATATAATTCTATGTTACGAAAGTTTAACAAAGAAAATGTGCAGGTTAAGGCTAAAGAGCAACAAACAAAGGTGTACAATTCAATGCTGAAGAGGACATTTCCATCTACTCAGAAAGGTGGTCCCATAAGGAGAGCATCATCAGATCAATCTAGATCTGATCTGAAGTACCTTGAATCAATCCAATGTCACACATGATTTGGGTGGGGTCATTACTCAAACGAGTGTGCTAACACTCTAAGGAAGATGGGGAGAACTTATGGGTTTCCCTCAGGGACAATGAAGATGAGGAGACCAATCAATCTGAAGATTCAGATCAAACAGCAATGGTGGTCACAAATTGTGACTCGGACTCTGTCAGTGATACCTCATGTGATATCCAAATTGGGATAGCACCTGAGATATCATCCAACAGGTATACAGATTTTAATTTGATAAATGTTGTTTGTTTTGTGGGTTCTGTTAACATGGATGTAGGTTGTTCACAAGAGGATGAACAAAGTAAGGAGTTCAGCAAGGATGAACTCATTTGCGGTCTTAAGAACCTTTGCAAAGAATTGGTTGACGAATGGAAGAAAGAGAACAAGAAGGTGGTATCTCTGTCCAAAGAGGTTCAAGATCTGACTGATGTCTTGACTAGATTGGAAGTTCAACTCACAAAGAAGGATGTGGAGCTGGATAAAGTCAAGGCCAAGCTTACTCTAGCCGATGCCACATTTAAGAAACTCAACACGAGTTCTTCCAAGTTGGATGAAATCCTTTGGTTGAGCAAACCACTCAAGGCAGGTATGAGTTTTCAAGATTCCTTAAATGCTATTACATCTAATTTGGCTAATAAGGAAGATAAAATAGTTTTTGTCAAAGAAAAAGATAATGTTGAACTATTGTCTTCTGATAAGGCTTCTGACAAAATTAAAATATGTAACTACTATTACTCTACTGGACATTTGAAAAATGATTGTAAAACTCTTTTAAAGAAACAGTCCAATTCGATAGTGCTACCTAAAGTGTTGCCTAGCACGTTAGATATCACCTACAGTCAGAAGAGAAATAATCAAAGTAGGAAAGTGTGGAAGGTGTGATGTTGTGTACACTGCCTTAAAAACTAATGTTGAAGGTTCATGGTATTTTGATAGTGGTTGTTCACGTCACATGACAGGAAAAAAAATATTTTTAAAAGAATATGAATCAATTCAAGGTGGTAGTCTTACATATGGTGGTGGTGGCAAGAGTAATATAGTAGGAAAAGGCATTTTAAATATACCTGGATTTCCTGCTTTGAAAAATATTTTGCATGTTGATGGACTTGTAACTAATTTAATTAGTATTAGCCAACTTTGTGATGACAATCTTGAAGTGAAATTCAATAAAAACACTTGTGAAGTTTTTTATTGTACCAATAATTGTGTTATGATTGGTACTAGGTCAAGTAATAACTGTTATCTTGTTGAGGATAAACAAGTGTGTCATTCTGTGAGAGTTGATGATGCTACTTTGTGGCATCAAAAGTTGGGTCATGTCCATTTTCGAAACATTGTGAAACTCATTAAGGCTGAAGCTATAAGTGGTATACCTAATCTGGACATAAGTAAGAAAATCATATGTGAAGATTGTCTCAAAGGTAAACAGACATGTGTTGCCCATAGTGCTACCCAACACAATGAGGAGTATTCTGGGACAACTCACTGTTTCCAACTTATGCATATGGATTTAATGGGTCCAGTTGAGGTAGAGAGTTTAGGAGGCAAGAGATATACTTTTGTCATAGTTGATGATTTTTCTAGATTTACTTGCGTGTATTTTTTGAAAGAAAAATCAGAAACTTTTAAAAGTTTAAGATCTTACATGCTAAAATCAAAAACATGTTTTGTGCTCTTATCATGCGAATAAGGTCTGATCATGGAACGGAGTTTGATAATTCATTGTTTTTAACTTTTTGTGAATTAAAAGGAATTAAACATGAGTTTTCTACTCCTAAAACACCTCAACAAAATGGGGTGACTGAAAGGAAAAATAGGACCTTACTTGAAATGGCACGTGTGATGTTGTTCTCAAAAAGAATTTCAAAAAGATTTTGGGCTGAGGCATTAAACACGGCTTATCACACTGCCAATAGAGTTTTTCTAAGACCCGGTATTACAATGACACCTTATGAAATTTTGAATGGTAGGATACCAAAAGTTCATTATTTTCATACGTTTGGGTGTGTGTGTTTTATTCTAAATGATCGGGATTACTTAGCCAAATTTGACTCTAAAAGTGATAAGGCTATATTTTTTGGGTATGCTCAGGATAGTCGAGCATATAGGGTTTATAACCTTAGGTTAATAACCATTCAAGAATCAGTTAACGTTGTTTTTGATGACTTAGTAAGTGTTACAGGTGATGGAGTGCAAGAATCTCCATTGATATTGCTGGAAGAGCTGGAGGAACAAAGTAAAGCAAGTAATACCACGGGTGCTGACCAGTGTGTTGCCACTGAAGGGATAGCATCTCTGGTATCACCTGAGACCAGTCCAGCAACTGAAAATGACGAACATTCTGATGATGATGCTCATGTGTATGAATATTTAAGAAGGGATCCACCAGCTAGGATCAGAAGAGATCATCCTTCTTCTCAGATTATTGGAGAAGCAAATGAAGGGGTACGAACAAGGAACAATGAGCCCTTTAGTAACCGTGAAATGGTGAGGTATGTGTGCATGTCCACCACATACCATAAGGTAAAATATTCCTGTTTTGTTTCCTTTTTAGAACATAAAAATGTTTCAGAAGCTTTAAGAGATAATTTTTGGATACATGCCATGCAAGAGGAACTTGAACAATTCGCTCGTAACGAAGTTTGGTGTTTAGTACCACATCCCATTAGCAATAATGTAATTGGTACAAAATGGATTTTCAAAAATAAATCAGACGAGCAAGGAAATATTGTTAGGAACAAAGCTCGTCTCGTAGCTCAAGGTTACACCCAAATTGAAGGTGTTGACTTTGATGAGACCTTTGCTCCCGTTGCTAGAATAGAATCCATAAGACTCCTCTTGGCAATAGCTTGTTATCTAAAAGTTACCTTGTTTCAAATGGATGTTAAAGCTGCCTTTTTAAATGGTTATTTAAAAGAAGAAATTTATATTGAACAACCAAAAGGATTTGAAGATCCTCATCTGCCAAACCACGTATATAGATTTGATAAAGCTTTATATGGCTTGAAACAAGCTCCACGTGTGTGGTATGGTCGCTTAACCTCTTTCTTACTTGAATATGGTTTTACAAGAGGTGAAGCAGATATGACTTTATTCATTCTAAGGCATGGAAAAGAAACAGTCATTGTTCAAATTAATGTTGATGACATAGTCTATGGCTCTACCTCTCAAACTTGTTTAAAATATTTTGTAAAGGCTATGACATCAACATTTGAAATGAGCATGATTGGTGAGTTAACATTCTTCCTAGGCTTGCAGGTGAAACAATCAAGTGAAGGGATATTTATTTCACAAAGCAAGTATGCAAAAAGCCTAGTAAAACGGTTTGAGTTGGAGGGGGCAAAGAGTTCGAAAATCCCTATGTGTTCTTCTCTTAAACTTGGTAGAGACCAAGTAGGTGAGGATGTTGATCCTACATTATATCGTTCCATGATAGGTAGCCTTCTCTATCTCACCTCTAGTCGCCCTGATATCATGTTTAGCGTGTGCATCTGTGCACGTTATCAA
The DNA here is from genome assembly GCA_022495995.1 of Adenophora triphylla var. japonica. NCBI lineage: Eukaryota > Viridiplantae > Streptophyta > Magnoliopsida > Asterales > Campanulaceae > Adenophora > Adenophora triphylla. The sequence continues at coordinate 345,178 of JAFEMH010001302.1, forward strand.
GGCAATCCTAGAGTCTCTCACCTTAATTTTGTCAAAAAAATAATTAAATATGTTTCAGGAACAAGTGAATTAGGAATTTGGTTTAGAAAGGATACTAATACCAATTTGGTAGGCTTTAGCGACTCGGATTAGGTGGGGAATATGGATGATAGGAAGAGTACTAGTGGGGGGTGTTTTTACTTGGATAACAATTTAGTTTCATGGTATAGTCGTAAAAAAATTTTGCCTCTCTTTCCACGGCTGAATCTGAGTATGTTGCAGCTGGTAGTTGTTGCTCACAACTTATTTGGCTAAAACATATTCTAGATGATTATGTCTTAGAGAGTAATTCTTTGACTATGTACTGTGATAACTTAAGTGCTATCAACATTTCAAAAAACCCTATTTAGCATTCCCGTACTAAGTACATAGATATACGTCATCATTTTCTTAGAGATATGGTAGATAAAGGCCTAATTAACATTGATCATATTGATACTAAGTATCAACTGGCTGACATCTTTACCAAGGCCTTAGACCACGAGAGATTTTCTAGTTTGAAAAGATATCTTGGTCTTTGTAATCTCTGAGTCTGATTGTCAGTGTTATCCCAGGTGATGTTATCACTCAGGGTAACACTTGTATATTAGTGTATTTTTTCTGTTTAATTTATAAAAAAAAATGCTTTAATATTCTTTTAATCTGGTTAGCTTAGTTCTAACCGTAGCACATGCTGACCTTTTTGTTATGGCAGGTTATTACTTGGGTTAACATGTTTGATATCATTCTCCTTCGTTTACTAAAAGTGACAAAGTCACTAATCTTTCTTTGTGATAAATAAAAGGCAAAAGCAATTATTTCCATACTATTCTCTCGAGCTCGGGGCACGGTGTTCGCTGCAACGATGTACTCTTGCCAATGAGAATGTATGAGGTGATCTATGTTTAGTATTAGGGACATGGAGTTCGCTACTACAGTGTACCTTACTTGAAAGGCATAAATCACTTTATCTTTAAACTTGAAATAAAACTCGGGGCACGGAGCTCTTTACTACGATGCTTTCTTCTTTAAAGAAGTGTATTGATATTTTATAACAAGCAATTTACTTAAAAAAAATTATATAGCCTTGTTATGCCTAAAGTACATGAAAATTGCTAAGCTTGTTATGCCTGAAATGCTTGAAAATGAAAATAATTATCAAGGGGATTTATATCACATGTGTTATCCTAGGTATTACCATCATTACCTTAACACATTAGTGTGTGCTATATTAGTTTTTTATTTCTTATTTTCGAAATTTTGTTGATTAATTTTCAAAATCTGAAAGTCTTTATAATTAAAGAGTTTACGATTTTGAAAACGTCTTCAACAAGTTTCCTTGATTTTTGGTAAATATTGTTGAGTAACTAACCCATATTTATTTTGATTTTGTGCTTATAATTTTCGGACTTAGTTACAAATATTTTGTTTACTCATTTTTTTTCGTTATACATAAAAAAAATTATTTTATTTTTTTTATAACAGCCGTGTGTTAATTTAGGTTGTTGGGGTTATTAAAATGTGAGTGGTTAGGTTTTATTTAAAATGTGTGGTTAAGATTAATTAGGAGTTATTTTTTAATGTAGGGATATGGAGAGGGTTTATAGGGTTTAAGTTGAGATGGGATTTAACTTGTCAAATCAAATTAATAACCTTGTTCCCTATCCACTTCTTCCTCTTTAATCTCCTATTTTTTTCTCTAACTCATTTATCTCTCTAACCGTTACTCTCTCTCTCCTTTTAACCCCCTTTCAGCGTCGTCGTCCCTTACTCCCAACCTAGGTCAAATTCGTTCCAAAAATTTGTACAAAATTACCATGGCTTCTCCATCCAAAACTAACACCGAACCCTCAAACACTGATCAAATGGATATCTCTCCAAGTATTGCTCCCTCTGTAGCTTCTCGTGTAGCCATGTAGACTTCTCCCATGATTACACCAAGTTCTTCTCCTCCAATAATGGTTGTAGTTCCAGCTGCTGCCCCTATATCCTCATTCGAACATGGCATTCCCAAAGTCACACTCATTTCAGCCGAACCAAAAGAGAAGAGGAAAATAAAAGCTCCTTCAGCCAAATTATCTCCTCAAGTTGCAAAGAGGAGGTCCTCCAATCGAATCAGGTCAATTAGGTCTAAAGCTACATCAAATAATACCTCTGATTTGGTTGAAGTTTCAGAAAGCTCCTTGGAAACGTCATCACCTCATGTGAGTGATGAGAATTTTGAGGCAACAAAGGCGAAGGAACCTTCTGTGGACTCGTTTGAAGCCTGTGTGGATGCTGAAGAGGAGGAAACGTTGTCTGATTTTCAGAAGAGAAAAGGCAAGGCCAAAGTTTCTGTGAGTGCTACCAAAGGTGCTACCAAGAAGAGGATATCATCTGAGGTAACACCTGCCCCCTCCTCTGTTCCTACACAATCTTCTCCTAGTGATAATGAATTATCTGGTGATGAGTTTATTCGAAGTGAAGAGGATAAAGCTTTTTCAAAACCATTTCTTACTTTGGAATTTTATAAGAAAGAAAACATGGAGTTTTGGCTTAACAATTCAAGTAAGAAATTATTAAAAGAAAAGCATATTGATGAGGGCCAGTTAGAAAAAGAATGAATGGTTCAGTTTTTAAAGGACAGGAATTTTCTTAAGGCAAATAACCATGCCTCAGTTTTTGTTGAAAGTATTGTGAGAAACTTTTTTGCTAACCTACATGCTCATTTGGATAATGAAGGGTCTGAGAAATTTGGAAAAGTTTTTGTGAGGGGTAAGGTTTATTCATTTACTCCAGCTCTTATTAACAAGGTTCTAGGCCTCCCAAATTTAGATGACGAGAGCATTAGGGTTAATAGGGATGAAATGGTCAAGCTTCTCACACACAACAAACTTCAGTCCTGGCCTTTAAAGGAAAAACTTCATACTTCTAGGCTTACCTCTCTGTACTATGTGCTTCACAAGCTTTGCATCTTCAATTGGCTCTCTACTACGAATGAACATATTGTTACATTGAAGCATGCTAATGTTTTGTACAGATTGGGTAAAAACCTTAGGATTAACTTTGGAAGATTAGTGTTCAAACACTTAGCCTCGTGGGGTAGAAAGAAATGAACATTAGCTTTTTTCCCTATCCTTCTTTGATCTTCAAAGTCTTAGTTTTTCAATCCTTGCCTATTGAAGCCTCTGATTCTTTCACCTCTGAACCTGAGTATTATACCATTGATCAACAACTGAAAAAGGGTAACAGGTATACTAAAGATCTTCCTTGGAAAAAATCTGATGAAATTGCCTCTGTTCTTCCTGGTACTATCTCACGTGATATCCCAAGTGCTTCCCCAGGTGTTGCCCCTAATACTTTTGCAGGAACTGATGCTGTAAGTATTCTGTCCAATATGATAAATCTTCTGGGCAACACTTCTCCATCAATTCCAAAGATGACAGCTGAATTTCTTGCACAAACAATCAAGTGCAATGGGAAAACTCGTTGAGGGATGGGTCAAGTTTAAGAAGGCTACTAATACTTTCATTGATGAAATTTCTTCCCAAACAGGGGAGGATGTGCTGCTGCTACAACTTCTGGAGCTGGTGCTACTGCAGGTGCTACCACCAGTGCTGGCCCAAGTGATGGTGGGGGTGATAGGGAAGGAGATCAGGAGGAAGAAGAAGAAGAGGAGTTTGAAGAAGAAGAAAGTTGAATACCTAAAGGTTGATAAACCTGGAGGTTGATGTTGCCACTAATTTGTTGGTGGATTTGGTTTGTAGTGTCCTAAACAATTTCTTTTTATTTGGTGATGTGGTTCCTAAACAATTTACTTTTTATTTTGTTTATGTTGGTTGCAAAACACTTTAGTTGATTTGTTTAAAACTTTAATCTTTAGATTGTTTTGCTTGCTAGGATGATATTTTGCTACAATGGTTTATGGTTTTTATTTTAACTTAGTTTATTTCGAAAACTTTTTAAGTTTGAAATAAAGTAGTTTATTTTGATAAATCATTGTTTAGATTAGCTCCTTGATTAAGGGGGGTTAATTTTCGTGGAGATGTTATACTTTGTTTCTATGCTCTGTGTATCTGTTTATGGACTGACATATTGCAGGTGAGCAGCACTTTAGGTTTGAGAAGAAATATCCAACTAAGGGGGAGATTGTTAGTGTAAACTGCAGATGATATCGTAGATAATTTTCCAGATTCCAGATGATATCGCGGATGATTTCCTGTGCTGGAATTTACATAGTTGCACATTTATTATTTATTAATTAATGGACTAATGTGCTAATATAATATGTATAGTCTATGGTGTATGTCCATATTTCAGGTTGCAATATGATTGGAGAATGATCTAGAAACATGGTGGAATTTGGAAAAGGAAGATTTATGCATAAATAACATTTTATGCATAAACCGTTCCAAGACCTTCTTTGTGTTAGCAACATTAAAAACGTGGGAAGACTTATTCAAAGGAGTTGTTGCTGATTCAAAGAGAGTACAAGGCTGAGAATGCTTGGGAGTACAAGGCGTTGAATCTTGATCTTGGATAACAAGCACACAGTTGTTATTTTGAAGGAAAGTGGGCGCTTGAATTGAAGAACACTCCAACCACTTCCCCACTCTCCCTCAACATCCAAGGCAGCCCCAATGCTGTTTATTTGAGTAGCCTTCAAGTAATTGAAGACTATAAATATGCTTGGAAGGAGTCATTTGAAGGCATGCCAATATTTGCCATTTAAACACACCTTCAAAGCATAGAGAGATAGAGTTCTTTGTTTGGTTCTTTTCATCCATCCTCCCTTGTAATTACGCACTTGATTACCTTGGTATCAAGTTGTGTGTAGGCTAGGATTGGATTTCGTTCTTTATCTCTTGTTCCATAGAGCTCATATTGTTATAGCCATAGGGAACATTTCGGCTTTGTAAATTCATTGTTCATAGTGATTATAAAGTCTTGCCTAAGCGGCATCCTCAAGTTATATTATTTATATAACTTGAGAAAAACAATTTTGGTGTTATTATTCCGCTGCAATCTCTTTACAAAATTGTTTTTATATTCGAAGTGTGTGTGTGCTATCCCAAGTGCTATCGTTGGTGTTGTTATCACCTTGGATATCACTTGTGATTTTGTCCATGACAATTTCACAGCCGAGATACCCCAATTTCGTTCGATGAACTCCACTAAAAACTCCTCAACAGAGAGTTATCTCTCAAACATCGAACACCCACCACCAGCACCTTCCCTGCCACCATTACCTATGCTTCTAAAAATCCTCCCCCAAATCGTTCCTATAACCAAAAACATAACCCACCCTCCTACAACCCTAATCCCACACCTCCTCCCAACTTCAACCCACAAAACCCTCAAACTCCGTATAAAGGCCGTTGCCAGTGGTGTCGCAATGACGACCACTTTCTTTCCCAATGCCCCTCATTCCGCCAACTCTACCCTAACGCCAATTTTCCCACACCCAACCCCACTCCTCATCAACCTAATTCCAACCAATGCCGAACCTTTAACCCAAACTATAACCCTTGGCAACAATACCATGGCAACTCTTCCTTTCAACCTACTGCCTACTCCACTTCCACCTCAAACCAAACCCCACCAAATTGGCTCTTTGACAGTGGAGCTACGCATCATGTGACCAATGATCTGAATAACTTGGCCCTTCATTCTCCTTATGATGGAATGGAAGAACTTCTCGTTGGTGATGGTTCGGGCCTCAATATCTCCAATGCTGGTTCAACTTCTTTTCTTACTTCTACATCCCCTTTACTTCTCAATAATGTTCTTCATGTTTCTCATGTGTGTCGCAACATAATATCTATATCTAGGTTGTGTCAAGATAATAATGTCTCTGTCATCTTCTCACATAACTCATTTCTTGTGAAGGACCTTTAAACGAGAGAAACTCTTCTTCAAGGCAATTCTAGCTCTGGTGTTTATGAATGGATTCCAAAGTCTCCTGTTGTTCAATCCACAACTTCATCCTCCATTATCAATTGACATCATAGATTAGGGCACCCATCTTATTCAATTTTACGTTCTCTTAGTTCTTCGTTCAATTTGGATATTCCTAGGACTTCTAATTTTCATTGCAATGCTTGTGATTGTAATAAGAGTCATAAATTAGCCTTTAATGAAAATTCTCTTTCTTCCGTTGGACCTCTTGATTTGATATATAGTAATGTTTGGACGTCTCCTCTCTTATCTTAAGATGGTATCAGAGCAGGTTCTTTACACGTGCAGGCCCAACGGCCCACGATGTTACTCTGCGCCACCCGATTAATAAGTACACGTTGTAAGCTTTGGCAAAGTCCGCTACACGTGAGGGGGCGTGTTAGAGATATTATCCCACATTAGAAATTGACAAACCTTGCCTCTAATATACTCCCTCCGTCCCGTCTGAAGCTTCACCTTTTACCCAAATGGGTGTCCCGGTAGAAGCTTCAATATTCCTAAAATGGAAAAGATTTATTAATATTCTATTATACATACCCCACTTCTCATACTCACATTCATAAATTGTGAGGCCTACTTGTTATATCCACTAACTTTTTCCTCTCACATATTTAAATTGTGGGTCCCACTTGTCATACTCACTCACTTATTCTCTCTCACAACCATTTTCCACTCAACACTTTTCTTAAATTTTGTGTCACTCCTAAAATGGTGAAGCTTGGGCTGGGGCGGAGGGAGTATAAAGATCCTGGGCCACTCTCCTTAGTACCAATTGGTTTTAAGGTGGAACCTCAGACTTTAAGATGTGTGTGTTTAGAGAGGGTGTAATAAAATGAAGTTGAGGGGAAGGAGAAGAGGGGGAGCTTAGGAATGTTTGGGATATTACAACTTCGGGAGAATTCAGTTTTTGAAATACAAAAAAGGTTGTTCCTTGAAAGGAATAACATCTAGGAAGGAGGACCTTGGTTAATTTTTCCCTTTATAAATGGAGATAAAAGGCTAAAAGAAAATCATATTCTTAATAAAAAAAAATTATAAAATAATTTTAATAAAATAAAGATTCAATTTTAGTCATAAGATTCAAATGCCATCATCCTACTGAACAGTATAAACTGAGATACGAACATGGGCTTGTTCGGGTAAAGCCCAAGTGGATTAGGTCATAAACAATATCCATTAGTTTAGCTACGAGGTAAGACATGGGCTTCCTCGTCCATCTATCTCGGCATCAACAAGGCCGACCAAGGCTCAGCCAGCGAGCATAAACAAAGTCCAACTCAAAGTGTCGAGGAGACCTCCCTCGTAGGACGAGATCATCTCCCTTGAGGATGAGGTGCCTTCCACGAATATAATATCATCACGACGGGCTCCACTTATTTCTCATCTCTTTCCCGGCTCATCATGGACCGAGGTGGCCATGTATGATGATGAAGGGAATATATGTATCTCGGCATACCGAATGGGCAGTTTATCAGTCTTATCCCAATAAGGACATTAAGCAATTATAATCTTATCAGGATTGTAACCACCTCCTATATCAATTCAAGTCAAATAAGGACTCTCCAACAGATATAATCCTCCTAAAATTATATCTTATCTCTTTACAGTCCAAGTTCAACATGAATTTCACATATCCATCACTATAAATGCAAGCCATTATTTTCATATTTTGGTACGTTATCTCTTTGACTCGAAGTTCTGTCAATTTGATTTCTCAATATACAAACAGTGAACTTACTCTCACGCCGGAGGGCCTTCGCCGGTGAAGCCCCGGCTTAGTTTACGTTTTTGTCTTATTTTCATTTTCAGACTATTCAATCGCCGGAGTACAATCGACCGCTGAATTTGGACTGATTCGATCTTTTTGGCAGCATCAGTTATAAATAATTTTAATAAAATAAAGATTCAAATGCCATCATCCTACTATTGTGCAATCAAATGGCAAGGGTCTTGAATCCATGAACAACTCGGGCACATTTTTATGATGAAATTGATTGAATACTTGCAAACCATTGACAATGTGCCCTTAAAGTGAAATTGAACATAAATATGAACATCCATTTATCTGAACTTTCATTGACAAAATAGGAATGGTCAACATATAGCATCCTTATAAGACATTGAGCAAAGTTCAGGGACTAAATTTCATACTAATCAGTAAAGAAAATGAATGTAAAAAATAATAGCAAAACATCTCAAAACAATGTTTTTTTTCCTCATTTAATTATTTTATAAAAAAAATTCTAAATGACAAGTTTTGAAAAGTATTTGCATAAACGACCAACTTCGGTTAACTCGCTAATGGCGGTAGCGTGTTTACACGTTTTCTCGCTAAATCTCACTATTACTAGTAGCGAGTTTTGTGAAACTCGCTACTGGCAATATCGTGTTTACCTTTTTTTCTTTTTAAACTCGCTAATGCTATTATCAAGTTTCATCGAACTTGATTATTTTTTTCAAATACTTTTCAAGACTTATTAATTGATTAGGGGAATACTTTTAAAAAATAATAAAATAAGTAAAAAAAATCCAAAAACACTAAGCACATAACTGAAAATGCAACATGAAACCAAAAAAGAATGGGAAAAACCATATTTTAGTCACTGAAGTTTAACCTTTTTCAAAATATTATCACTGAACTATTTTTTTCAAAATATTCTCACCAAACTTCCTCAGTTTTCAAAATTTGCTCACTCCGTCAACAAATTCGCTAAATATTTAACAAAATTTAGCCATAAGACCTCACATAACTATTTTCATTAAATACGATTTAGGGGGAATGTGTTTTTGGAAAAATTAATTTGTAATATTTCCTATGAACTATTAACTAATGACATTTCGCATTAATTAATATGTAGTCTTCATCATACATGTCGACAATGTCGACAATGTTAACATATTGATGAAAAACTTAACGAGCATTAGTCACGTTAAGTCATGTAACTAAATTTCTTTAGGTTTCTATCAAATTTGTTAATGAGGTGAGCACATTTTAAAAATTATGAATGTTCGTTGAGAACATTTTGAAAAATATTTGTTCAGTAAAATATTTTTGCTAAAAATAAATTAAGAATAAATATCTCTCAGTCACTAACACACAAAAACAACTTGGCACAGCACATGCCCAACTAGTTGTGCATGTTATATGTCTCTTCACAAGAATCAATCACAACTGTCAACTTGAACATATTGTCTTCATTACCAAAAATAACCCCACCTCACTGTAATCCCTTTGTACAAACTGCCTTTTGTTGTCACCACACCTAGCCCTTTCACTCACCACTCAATATTCATGTCCCTTCCCTTTCCAGATTGGATCTATAGCAAACACATTGACCCCTCCTTCAGTCCACAACTTATACTGGCCCCACCCCACAATAGTGAGTTCGGAACCGAAAACAAAACAGTCTCGACTGCATAGCAGTCATATTATATGAAGGAAAATCTTAAATTTGAAAACATAATTGAACGTGAGAAATGAATTATTAAAAATTCATTGAAATTGAAATTGAAAAGAAATAAGATTATCCTCGAAGTTATCTGTTGTGCAATTTGACTGTACGTAGATCCGACCCTAGATCCAACAACCAAGAGAGCTTAGGATCTTAACTTGAATCACAACAAAAGTATCTATGTAGATACAAGAAACTTGTGTATCTAGCAACAACTCAAGAGAGCATATAAATTGATATTTCCAGGCTGTAAAGAAAAAGGCACCCCATTTTTATATACCAATTCATTCAAGTCACAAGTTCACAAACACCCTCCAAAAAGTAACCATACAAAATGAAAAAGACATAAATTCCTTAACCTTAATCTTACATAACCCCATTTCATGAGAAACCAAGCCCTTCCCATTCACTTCAATTCTTGCACCAATTGCATCGATTAGACCCTTTTCGGATCCTATAATTCCATTGCCAGATTCTGATTAGACCCTTTTCAGATCCTTCTCCTGACAACCTCGTGCACTACACTGTGTACCAGGTTGTCCATTTGTCGGTCCGACACTGTCAGACTAGTTCTAGCTAACATTTAAAGCTTAAACAACAAGTTGTTGTTGTTGTTGTTGAGATTGTTCATCATCTTCATTATAACACAAGTGGAGCTTTGGTGATTTTGCTGGAATATTGAGTGGAGGTTGGAGAAACATCTCTTTTTGTAGATAGGAACAATAAGTATGAAATGTGGTGGGGCTCACATTCAAGTGGAACCCTAGTCCAAATAGGAAATCCACTTCAAGAAAATTGATCTCTGTTGTACTGATTCCTCCAACTTTAGCATAATATGCATTGTTGTAGTACCTGAAAAATATTATTGCAAATTAAAAAAATGAGGAACCTTTAGTTGATTATTATTAATATTATTATTAGAAATAAAGCTTCAAAGTAATGGAATTTTGCAAAATTACTAAACTACCCTTTTAATGAATTATTAATTACTAAACAGTTGCCCAACTTGCATTTAGGGAAATTTTGAATTTATAACGTTTGTTGAGCTTTAGCTTTCAAACATAAGTGCAAACCCAATTATGCAATCAAACTGGACTAAAAAGATGGTAATTCTGCCTGGAGAAGCAAAATTAGCAAAATGGAAATAAAAAACGGAGGATTAGGTTGGGATGCAACTCGAGGACTTCCGAGTGTAACTCATCTCAGTATTAATCTCGTTAAATAATTGCGGAGTTTTGATAGAAACTTATACATCACCCACCCCACCCAAATCAGCAAATGCATTTATCGTCATTGAACGGTATAAACCGAGAACGTTTTTGGCATCATCAGTTATAAATTCATGAACTCAAATTTTCTAAATTGAACAAACACATACAAAATAAATATAATAATGGAAATCCCATATTCAAAAATAAACAAAAAGAAGCTTAGTTCATCAAGAATCCTTCCAAATGAGAAAAACAGAGGAGGGAAAACAGAATTCAAGATTTTCAAATTCCCACAAATTAAACAGCAAATCATCACCCAATCAAACATGAATTCAATCAGAAAATCCAAAATATGAAAGACCCATGAAAATTTTTTCGCAATTCAATTGTATTATGAAAAATTTAGAGTTGAAAAAAGCTTGCTTACATATCATCCAAGAACTTGGCAGCGACCATGACACTAGTGATAAGCAACCGATGAACATTAAACGAATTAATAGGCAACCCCGGCTGTCTCTGCGTAAACCGATCAAGATAAACATAAGCAACAACGAAACACGAATTACTACAATTCGCGTACTTGAAAATCCTCTCTAAGTATGTCTGAACTGAGATATTTGGCCTAGATAAGCCATGGAAGGCCGTGATCTTCTGAGGTTGAAACCTACGGTTAAGATCGTTCGATTCGGCTACCCGCTCGAGGAGAGAAGAGAGGAAGGTGATGAGGTTGGACATGGCGGCAGGGCTCTCCAATTCTGCCATTGTTGAAGGAAGGAGAGGAAATGGAGAAATGGGAGATTTTTGAATTTGTTTTGACGTTAGGATTGTTATTATTGTGGTTTTTTAACTGTGTATATAACAACATGTAGGGGGTGGTCGTTATTAGGTGGGTATTTTAAATTTTTTGTTGACAAGTTTGCCCTTGGGGAATTATTGTTATGACATTTATGGACATATATTTGTTGTAGTAAAGGTGAAGTTTGGTTGTGTGGTCGATCCATCGTGATCTACCAAAGAGGGTGGTTGTGTGGTCGATCCATCGTAATCTACCAAAGGGTATACTCTCTCTTCCTTCGTCCCACCCGAAAATTCAAAATTAAAGAAAAATTTGTCAAGATTTTTTACATTTTGACCAAAAAATTTAGAGAAAATTTGATTATCCGAATAAAAATCTAAAAAAAGTTATAGATCCAGCGTTTAAAATACTCTCAAAAATAATTTTAAGTTTTTCATTTGATTAATCAAATTTTCCGTAAATTCTTAGTTACATTGCAAGAAAGTTGACAAAATTTTATTCACTCTGATCTTTCGGGTGGGACGGATAGATTTATGATTTTACCCCAAGTTTTTAAAATTATTGCATTTGTCACAATAGAATTTATGTGTACTTTTCTTATTATCATCTTGGAGGGTTTTTTTTTTCAAAAAATTAAATAAATAAATAAAAATAATTACACAATGTGAATAGCAACCTTAATTTTATTCCATTTTATTTGAACTCAAACTTTGTTAACAATATGTTAGGCATTTCAATTCCATTTGTTCATTTTAAAAGTAAAATCAATTAAGCCGAGCATAATTTACTCTTGCGATTGCTAGTCAATTGTTTGCAATTGATAAGCCAAATATACTCCGAAGGTAAAAAAAAAAAAAAAACTAAAAGATATTCAAACTAATTTTTTAGCCAAAATTTAGGGAGAAACTCGTTTCTCCATAAGTTATGGAGAAACGAGTATCCAAAACCTTTTGAAAGGATATCCAGAAATTTTGTATTGGCCATGACCTTTTGAAAGGATATCCAGAATCTTTTGAAAGGTTTCTGGATATCCAGAACCTTTCGAAATGATATCCAGAAATTTTGTATTGGTCATGACCTTGGCCCATGGCCTTGGCTTGGGCAATTAATATTCAGAAACCTTCAAAATGAATATTCAGAAACCTTCAAAATATTTCTGGATATTCATTTGATGATTTCTGGATATACATTTGAAGGTTTCTGGATATCCAGAAACCTTCAATAAGCAATTTCTGGACATGCACCTAACACATTTCTGGATATTCACATACTTCTGGATATGCACCTAACACATTTCTGGATTGCCAGTTTAAAGTTTCTGGATATTCATTTTGAAGGTTTCTGGATACTCATTTGAATGTTTCTGGATATTCATTTGATGGTTTCTGAATAACATTTGAAGGTTTCTGGATACTCATTTTATATTTCTGCCCATGATCAATTGTGTGTTAAATCTATATCCAGAATCCAGTGAAAAGTATATCCAGAAATCACTAAAAAGTATATCCAGAAATTAAGAGAAAGGATATCCAAAAATTCTGGATATCATGATCAAATGGTTCTGGATATCCAGAACCTTTGAGACTGATATCCAGAAGTTTTGAAAAAACACGTTTCTCCATAATTTATGGAGAAACGCGTTTCTCCATAATTTATGGAGAAACGCGTTTCTCTGAAGACCTACTCAATTTCTTATTTAGCATAGACAATCAGAAATAGGATCAATATTTTGGTTCTTTGAAAATTTAATATAAAGACCAGACTAATATATGTAAAAATTAAAACATTAATTGCATAATATTTATTTGTTGGGCATGTATTTTCAAAAAAAAAAAAAAAAAAAAAAAAAAACTATTTGATTGAGTTCGAAGAAATAAATTATATATACTCCCTCCGTCACATAGTAATATGATAAAAAAAAAAAAAAAAAAAAAAAACTTATTTTAGTCGTTGCAAAGTAATCAGCAAAGTCTCAAAAGGAAAATGGAACTCACTTGTTATACTCACAACAATTATTCATTTATTTTATTTTCTCTCTCTTATCCAACCATTTACACTCACAATACATCATCTTTTATACGTTTTTTCTTAATTCTTATGTCAAGTAAAATTGTGTATATTTTTGAGACTGAGGAAATATGTTGGTTTGGTTCGATTTCAACCTTATTCTTGACTCTTTAGAATCACTAGATCAGTGAGTATACTGTAATTATGAAATTGAAACCAAAACTCAAAATACAAAATACTAGTTGAATTCATTTTGATTGATTCAGTCCAATTTAAGAAAACAAAAAATAAAAATTCTTCAACAACCCTAATTGTAGGGGGGGGGGGAGGGTATGTTAAGAGTAGTACATATTACCTCTAACACATGTATTTTAAAATATTTACTACTTTCTCGGTTCCACTTCAAATTAAACTTTTTTTTTTCATCCGTGTCACCTCCGAACTTTTCAAAATGTCAAAAAAAAATCAATATGCCTTTTACTCGTTCTCTGTCCTACTTTACTTTTTTACTTATAATACCAATCAACTTACCATTTTACCCGATCATTCTCTCTTTTACTTTAATTATCATAATCACAATACATTTATTCTATCTCATTTTTTTTCTTAATCATTATTATGTGTCCAAAAAGTTATCACGGTTTAAAATTAAAGTGGGACGAAGACGAAAAGGTACAACTCAAAAGTTTGGTTTTACATCTAGAATTAGAATTAGGCACATTGATTGGGTTCAAAAATTAAGTTGATTTAGAGGGAAAGAAATGGAGATTAATGTGGGTAATGATTAGCCAAAGAAATTGATATATTAATGGACATGAGTGATGGGTCACCCTTTCTTATCATGTGATTACATGTGGATTAAATAGTGATTTTAACATTTAGTGTGGGACCCACTTTGAGAGTCTAGCATGTTATGTGATTCGTAGACTACAAGTATAAATAAAAGTATTGGACCATGACATAATGAGGATTTGTTTTAGATCTACCATTAGTTACACTTGCTCATGTCGGTTCTTGGATTTTGTTTGTTACACACCACAATTTTGGGATTTTTATTTAATTTCATGTTTATTTTCGATGTAATTTTAATTATTCTTATTTTAGAATGAATTAAAAATAAAAATTATTAAAAAATAGATGGAGTGATCATCTTATTATTACTTTTAAAACTAGAAAAAATATCATTATCATTAAAAATATTAAGATTATGATTTTGATCCCATTTTCTTATTAAATAAATAAAACTTGATACGCGCAAGCTTGTTAATCAAATTCGTATTATATATATTATAATTAATGCTCTCTCACTCACAAATTATTTTGACACTAAGGCTTTGTTGTTGTTGTTGCTGATCTCTCACTCACAAACAAATACTCCTTTCATCTCATTATGATTAGCCACAAAACAAAATCACATAACTTAACAAATTTTAATAAATGTTTTATTTAATTTTTACATTTTCAGTTATACCCTTCCTTAATTATGACATGAGAATTCGTTCATCTTTAATTGATTAGTTAAATGTAAAATATAAATAAGGATATAACAGAAAAATAAAATATAAATTTGCATTGGGTTATAAGTGACTAAATAAAATGAGAAACAAAAATAGAAATATGATCAAGCAAAATGAGACGGAGAGCATAACATATTTACATATAATTTGAAAGTTTTGGTACCCCAAATCAACTAGCCAAAACACAAAAAAATTCAAAAATAATAAATTGTCATACAACAAATTTTGGATCGAAGTTTCTAACATTCGACAGAACATTTCGAAAAATTCGGTGGAATAAAGAAAATTATTAGTTATATTAATTATAACTATCGAAAAGGTGAAGACTGATATTTGATCAAATTTCACGAACTAGCATCGAATTTAACCACAAATTAGAATGAGAACAAATGACAAGAACCTAATTAATTAAGAGATTCAAGAACGTGGTTAAGCTTGTGATTAGTTCTTGAACATGGAAGATCATGTGCCCAGCCTAGCACATTGTATTATTCTTTTGGCATAGCAAAACTATCATTTCTTGATAACACTTATGTTACCTTTCGAGCAAGGGCATCATTTTTATTTAATTTTTGCCTACTTTTTCTTATAGGACTTATTAAAAGTGATAAACCTAGGCTTGGTATAAGTGTACCATGCATTTTCAAAATCACCTGGTTCATGACCTCTTTACAAAGAAACCAAATATTTCAAGATTTATGATCGAGTAAATGGCTTTTTTGCCATGTGTACTATTTCATATTAATATTCGTACTATTGGAACGATAAATGTAACTTGCGTACTATTGATTTATTAACAAAATTTATCAAAGTCGTTAAAAATGTTAATGAACGTTAGAGGGCGTTAGTAACTTAACGGATATTATTATCAAAATTTTCAAATTGTCCCCATAATGCTTTCTAATCTCTTAATAAAGTACTAAAATGACATATTTACCTTTATTTATCGAATAACAGTATGACACACACAATTACCACTAAAATTCTAATTATGCATCGAACATTTCAAACCTTTTTAATTATCTCTCTTCATTTACTCCCAATTTTGAAACCCTCCTTTACTCATTCATCTACTTCGCCCCACCCTAGTTCCCCGTCGCACCCCTGCCTCGGCCACACACCATAGCGTCAAGTCAATGGCCACCTATTCTTCTTCTCCTCTCGCCCTTTCTCGTCTTCTCCAATATTCGTCATCGCTCAGTAATGTCATCTTCTCAAACACGGCCGCACTATCCAGATTTGACACAGCTTCGGCCTCCCCAATCTCTTTGGAAAAGGGGAAGGAAAAGGAAAAGGTTTGGGAATCAAGTCAGGAGGAGAGGTGAGGGTTTTCAAATTTGACCGGGAGAAGGAGATTTATTGTGGTTAATTAAGCCTTTAAAAAGGAGAACAAGATTTTCTTTTGGGGGGAGGGTGGTAGATTGGTGGGGCTACACTGTGCTGGCCGGTGATTGAATGGTGGTGATGGGTGTTTTGGTTTAAAAACAAAAAGAAGAAGAAATTAATTTTGACTAGCACAGTGTAGCCTCACCATTCAACCACCGGCCAGCACAGTGTAGCCCCACCACCACCACCATTCAACAAAGTTATTTGATAAACAAAGTTAAATAGGTCATTTTAGTATCCAGTTAAGTGAGTTAAAAATCTGTTTGGTTATGGTGGCAATTTGAAAATTTTGATATTAATATATGTTTAGTTATTAACGCCCATTTAACGTCCATTAATATTTTGTACAATTTTGATTAGTTTTGCTAATAAATCAATAGTATACATGTTATATTTTTTATTCCGATAGTACTAAAGTTAATATGAAAATTTGGGATAGTTTAGGATGACAAAATAAGTTGTTTGCTCATTTATAATCATTTAAAACTACAATTATAAAAATGAAATTGTGAAATAGACAAAAATATGAACATGAAACCAGGGAGTCAAGTTTGCTTTAAAACTAAATACTATAATTACAACATTCGGATTTATCGTAAGAGGAAGTCAAAAAATTATTTAGTTCAAATTTTACTGAAAATTAAGGGATCAAATTATTAAATTTGCTAGTTTTAATGAAATTAGTTGCCCCCATTACATCAATAATGGAGTGCATCACTGAAAGAAGTATCCAGAATTCCAGTCATACTTGTAAACTATTTAATTAACAAAATATTAATGTATTTGTCGTTTATACATATACATATACTCCCTCCGTCCCACTATACTTGACACTTCTTTCCATTTTGGGCCGTCCCACTATACTTGACACCTTCCAAAAATAACCAAGTTTTAATATTTTTATATTCACTCTACCCCACCACTCATTCTCTCTCTTCATTTTCTACCACACATTTATTCAACCAACACTACTATTTACCCCACTCATTCTCTCTCTTCATTTTCCACCACACATTTTTTTTATTTTATTCTTTTTCTTTGATTTTTGAACCCACCCCTTGGGTGTCAAGTATAGTGGGACGGAGGGAGTATATATATATATATAAATAAAGACTTAATATATTTTTAATATTTTTAATATTTTTAATATAATAAATACTCCAGTGTAATATAATATGATATACAAGCTAGCTGGGAGATTGGGGTACGTTTATTTTGACAATTTGGGAGCATTGCTGTTCAATTAGCTCAATAATTAATGTTTGATGAATAAAATAAGACATGATTTATTTTAATCCGTTCTGGTGTGTTAGGAGATACTCGTATTATTTTACATCGAAAATTGACAAATCTTGATTATCAACATACTCCCTCTGTCCCATAAAATCTTACCCATTTTGCTATTTTGGGCGTCCCACTTTAAAGTTCCACTTTCTTAAAAAGGAAACTTTTTAATACTTTTTTATTCATGTGACTCACTTGTCATAGTCACAACAATTATCCACTTACTATTCTCTACCCCACTTTCTCTCTCCTATCCACTCACAACTCCTATTTTAATAACATTATATACTCCCTCCGTCCCATTAATAACTTCATCTTTTGCCATTTTGGGTCTCCCATTTAAAGCTTCACATTTTCTTTTTTGGCAAAAAATCGTTACTATTCCATCCACTCATTTTCTCTCCTATTTTACTATTACACTCACAACATTTTTCAAATTTACTATTTTCTCCACTCATTCTCTCTCCTATTTTACTATTACACTCACATCATTTTCTCCATCCTTAATTTGCGTGTCAGACCAAAAAGGGTGAACTAATTACTGGGACAGAGGGAGTATATTCACTCTTTATTTTTCGTTCTCAACAGTTAATGGGTAAGTTAATGTGGGATGGGGAAAGTATAGAGATGTTGAGTCACTTTCAGTAACATCAATTGATTTTAATGTGTAACCTCAAACTCTAATATGATATCAGAACAAGCCTGATACACGTTAAGACCCAACGCACTAATTTATTCCACACCACTCAGATAAATAAGTATACGCTGTAAGGTTTGTCAAACTCTCAGACTTTAAGATAGTGAACCATACTTTATCTTAAAAGAAAAATCATTAAAAAAATATTCTATACATCTAAACGGATTTTTTCTCAAATAATTCATTTTTAAAATTATATACTTTTTTCGTCCCAGTTTAAGCTTCACCAATTACTCAAAAAGGCATCCCGTTACAAATTTCACCTTTCCTAAAATGGAAAAGGTTTATTAATATTTTATTATATCTACTAGCTTTTCTCTCTCACACATTTAAATTATGGGTCTCACTTGTCATATCCACTCACTTCTTCCCTCTCACAATCCTTCTCCCATTCCCATTATTTTTTAATATATATATTGCTTTCTTAATATTTGTGTCTCATCAAAATGGTGAAGCTTAATTCGGGACGAATGGAGCATTTACAATTATGACTTACTGCTCAAACTTTTGTCCAAAATGTCCCACTTTTTTAAACTCGCCACACCGTGTAGCGAGTTTAACTTTGACAGGTCAAACTCGCTACACGGTGTAGCGAGTTCCAAGTAATTAAGACTTAACCGTTTGACATTAATTAGGGCAATTAATTTTTGATAACTCACTACACCGTGTAGTGAGTTATCAAAAAACCCTTTTCGACTTACAGTCTTCATCTTCCTTTCAAACAAACAAAAAAAAACCTCACTCTCTCTCTACACCACACAGCCGCCGAAGAAGAAGAACAAGATTGTATCCGAAGGAGTTAATCATTTCAAAGGGAGGTTCTTTTTCATCTCACACTTATTCGCTTGTAAGCCCTTTTACCCTTTTACCATTTTTGTTATTTCATTGTAGTTTGTTTGTGAGTTTTGTTGGAAAACTGATTTGGAGTTGGACATTAGGGCTTGATAGCCACATCAAAAGGTAAAACTATTGTTAATTAGAGTTAGTGTTTATAAAGAGTTGAGCGCTGATTGTTGAATTACGAAACGACAAAATCTGTTTCTATAAATTGTCGTCGTCTATCTTCTTCTTAAGTTTCTTCCATAAATGAAAACAAACTAGACTCAACATCTTCTTAACCGAATATGACACCATGTACGTAATTTTCCAAAGTTTTATTGGGTTTTCAAATGAGGAGAGATTTTAAATTAATCTAAACCATAGAGGTTAAGGGTGAAACTAAACCATTTTGAACTGTTACATTCTTTTTCAAGAGAAAAAATTGGAAAAGGTAAATTATAACCATGTTCGTTAAAATTCATGAATTTTTTCTGTTCTTTTTTTTAGTGTTTATTGCCTTATATGTCTTGCCACAAAATGAATATTATTTTTCAACCAAAACTGAGTATACAAATTCATGTAATGTCAACTTTAAAAAGTCAAAGAGGTCGTGTCTAGCTCAATTGACATTCGATTTCCCTTTAAATACGATATCTCAAATATTTAAACACCACCATATGCAATTTTTATCAATTTCTTATAATAAATTAAGTTATTTATATGATGTTATGCTGATTGAATGAATGTGAATTTGCTTTGGGGGTAATTTTGGATTGAGTAGTTTATTAAAGATTGAATCTTTTTCTTGTGTGTGTCGTTTTTAATTGGATTTTTAGATATGAAAATAGAGTTGAATATGGATGGTGTGTTGTGGAATGATGAGGATAAAGCACTTGTTGCTTCTGTATTGGACACTCGAGCTTTCGATTTTTTGATTTATTTTCCAGTTTATGCTGAATGTTCTTTAATTTCAATACTTTGCTAGTATGTTTTAGCTTATTGTCATACCTCTTAACAACCTAAATCCATATGTTACAACCACCTAGACGAAAAACTAATGTTGAAAAAGTAGAAAAAAAGAACAATTTACTTATTTCAAATTAAGTACTTATAAGGTATATAGGTTGGAGACCAGCACAGCCAAGGTGATTCATATTCAACCACGTAATCACTTTCACGTGTGAATTAAACATATGAGGCACGTGTATGAGTTGATATACAGTGTGGCGGGTAGAATAATAACCACGTACCTATAAAGTATTTAGGAAATAATGAGTATTCAAAAAAGTCAAATTTTATTGCCTCGTATGTTTTATAGTTATTAAAAAATTTACTTATTTCAAAAGAACAATTTACTTATTTCAAAAGAAGTACTTATAATGTATATAGGTTGGAAATCAGCACAGCTGAAGTGATTCGTGTTCAACCACGTAATCACTTTTACGTATGAATTAAACATACGAGGCAGCTGTATGAGTTGATATATAGTGTGGCGGGTAGAACAATAACCATGTAACTACAAAGTATTTAGGAAATAATGAATATAGAAGAAACACAGTTTACAAAAAAATGATTATTAATTACCAACCTTGATATTGAAATAAACAGATGAATTCCTTCATTGATCCCGGGCCTATCGATGCCTCTTTGTTGACCCAGCATGGGAACCATAAAGCTCGGTTTATTTGGGCCGGTGTGGAGGTTGCTAGTCCCCTGTCTTTTCGTCGTGGTGCCTCCTTGCCGGACGTATTAGCTCTTAGGATATTTTCCAGACTAACCGAGTGCAGCTTTAGTGGAGTTCACTACATAGGGAGAGTTCAGTACGATTATGGGTTGCTGAAGGCTTTGATCGAGAGATGGTGTCCGGAGACCCATACATTCCACCTCCCGGTTGGTGAGATAACGATCACCCTAGAGAATATCGGTATGATTTCCGGGTTGCTGATTGATGGGGATGTTGTTACTGATGTTGGGTACCCAGCACATTTAGACTAGCGGGGTATCTGTCAGCAGCTTTTAGGGGTTGTCCCTGATCCCGGAGATATAGATGGGAGTAGTCTTAAGCTCAGGTGAATTACGAGCCATTTCTCACACTTCCATGACCTTGCCGATGATACTGCTCTAGACATTGTGGATATGTACGTACGGGCATATATCATGCTCGCCTTGGGTTTTACGGTCATGCCTGATCGTACGAACAACAAGTTTAAGTTGTGTTATCTCCCTCTGCTTGGGGATGTTTCTAGGGTCATCCAGTACAGTTGGGAAAGTGCGTCGCTCGCTTTCCTATATCGAGAGCTGTGTAGTGCGACTAACCCTCAGACGAAACAGTGCGGAGGATTTCTCAACGTTCTACAGGTATGTTTATCTCATTTTAATGTTCATTATGTTGTTGTTTTTAAGTTTGATTTCAAATTAGCTGCATTATTTATAGTATTTGATATATATTTAATTGATATATATTTGGGCTTGGGAGCGATTGAGATGTGTGCAACCGCATATCCGTAGTCGATTCAGAGATCCAGACTATGTGCTCATGCCCCTCGAATGCAGGTATACATATACCATACGTTATTTTCTCGTTGTTTTTTTTTAACTTTTTATTATAATTATTCTGTTTATGAAATTTCAGGTGGACCCAGACATCACTGTATCTGAAGGAGGTTACTGCACATAACATGCGAGGCTATCGTGATCAGCTGACCAAGCTAACCGATGATCAGGTTGTGTGGCAGCCTTATGCAGAGAGATACGCTCCGCCCTACTGCACTCAGAGCATCTGTAGTCATGCCATTTCAAAATTGTGGCAAGCCATCCCTATCTCCTCCAACTCAGCTCCACGTCATCAGTCATCAATAACACAACTCCAAACAATTTTATCTTCATTCATGACAAAAGTCATCAGTTTCTCTCTCCATTTATTTATTATATCCCACCATATTTTCTCTTTCCTACTCATATATATTAACATTTATTACTACTATATATAATTATTAATTATTGTATTATATAAATGATTAATTATAAATTTCATTATAATTATAGAGGGTGATAAAATATTAATAATGGTAGTTTTTCAATATTCTTGTATTTTTATTATTTTTTATATGTTAATTGCAAATTTTGTTGAAAAAATTAATTTTAAATGTCTGACACGTGTCACCCTCTAATTGATCAATTGCCTTGATTTTCATTTTTCCATGCATGCCGTGAATGTCGTCTGGCAAAAAAAAAAGTCATTCATGACTTTTGTAAAAGTCATGAATGTGCCAAGTCTTCCTTGTTAAATCAGCCATGACATTTGAAAATGTCATGGTTGTGGATGCTCTGAGTCAGGACATATGGTTGGCAAAGGTCCCTCTCGTATGCTTTGAGAGGATCGAGTGGCATCTACCGGATCGTGTTATGAGGCAGTTTGGCCTGCTGCAGGGGGTCCCAGAATCGTGCAACACTCGCCCGAACTTGTACAGTTGTGATCGGCAGGGAAACAATACCGTGATTTGGAGCGACCGCCATCAACAACATATATCACTCTGGGAACAGCGGCGACAATTTCTGGTTTTCGGGGTCTACGACATTCACGATATGCATTACACCGATCAATATATGATATGGTATCGGAGCATAACATATATGTTTGTGCAGAACCTCACTCATATAGAGGAGGCTGGATACCGGTCGGCTGCCCCTGCCCTAGAGTTTATGGTAAGTTTTTACATTTTTCAAGTTATTATTTCTAGTTTTTTTTTAACAAAACTTCAATTATTAACTTATGTCACTCATACTTATATTTATTTTTGATATAAAAACAGGTGCAGACTCTTCGGCGCTTGCATGTCGACAATGAGGCGGAGGAGCATCTCAGACAAGCTTCAATGCGGGCGACTATTACATATGAGCTCACGGGAGTTAGGGAGCACCAACGCCTTTAGTCTGCTGCAACACCTCCCCCACCGGTAGATCGCGCACAGGGGGTAGAACAACCTCGACAGCGTCGGGTTAGACGTCGTGCACAGCCACGGCCACAACCCCAAATGGACTTGCACGATGAGCCAAAGCCCGAGCCTTAAGCCCAGACCCAGACCTAGGATGATGGACAATATGAATGGCAGTCACAGTCACAGTGGACTCAGACTCAGAGTCAATTTTATGGTAGTGGGAGTGGGGGTGAGAGTGTGTGGGGGGATGGGGGTGGCTGGGGGAGTGGGTGTGGCTGGGGGAGTGAGAGTGGGTGGGAGAGTGGGAGTGGGAGTGAAAGTGAGAGTGGGAGTGGGTGGAGTGCCCAGCCAGACCCTTCCCCTGGATTCACTATGGGCTTCGGACTATACTCGAGTGGAAGTGGCTTTGGGCTTCCTTCTTCTATATCACAAGCAGGGTTCCGCCCCTTCTCCGATCCGGCTGCGACTACGTCTAATGGGGTACAACTTACCCCTACTCAACGAGATGAGTTCATTAGAAGAGGGTTTCGGCAGCGGAATCCGACGAGTAAGTACACCCCGTCTGACTACGAGAGGAGGAATAGGTGAAACTTTTTTTTTAGATGTAATGAAACTTTGTAGTGTTAGTTGTTATTTGGATGTTTTATTTGTAATAACTAAACTATGATTTTTTTAGTTTTTATTTGGATATTTGCATTTTTTTTTACACTTTCTACACATTTATGTAGATGTGTAGGTGTGGGTTATGGTATATTGTACAAGTTTAGTGTTTCATAATATATTGGATATTGGAGATGTTGCATTGGATTTGGGATTATGTTTGGTTTGGTTGTGTGCAGCAGGTTGTTTGGCTTGGTTGTTTGTTGTTTGCAACATATTTTTTGGTTTGGTTTTGGTTTGGTTGCTTTGTTTGCAGCAGGTGTTTTTGTTTTGATTTGGTTGTTTTCAGGTGGTTGCTGAAGATTGATGCTGCTGTGGAATGAAGTTCAAGTGAACTCGCTACACGCTGTAGGGATTTCACTAAACTCGCTACACCGTGTAACGAGTTTAGTGAAATCGCTACACCATGTAGCGAGTTCACTTGAACAGTCCCAAAATTTTGTTCTCTGATTCTCTCGTCCCTTTGATGGGGAATAGTTGGTGTAGTTGGGGACGACTCGTCTCCTGGCCTAATTTTCTGAATTTCTTCATATTTTTTTACAACATATTCTAATGAAAATATCAACTCAAATTTTTTTTTCAACATATTTTAATGAAACTGCAATTGGAACTAAAATAGGAAGTAACTGCTATTTTGCCAACTAAACTTAGAACTTAAATAGGAACTAAGTAACTGTTTTTTTATAATTTTTTTACAACATATTCTAATGAAGCTGCAACTGAAATTTAAATGGAACTAACTGTTTTTTTCTTAAATTTGTTTAAAACATATTTTAATAAAACTGCAACGGAAACTAAAATAGGAATTAACTGTTATTTTGCCAAACATAAACTTTCATATTGAAAAATTCAACTCAAATATAAATTACAATCAAGTTTTCAAGTTTAATGAAAATTACATAAAATGCAACTGCAACTGAAACTGAATCCAATTCAAACCAAACATAAATTACATGAAAAGCATTCTGCTACTCCCTAATGTTCGGGCATCTACGACGATTGTGCCCTTCTTGATGGCATGATGAACACAGAGTCTTCCGTTTATCTGCTTGAAAGTCCATAAAATTTTGAAAGCATATTGATCTAGGTCGTCCGGATTTCGCTGAACGTCGAAGTAGGGGATTAGGGAAAAAACTTGACACCAAACCATCCACACCCCAATAGTCCTCATGCTCGATTGGTTCGAATGTCCCCTTCCATGTCTTGTAGTATTCCCCAATAGTGTAAAATTGAGAAACAAAATCTCGACCATCAAGATGTTGTGCAGAACAATATGCAAGAAGATGGGAACAAGTCATGTGATAGGCAACCCATTTACCACATGTGCAGGTACGCTCATTAAGTCGGACAATCTGGATATTTCCTCCCTTGTCACCCTAGCGTGTGGTTGTAACTTGATACACCCCCATTTCGTGATTGTTGAACCTCCTTACCTGATGTGTTGCCCCTTTCGCGGTGTTCTTCAAGTAGTGGTAATGAACTTTCTTGTTGAATTGGTGTAAGGGATTGATGTTAGGGTTATTAGGATTACCTCCTAAGACATTAAGTGAAAATCTATGCCTTACTTGAAAGTACTCCACACAACGGTAGAAGGCAGTTTCAACAATTGCTGTGATTGGCATCCCACGGACTCCCTTCATCACACCATTGAAAACCTCAGACATGTTGGTAGTCATGATGACATATCTGTAACCACCATCGTGTGCCAATATCCATTTTCTGGCATCCAAATTCTGAAATCATGCAATTGCCTCGGGGCTAATTCGACGGATACTCTCTAAAATAGATTTCAATTTTCTATCTTGAGTTGCTCTACCCGCTCTCCAAAACAGATGCTTCAACACTTTCCCTCTATGCTTATCCAAAAAATTTGCTCGCATATGTCTCAAGCAAAATCGATGATGCACATTTGGCCACCATGTATCTTCGGTTATAGTCTTAAGAATGTCGTGATGACGATCAGATATCAAACATACTTCACGAGTCTTGATAATATGCTTGCAAAGCAGCTATAAGAACAAAGGAACGAGGGATTGGAGGATAATGAATCTAGAAAACCCTATGTAGGCAAAAAAAAAATAATAAAGGGTAACTCGCTACACGGTGTAGCGAGTTTGACTTTGACAGGTCAAACTCGCTACACGGTGTAGCGAGTTTGGAGAAACTTAATTGCCCTAATTAATTACGAACTGGCAAACTTAATTACATAGAACTCGCTACACGGTGTAGCGAGTTTCAAAAAGTGAGACACTTTGGACAAAAGTTTGAACAGTAAGTCATAATGGCAAATAAAATTTTAAAAATGAATTAAATGAGAAAAAAATCCATCTAAATATCAAAAATTTTTTTTTGATATTTTCAGTTTAATTAAATTAATAAAAAAAAATCCAAGCATAAATATATGTAAGGAATATTGTTCATTATTCATGGAAAGAGAAATTGAAACAAGATAGCGGAGCTGTAAGCATATGCTCTGTATTAAATGGAGTGTCACAAGAGCAAAGCATGTCGTGCAAGAGTGTTTGTGTTTGATACTTACATTAATTTATTTATTTATTTAATTTTATAATAATTTTATAATAAATGTCTTACTTTCTTTATTTCAATCCAAAAATATATACTCCTTCCGTTTCATGATAATATATAAAATTTCCTTTTTGGGCGTCCCACAATAATATACTCCCTCCGTCCCATAAAACCTTACCCATTTTACTATTTTGGGCGTCCCACTTTAAAGTCATATTTTCCTAAAAAGGAAATTATTTAATACTTCTTTATTCATGGGACTCACTTGTCATACTCACAACACTTTTCAAATTTACTATTCTCTCCACGCATTCTCTCTCCTCCCACTCACAATACCTACTTTAATAACATTATTCCTTATTTTCCGTTCTCAACAGTAAATGTCCCATGTTTTATGGGACGGAGGGAGTATAACTTTCCTAAAAGGAAAGGAATCTTTACTATTCCCTCCTTTCATTCTCTCTCCTACATTATTTTAATACCCACATCACTATTATAATTTAGGGTTAATTGCAATTTAGGGCCTGAAGTCGATAGGGTCGATCTAAAACGGACCCTGAATTTTTTTTTTGGCCAAAACAGGGCCCCAAATGCAAAATTCACACCAAATTGGGGCTTTTTGACGGATTTTGTTAGAAAAGTCAGTTAAGTGACGGATTTTGGACTAAATTGAAAAGCAAATTAGTTATTAAGGACTGAAATGTAAATTTTTAAAAATTGATGACCGTTACAAAATATTTTTTTAAAAATAATATTTTTTGAAAATATAATATATTTTGAAAAGCTGTAATTTTTTTTATAATTTTTAAAATATGTTAAAATAAATGTTATAAATATAAAAAATTGTATTTTAAAAATAAATTGTTTAAAATGATTTTTTTTAAAATAAATTGTTTATGTATTTTTTTTTCTAAAATATAAAATCTTCACATAAATTGTAGTATTTTTTTTAAAAATACAACTTTGTTTTTATTTTTTTATGTTAAATCTAAAACTAGGATTTGATTGATTCCTAATCCTAGTAGGACTTAGGGTGGGTTATCAAATCTTTGAAATTCAATTTTGTTATGGAATTGGACAAACCCTAAACATATAAATAGGGATGGAGCTCCATCGGCTCTTGATTGTTAATATTTTTTATGATTTATGTATTTTTTTCTAAAGTATAAAAGTTTCACATAAATTGTAGTATTTTTTTTTTTAAAATACAACTTTGTTTTTATGATTGATGTGAAATTTGTTGTTTGAAATTAAATATACATATTAAATTTAAATAGAAAAATAGACATTCATTTAGAGAATGAAGGAGTATTAAAATTTCAATTTTATAAAATTCTCACCTAAGAAACAAAAACGAAAAGTAACTTTGCTAATTTAATAATAAAAGAAAAAAAATAGTTATTTTAACATGAATATATGTTGCCTAAAAAAAATCAATTGAATATGGAGTTTTCAATATTTAATATGGTAATTAAATGAAATGAGGAAATTTTAAACTGTAATGAAGAAAGTAACTTTTTTTCAAAATACATTTTTAACAGAAAAATAAATATTGTCCAATTTTTGTTTTTTCAAATTTTTTTCTTGATTAAGAGAAAATATGAAAAAATTAAAAAACTGAACAATTATTTTGGGAGAAAGGAGTACTTATTTTCGAATGCTAAAAAAAGAAAAAAAATACAACAATTTTTTGCTTATATCGATTGATTCAATATTCAAATATATGATAGAGTAATTTTCTTATTTTTATTTTTTGAAGAAATAGAGTAATTTTAAAATTTCAAATTGACATCACCTTCACCTTTAGATTTGAATTTGATGAGGTACATGTAAATTGGTTAAGTTATAATTATAAGAAATAATTAGGGATTAGGACAATAAATAATGCAAATAAAAAATATAAATGATTAGACGTATTTTTTTTAAAATAAAATACAATTTTCTTTAAAATACATTTTTTTATATTTATAACATTTATTTTAACATATTTTAAAAATTATAAAAAAAATTACAGCCTTTCGAAATATATTTTTTTAAAAAAAATATTATTTTCTTTAAAAATACAATTTTTTAATATTTATAACATTTATTTTAACATATTTTAAAAATTATAAAAAAAATTACAGCTTTTCGAAATATATTATATTTTTAAAAAATATTATTTTTAAAAAAATATTTTGTAACGGTCATCAATTTTTAAAAATTTACATTTCAGTCCTTAATAACTAATTTGCTTTTCAATTTAGTCCAAAATCCGTCACTTAACTGACTTTTCTAACAAAATTCGTCAAAAAGCCCCATTTTGGCGTAAATTTTGCATTTGGGGCCCTGTTTTGGCCAAAAAAAAAATTCAGGGTCCGTTTTAGATCGACCCTATCGACTTCAGGCCCTAAATTGCAATTAACCCTATAATTTACTATTCTCTCCACTCATTCTCTCTCCTATTTTATTTTCACACTCACAACACTTTCAATATAATGTTGGATCTTATGTGTGGCTTCTTCAAACTTAACGAAAAACTTGACAGAAAAACTAACGGAAATTGGGAAGAACAATTTAGGAAGTCGAGTCTTGTGTAGCACAATTTCCGTAAGAAGTATTTGCCCCGCACAGGTGCTTACGGTTTAAATGGCAAACTTCTCGTGAGATAAAACGACTTATAATCACCAATAGGAGCACTCCAAATTGGTAACTCTACGAACTAATCACTATTTAGAACTTTGGACTTTGAAAGATTTGATGCAACAAGATGCCAATGATTTGGGTATGTTTTTCTATCTCACTAGAGGGTAGGAAGGGTAGAAATACAGTATGAGTGAATTGAAATTCGGAGGGGGAAGAATATAAGGAGAGTCAAAAGGTTTTGTGCCTTTTCCCTTGAAAAGGTGCAAACTTTCGAACAGCTGTGAAGGGCACGAGTCGTGCTAATTGGCACGAGTCGTGCCCACGACTCATTCCCAAGCATTCCACTCGTTCTGATCAGATTTGAGCAAATGGTCATCAGAATCCCACTCGTGCTCACGACTCGTGCTCAGAGTCCCCACTCGTTCTGATCAGTTTGAGCCAAAAACTCATCACCCAAAAACACTGTTCAAACCCAATTTGATCTACACGATCAAATTGACCTTTTAACTAACTTCTTGTTAAGTTACAAAAGACTATTGTCATTAATTCTCATTCACCCTAAATGGTTTTGAGATATTCAATGATTTTAGTAATCTACAACAAATGTAGAATACAATTTGTAACTAGTTCTGTTAACACATAACGAACTTCCGTTAGAAACTAGATCAACGTTAAGTTAAACCTAACTTTTCATTATCCATTTCCAACAATCCCCCACATGAATGACAATTAATGCATGTATGCAATTTCGTCCAAAGTTCCGGCGAACTATTATTACATCGGGATAGATAGCTTGTGGCCTTGAATCTTCCCTAGTGAAATATTATCGGATATACTAGTCATTTGGTAGCAAGTCGCTTTGAACCAGTGACTGTAGGTTATATACCAAGACAATAAGACTCACATAATAATAGCTCTAATAGTTTTCATTCTCACGGTTTTGTCCATTTCGGCCCTGGACCGTATCTCATTCATAAGCGTTCATTTAGAGGCGGCCTAATTACCTCTCGCTTTATATAGGTGATTCTCACTATAAGGAGTATCATGCACTACTCCACCCGAAGGTATAGAAATCATTAAAAGTTTTCTCAACTTATCCTTACCACTGCTGCATGTGCTTGTACTTGGATGTTCTAGGAATGAGTATTCAACATCTCCAGGTTAATAAACCGAGTTGTTGTTTCCAAGTAACTCTACTAGAACTTATAACTTGGTTGTCTCATTGAACCAAGGGCCTGGGATCTCCATTTCTCAAGGTTGAGTGTCCGCTATAAGTTCTTTTGTTGTGGGTTTTAAACCCATTCCCCATAATAGTTTAAACAGTTGATCTCGATTTATGCCTTTGGTAAACGGATCCGCTAAGTTATCACATGATTTTACATAATCAATAGTGATAACGCCATTCTTGATCAACTGTCTAATGGTATTGTGTCTACGACGAATATGTCTAGACTTACCATTATACATACTACTCTGTGCCCTTCCTATTGCTGATTGACTATCAAAATGTATTATAACAGCAGGCACAGGTTTACTCCAACAAGGAATATCCTCCAGGAAGTTCTTAAGCCATTTTGCTTCTTCCCCAGCTTTATCCAAAGCTATAAACTCAGATTCCATCGTGGATCTGGCTATACACGTTTGTTTGGAGGATTTCCATGATATTGCTCCTCCACCTATTGTGAATACATATCCACTTGTGGATTTGGAGTCTTTCGTGTCCGATATCCAGTTGGCATCACAGTATCCTTCTAATACTGCTGGATATTTATTGTAAAGTATCCCATGGTTTAATTTATACTTTAAATATCTTAGTACTCTCATTAGTGCTTTCCAATGATCAATACTAGGATTGCTTGTGAACCTACTTAGTTTGCTCACTGAATATGCAATGTCTGGACGAGTACAATTCGTTAAGTACATCAGACTGCCAATTATTCTTGCATATTCCAGTTGAGAAACTGGTTCCCCTTTGTTCTTGACTAAATGTAGAGCCAAGTCTACAGGTGTTTTAGCCGGAGGGTCATCAAAGACATTGAATCTCTGAAGAACATTCTCTAGGTAATGGGATTGTGAAAGAACTAATCCTTCAGATGTTCTAGAGATCTTTATCCCTAATATTACATCAGCTAATCCCATGTCTTTCATGTCAAAGTTCTTCTTTAACTTGCCTTTGGTATTCATGATCAAATCATGATTACTTCCCATTATGAGCATGTCATCTACATAAAGACAAACGATAACGAATGATTCAGATGTTCCTTTAATGTAGACACATTTGTCACATTCATTAATCTTGAATCCATTCGATAACATGGTTCTATCGAACTTCTCATGCCATTGTTTAGGTGCTTGTTTTAGTCCATACAAGGATTTTACAAGTTTACACACCTTTCTTTCTTTACCAGGAACCACGAACCCTTTGGGTTGTTCCATGTAAATTTCTTCATCAAGTTCTCCATTTAGGAAAGCGATCTTCACATCCATTTGGTGTATCTCAAGATTATGCCGCTGCAATAGCTATGAGAACACGAATGGATGTGATCCTTGTGACAGGGGAGTATGTATCAAAGAAATCATATCCCTCTTTCTGTCTAAAGCCTTTGGCAACTAGCCTAGCTTTGTACTTATCGACGGATCCATCCGCCTTATACTTCCTTTTAAGGATCCATTTGCAACCCAATGGTTTGCAACCCGGAGGAGATCAACTAATTCCCAAGTATTGTTGAGCATTATGGATTCTATTTCACTGTTAATGGCCTCTTTCCAGAACGAACTATCCGGACCGGATAAAGCTTCTTTAACAGTTGATGGTTCGTTTTCTAACATGTAAGATAGAAAATCAGGACCAAAGGTCTTTTCCACTCTTGCCCTTTTGCTACGTCTCGGTTCTTCATCTTCTATTTGAGAAGGACCGGTTGTAGACTCATGTGTTCTCTTATTAGAACCTACATCTTTCCTGTCCTTAACCGAAAAAATGTTTTCAAAGAATACCGCATTCCTTGATTCTATAGTAGTTCCTACGTGCATATCCGGAATGTTCGATTTGTGCACTATAAACCGATAGGCACTACTATTATTGGCATATCCAATAAAAACACAGTCAATGGTCTTTGGGCCAATCTTGACTTGTTTAGGCTTAGGTACTTCAACCTTGACCAAACACCCCCACACTTTAAGGTATTTAAAACATGGCCTACGATTATGCCATAATTCATAGGGCATTTTATCAATACCTTTCTTGGGTATTTTATTAAGAACATAATTAGAAGTGAGTATTGCTTCCCCCCACAAGTTGTCGGGTAAGCCTGAACTGATTAAAAGCGCGTTCATCATCTCTTTGAGAGTAGATTGAGGGGTATAAGGAGCCGTTGCTTGATGAATTATGCCGGATTCCCAACATAACCCTTCAAACAGTGCTTCATATTCTCCACCTCTATTGCTTCTAATTTTCTTAATTTTCAAGTTAAGTTGATTCTTAACTTCTTTCTTATAAGTCTCAAAAGCCCCTAAGGCTTCATCCTTACTTCTTAAGAGATAGACATAGCAATACTTAGTGTAATCATCTATAAATGTAATGAAGTACTTTTTACCTCCTCGAGTTTGCACTAGTTTTAAATCACATATGTCGGTGTGAATTAACTCGAGAGGAGTTGTGTCTCTTTGTATGGCATTAAATGGCGACTTTGTCATTCTTGCCTCAACACAAACTTCGCACCTATTAGTCGAGTCGGATTTAGTCATTTTGATTAAATCTTGCCTCGCTAATTTCTTAATGGTGTCGAGGTTTACATGTCCTAATCTATCATGCCATAAATTAGAACTTTTCGACAAGTAAACATAAGGAACACAACTTTTATTCATCGCACCTTGGCGGATCACAGTCATTACATTCATTTTAAAAAGGCCCTCCTCGAGGTAACCCTTTCCAAGAAACAAACCATTCTTGATTAGTACAAATTTGTCGGATTCAAATACTAGTCTAAAGCCGACCTTACTAAGCAAAGCGCCGGACACCAAATTTTTACGGATGTCTGGAAGATGCAGCACATCCAACAAGGTTACTTCTTTTCCGGAAGTCATCTTCAAAATCACGTTTCCAATGCCTTGAACATCGGAGGTCGCAGAATTTCCCATGTAAAGCTTTCTTCCGGAGATGGGAGTATAGGAGGAGAAACTTTCCTTGTTACCACAAATATGGCGGGTAGCACCGGTATCTATCCACCATGCTTTAGGGTTCTCCTCCAAATTTGCAACGTTGGCTTCAAAGACAACCGCTGCAAAGTCTAGGTCCATGTGGTCAACATTGTTCGCCTCTTTCTTCGGGAGACGACAATCCCTTGACAAGTGGCCCGGTTTGCCACAATTATAGCAAGACCCCTTGAACTTCTTAGAGGTCTTCTTCTTCCCTTTCTTAGCATTCTCGACAGTTTCGGAATGCTTTCTCTTTGTACCACTCGTGCTAGCCTCGGCGAGATTGACCTTAGCCTCCATCTTGCCCTTAGCAACTTTGGCCTCATTCATTCTATTGTTCTCTTCTATTTGAAGACGAACAACAATGTCTTCCAAGGACATCTCCTTGCGTTTATGCTTGAGATAGTTCTTGAAATCCGACGACAAATTTCTTTGACCCGGCATCCTCGATCTTGTACTTCCTTTCCAAGGTGTCCCACAACGCCTTGGCTAACTCGACTGTACTATACACATTGTATAGTGCATCGTCAAGTCCATTCAAGATATAGTTCTTACAAAGAAAATTACCGTGAGCCCAAGCCTCCTTTGCCATTTGCCTTTGGGGGTCCGGATCACCTTTTTCTACCGCCGGAGGATCTTCCTTTAAGAAGCGGTGCAAGCTTAGAGTGGTCAAGTAGAAGAGCATCTTTTGTTGCCATCTCTTGAAATCCACACCAGTGGATTTCGCGGGTTTCTCACCATGACCGATGTGATGAGTTGTAGGAGCGGGAGCAACATTGTTGAATGTAGTATCACCTTGCAATGGAGGCGTCACATTCCCTTGACTTGATTCGGTGGAGTCTTTCTCGTTTGCCATCATGATAATCTTGAAGAAGCGTAGAATACTTCTTACGATTGTTGGATCTTATGTGTGGCTTCTTCAAACTTAACAGAAAACTTGACAGAAAAACTAACGGAAATTGGGAAGAACAATTTAGGAAGTCGAGTCTTGTGTAGCACAATTTCCGTAAGAAGTATTTGCCCCGCACAGGTGCTTACGGTTTAAATGGCAAACTTCTCGTGAGATAAAACGACTTATAATCACCAATAGGAGCACTCCAAATTGGTAACTCTACGAACTAATCACTATTTAGAACTTTGGACTTTGAAAGATTTGATGCAACAAGATGCCAATGATTTGGGTATGTTTTTCTATTTCACTAGAGGGTAGGAAGGGTAGAAATACAGTATGAGTGAATTGAAATTCGGAGGGGGAAGAATATAAGGAGAGTCAAAAGGTTTTGTGCCTTTTCCCTTGAAAAGGTGCAAACTTTCGAACATCTGTGAAGGGCACGAGTCGTGCTAATTGGCACGAGTCGTGCCCACGACTCGTTCCCAAGCATTCCACTCGTTCTGATCAGATTTGAGCAAATGGTCATCAGAATCCCACTCGTGCTCACGACTCGTGCTCAGAGTCCCCACTCGCTCGATCGGTTTGAGCCAAAACTCATCACCCAAAAACACTGTTCAAACCCAATTTGATCTACACGATCAAATTGACCTTTTAACTAACTTCTTGTTAAGTTACAAAAGACTATTGTCATTAATTCTCATTCACCCTAAATGGTTTTGAGATATTCAATGATTTTAGTAATCTACAACAAATGTAGAATACAATTTGTAACTAGTTCCGTTAACACATAACGAACTTCCGTTAGAAACTAGATCAACGTTAAGTTAAACCTAACTTTCCGTTATCCATTTTCAACATATAATACTTCCTTCTTAATTTCCGTGCATTGACAAAAGTCTATATTTCTATGGGACGGAGGGAGTACTCCCTCTGTCCCAAATTTAAGTGCACACTTCGACTTTTCACGTAAATTAAGAAGGGAGTATTATATTGAAAGTGTTGTGAATGTGAAAGTAAAATAGGAGAGAGAATGAGTGGAGGGAATAGTAAATTATAATGGTGTTGTGAGTATTAAAATAATGTAGGAGAGAGAATGAGTGGAGGAAATAGTAAAGATTCATTTCCATTTCAGGAATTATGCACGTAGATTTGAAATGCCCAAAATAGAAAATTTGCACTTAGATTGGGGACGGAGATAGTATCAAATTTTTAAATACAAAAAAATTTAAAACAAATTTACCAAAGTACAAACAATACATAAATAGTTAAAATACTTCTCTTAAAAATATAGAGAAGTTAATGCAAGACAAAGGAAAAATATTTTCTTTTCTTTTTCTTTCTTTTATTAATGAACTAGTAAAAGCCCGTGTCTGAGGATACAATTTTTTTTTATATATATAATTAAGCCCGTGTTCGAGGACACGTTTTTTTTTTTTAATTTAATTTTTTTTTAAGGGCAAAATAGAAAAGGAACAACTTAATGAGAGTAAAATGGGAAATTTGGTCATTAAAACTATTCATTGTACTATAACAAGTACAAGTTTCCATTTATACTATAGATTTTGGGGGCCTTAGCCTTTACTATATTTGAGACATGACTATCAAAGTGCATATCAATTTAACGAAATCAATTGCTCAATAATCAATAACAGATACTCCCTCCATTTCACACCAAGGTTTCTTGATGTGAATTTTATGTTTTTTAAGAAATTTTTTAAAGTGAGTAGAAAATTTGAGGAGAGAGAATGTAAAAGTTAAATGTGTGGTAAGGAATAGGAGAGAGAATCTAAATGTTAAAAATATTTAATAGGAGAGAGAATGAGTGGGAGAAATAATAAGTTAATGATTATTTTTTTTTTTGTAAATATTCCCTCCGTCCCACTCGAAGTGTCACTTTTTACCCAAAAGGGTGTCCCGTTTATAGTGTCACCTTTCCTAAAAAGGAAATATTTTATTAATATTCTATTATCTCATCCACTATTTCCCCCACTAATTCTCTCTCCTCTACACTCACAACACTTTTTAAATTCACTATTTCCTCCACTAATTCTCTCTCCTATTTTCAAATTACACTCACAACATTTTTTCTTCCCAAACTTTTCCTTAATTTGCGTGCCACCCCTAAAAGGGTGACACTCTTGACGGGACAGAGGGAGTATGTTAACTTTATAAGGGTATAATGAATGGTTTTTTTTTTGTAAATATATGGAGATGATAAGGATATAAATATATGGAAAACTTTCCATTTAAGAAAGGGAACCTTGAAGTGGGACGGACCAAAAGGGAAAGATGGAACCTTGAAGTGGGACGGAGGGAGTAAAATGCAAATAAAGTAGAATATATTAGAAATAATGAAAATGTGAATACGAATTTATATTTTATAATAAAATATATAATTTTATAATTAATTTAATTTAATTTTAATTTTAATCGTACTACCGTATAATTTGACATAAATCCCAATACCAGATCCCCCCTCACACACATGCCTGTTGTTTTCCAGCACCAAAGTA
This sequence comes from Adenophora triphylla var. japonica, assembly GCA_022495995.1. Lineage (NCBI taxonomy): Eukaryota > Viridiplantae > Streptophyta > Magnoliopsida > Asterales > Campanulaceae > Adenophora > Adenophora triphylla. The sequence goes on from JAFEMH010001302.1 coordinate 381,650, forward strand.
CATATATCTGTCGCCATGTGCCTTTCACCCCCTTCTTCGGTTGTGACCCGCACACTTCCCCATCACATTTATATTGACATTTAAGTACTTCAAAAATATCGCCATAGTTTTGAATATTTTCTAGCCTAAAATAAAAAAAAGATATTAAAAAAATTGATATTTATTTGATTAGGGTAGTATACTATGAAACCAAGTCTAGACAAGTATTTTGTACACTCGATAGCTTTAGGAGAAAAATGGGATTTTTATCTATAAATTTCTTTTGGGACAAATCAATTCTGCTCAAATTTCTCATTAAATTGAAATATCCGATAAATTATTTTTCATTAGAGGCATTTACAAAAAACTCATTTTGAAAGATGAAAATTACAAAAAAATACACACAAGACGGAAATTACAAAAAACTTCTACAAAAATTACAAAAATCTACTTTTGTAAATTGAAAGCACTATTTTCTTAAAAAAAAAAAAAGAAAAAGAAAAAGAACATAAATAAACATAAAATAATGTAAAACAATCATTCTTCAGTTCGAGGAATATTCTGCATGATCACAAACTACTTCAACAAAGCTTTATTTCGAAATGCTTAATCTTCAACACTAACAACTTAAATTTTACTGATTCAAGGTACATGCATTACGAATTGACTCTCCGATTCCATCCAATTCTCACATTCCAATGATCAAACTGAATCAAATTAAAACCCCTAAAGAGAGAAATTCAGATCTACTAACATTCATTCTGATAAACAACTGATAAACAACTGATAAACATGATAAACAATCGATAAACAACTGATGAACAAATGATAAACATGATAAACAACTAATAAACAAATGATAAACATGATAAACAACTGATAAACAACTGATAAACATGATAAATAACTGATAAACAACTGATAAATAACTGATAAACATGATAAACAACTGATAAACATGATAAATAACTGATAAACAACTGATAAATAACTAATAAACAACTAAAAACATTAAATCGGGACAGAGTGAGTATATACTACCAATTATAATTACATACACTAATAAGCCCAAATTTTATACTACCACCTTGTCCACATTCATAAATGGGCTTCCCACGCATTCAATAATTCATCCAACACTTTTATAACTTGTTCACAGAATCTTTAAAAAAACTGAAACGCGTGGTCAAACCTGGTTGTTTGGGGCCAACCTTTGAATGATGGGGTCGTGTTGATTTCTCAGGATCGTTCTAGGACTCTTCGGATTCGAAATTCTCTCCCATTCTCAATTTATGTTCAGATCTTGTAATTTGTTTCGAATTTTAGTGAAATTCACCGGAATTTCTGATAGCTTTGGCGGAATTTGGTGAAATTCGGCCTGAATTTCTTATAGCTTGGCCGGAATCAATGGACTCGCCGGAGGTGGTCGCCGGAGGTGCGGAAGGTGGTCGCCGGAGATGGGTTGACCGTCCGTAACTTCCCATAATCGTCCGTAACTTCTCATAACTTCCAAATCCTCCCTCCCTCCTTCAACCATCCGTAACTTTCCATAACTGTCCGCCTCCTTTTTTTTTTCTTTTAAACAGAAAAATCGATTATAAATAAATTATCATTTTTTTAAAATTATTTAGTATACTCCTTAAAAAAAGGTTTAGGGTTTATATATACTCTTTCTTTCAAAAAATATTTAAATTTGGTTTTTTTTTCTTTTTTATTTATGTGTATTCCAATTTGATTTATTTATTTTTCTCTTTTATTTTATTAGGATCATTTATTTAAGGAGTGTATCTTAACATAATAATTAATATTATATATGATTAAGTTTTTTAACGATTTTAGAATATTTCAAAATAAAATGATTTTAGAAAAAAAAATTATTATTATCTACCACATAAGTGGTGGTTCAGATTTAAAGTTAGAAAAGTAAACAAAATCCACATAGTAGGCTATTCTCTTCGAAAGTATGCATGCAAACCTTTTTAAATCTCTAAAATGAATGTTCAATAATTTTTCAAATTTGCTATTTAATTAAGAGAAAATCTAATTTTTTTATATTTATTTTAAAATAGAGAGAGTAAAAATAAAGACTTGCTCGAAGAAATTGAAGTTTATAAAATAGAATCATGTATCACCTTTTATAATTTTCTAAAATATTTTTTCACTTTCTTTTTAACCAACATTTTTCTCTCTCCCCTATACTAATTGGATAATAGTAAGGACACAAAATAATTAGAAAAATTTGCTTACAAAATCGTAAATGTAATAATTTTTTTTTAATTAGAGTGTATTGAGTCCATTACAGATGCTATCATAAATATCGTCAATTAATTTTGTTAGGAAGATTTTGTGGACAACTTTCAATCTGCCACCCAAAAATCTCAAATCAGCTTCAAAAAAATTATCTTCACATTTAATGATATTTTTTACTTTCAACACAAAGAAAAATTTAACTTCTTCCTCATAGTCAGCCCATCACCCCTAAATTATGTCTATAAACTAAAACATAGAGTCAGGGCTCCATCCCCCATTTAGTTTTCTCGATTTATCGATTTTCAAATTAAAAAGATCACTTTTTATTTTAAAATATTATTTATATTAGTAAACATTTAAAAAAACTAATGCACCATTATAAAAATTATTATTTTATATTTAAATTTTATTTAATTTTATGATAACAAAACATTGAATGAAGTTACAAAATAAAAAAAATGAAATACTCTATTTCTATTAAAAAAAATATGTCATCATAAATTAAAAAATAATGATCAAGTAATAATGAATTTTATTTTTTAAACAAAGTAGCTAAAAATTGTTTTAAAAAAACACAAAACAAAGTAGCTAAGTTCAAAGAATAAAAAAAGTAACTTCCAATTTTAAGTCTAGAAATTCGTCAATTTTCAGAAATAAGTTCGTTTAATGAAATTTATATTTTTCAAAGTAAGAAAGTTTTGATTTTAAAAAAAAATGTGAAGGAAAATATTTTGATAATATTAGAAAATAGTTTTTTATTTCTTGAAAGATAATATTAGAAAACAGTTAAGGCAGACACTTATCACCATTTAGTTATATGACTTTTATTGAAAAGAGCAGTTATCTCCTTATCTTTTTTTCTCAATTAAATTATCTTCTTGCTTCAAACAAATAAATAAATGAATAAATAAATCCCAATCATCATATTTCCTTAAATTTGAAATCCTGAACATTTTTCTTTTAGTTTTTCAATCATTCATATTTATTTTTTAAAAGTAAAAATTCATATACTTTTTTTTTAAAAAAAAAGAAAGGATTATTATTTATAGTAGTAGCGATATTTTTTTTAGAAGCAAAATGAGATTTTCAACCATTAAGCCTAATAATCCGGATCTATAAGCCTACAAACATGCATTAATAGTAATTACTACTCTCTCCGTCCCATTTCAAGCTTCACTTTTTGCCAAAACGGGTGTTTCGTTAAAAGCTTCATCTTTCCTAGAATGACAAATAATCTTTACTATTTCACCCACTCATTATCTCTCCTATTTCTCTTTCATAATCACAACACTTTTCAAATTTACTATTCCCTTCACTCATTCTGTCTCATATTTTACTTTTACACTCACAATACTTTCTTTATTTACCTTCTTCTTAATTTGCGTGATCTATATAATATATTAAAAGACAAACATTTTGAGCTCTCACATTAAGCCATGTCACTATTATGACATGACATTATGTAATTCTCCCATTGGTCTTAGTTTCAAAGATTTTTCATTTAATAAAAGGTTAGTGTTTATAAGTGTAAGTACCCAAATCTGGCTCATGCCTTCCGGTTAAATTTTCCGGCAATTTCGGTAAGTTTCCCAGTAATTCTCCGGACCTTCCTAGTGTTCCGGAAATATTCCGGAACTGTTCCAAATCACTTATGGACTGAAAGGGAAGCTTCCCAATTAAGAAACACGTTTTTCTTAATTGGGAGGAAACTTCTAGAATTTGTCACCTTGCATGTTTCTAGAAATGCTGAGTCACAAGGGATAATGCCGCACGGCTGCATTAGCTCAAGGTCTCTGGCCGCACGGCTTCATTAGCCTTATCCGCATCGCCTATAATAGAGCCCTCCTCTACCCATTTCGATCATCAACAAAAAAGCATAATACTCTCATAATACGAAGAAGATCCCCCAAAGAGCTGCTGGAAGTCCAAGAAGGTGAAGAAGAAGGCCAAGAAGCTATCCCCCTCCTCCTTGAAGATCCCAAGATCAATTCCCCCTCCTAGCTCCGTCCAAAGAAGAAGAGGAAGCCATTGGTAATCTCGCACACCCTAACCTTGCATCCTAATTGCTTTATGTGATCCTAATTGCTCATTACATTTCATATAATTGTTATTATCTTGCTTGGGACTTGGTAGATTAAAGATCATATCTTTATACCCCCTTTCCCCCTTTGCATGCATTAGGCATCCTTTGCCATTAAAGATGTAATCTTTGAATCAAAGGTGCATCCTTTGCACCTAAAAACCCCATTTTTACATAAAAACATCATCTTCATGCATCCTTTGCATATAAAAATCCAATCTTTATGATAAAAATGCATCCTTTGCATATGAAATCCTTTTTCAAGCATCCTTTGCATTAAAGATCATATCTTTATCCCAAATTAGCATCCTATGCTTTTCAAAATACAATCTTCATGCATCCTTTGCACATTCAAATTCCAATTTCTTCATAAAAATGCATCCTTTGCATAAAAATCATGTCTTTATGCATCATTTGCCCATAAAGATCATTTCTTTAAATCAAATGCATCCTTTGCAATCCAAAATGTCATCTTTTCACTAAAAATGTCATTTTTACATGCATTCCCCCATGTCCCCATTAGCAACCTTGGAACGGACCGGTGTAAAAGATCCTATCTTTACATCGTTCCTTCCATAAAGGTTTCATAATTTCTTTAGAAAGGGACAACCTTGAACCCTATATCTCCGATTATCACTTAAGATGAGTATGAAGCATCTATACGAGCTCGACCGTCTTAAAGTGTAGGATTGATGGGATAAGGACATTCCTTCCTAAAGAACCTCATTTTGTGACTATAAAGAGAGTCATTCTCTCGATCATGCAAGTCCCGAGGTTAAAAATGCAATGATCACAAGTCCAAGATGAGGACGGGATCATAATCCCGAATACATAAAATCCAAGAAATCCCGAGCGACAACCAACAAATGGTTTGTACGTTCGGAAGACGACTTGGGACATTCCCTCCCTTATTTTCAAACACATGCACACAAGAAAGCACGCAAGCAAGCACGATTAATGGGATCTTGGGAGACTTGCTCCGGCAAGGCACCTTGGGTGAACGACGATCCGTTCTTCCCAAGGGGTAACTTAACCTCCGAACCCATAAAACCTTTTTTTCAAAGTTTTGAGGTAATCAAAATGGCGTGGTGACTCCGTTTTTCAAATTAAACCGGATGTCTTCAAACTCGCGTGAATTTCCAATAAACAAAAATTTGGGGCACACATTCACAATAAGGTAAATATTTATACAGTAAATTATTTCGATTTAAGCTCAATCAACATTTGAATTTTGAAATCAAATTTTGAATCTATATAATATATTAAAAGACAAACATTTAGAGCCCTCACATTAAGCCATGTCACTATTATGACATGGCATTATGTAATTCTTCCATTGGTCTTAGTTTTAAAGATTTTTCATTTAATAAATTGATTTTTCATTTAATAAAAGGGTAATGTTTATAAGGTAAATATTTATACAGTAAATTATCTCGATTTAAGCTCAATCAACATTTGAATTTTGAAATCAAATTTTGAATTTTCAAAAAATGGGAAAAAATTAGTAAATAAGGAAATGTAACTCTTCAAAACTGGATCGATTAATATTTTATTCAAATGCACATTTTTTGTTTTTAAATTTTTTATTTATAATTCATTTTGAAATAGAAGAAGTAGTACTATAATTATGATCCATATACATACAAATTTATTTTATAAAGTGAAATCTTTGGTATATAAATTAGAAATAGTTACAATATTATAGCCTAATAAATAAATACTTTTTTTTTATTTTAAGCAAAATAAAAATTAATCAATTATTTTTACATTAGGACGAAAGAATTATTAATGTAATAATCTATATACATGCAAGAGTCTTATAAATATGAATTTAAAAACATAATCAAAGAGTAACGGTGCAAAAATAAATATTATTTTTTTAAAATAATTTATTTATAATTCTTTTTGAGATGAAAGAAGTAGTACTATAATGATACATCTATATAATATATTAAAGATTTTTTTTAAATAATGTATTTATAATTCTTTTTTAGATAAAAGAAGTATTACTATAATGATACATCTATATAATATATTAAAAGACAAACATTTAGATCCCTCACAAGGCTTATAATGTAAATATTTATACAGTAAATTATCCCGATTTAAGCTTTATCAACATTTGAATTTTGAAATGAAAATTTTGATTTTTTAAAAAATGGGAAAATAATTAGTAAATAAGTAAATATAACTCTTCAAAACTGGATCGATTAATATTTTATTCAAATGCACATTTTTTTTAAAAAAATTTTTATTTATAATTCATTTTGAGACAGAAGAAGTAGTACTATAAGTATGATCCATATACATACAAATTTATTTTATAAATTGAAATCTTTGGTATATAAATTAGAAATAGTTACAATAATATAGTCTAATAAATGAATACTTTTTTTTATTTTAAGCAAAATAAAATTGATCAATTATTTTTATTTTGGGACGAAAGAAAAATTAATGTAATGATCTATATACATGCAAGAGTCTTATAAATAGAAATTTAAAAATATAATCAAAGAGTAACGGTCAAAAAATAAATATGATTTTTTTTAAATAATTTATTTATAATTTTTTTTTAGATGAAAGAAGTAGTACTATAATGACCCATCTATATAATATATTAAAAGACAAACATTTAGAGCCCTCACATTAAGCCATGTCACTATTATGACAGTGCATTATGTAATTCTCCCATTGATCTTAGGAATGGCAATGGGGGCAGTTCGGGGCAGTTGTACATCGTACCACCCCTATTCTCCAATTCAATTTTGTGCCCCATAACCGCCCCATTCCCCAACGGGTAATCAATTTTCCATACCATACCCATTCCCCACGGGTAGCAGTTAATCGGGGAATTCCCGCGGGGAATTAGTCAAACTAATATTTTGTTTTAAAACACTTTAGCGATAAAAAAAACTCAAAAATTAACTATGATAAATGATAATTTTTCTACTTAAACTCATATAATCACATTAATTAGAGCTCAAAAGAAATTAAATAGTTGTGTATGACACAATTCACCAAACATAAGGAAAGATTCACTAGATTACTAAATGCAAACTAAATGAGACTAAAAACTAAGTAAATGATATGAAAATAATGCTATAAATGACTATGAAATAGCTATTTATCATCTATATCATGGAAAATACTTATATGAATAAGAGTAAAATTATATTACTAAAATAAGCAGTTCGAGTAACATTCGATTCAGGTAATGGGGTGGATAATGGGGCGGATAATGCTAATACCAAAACCAAACCGTTCCCCACTTTTTTATTTTGGTTATTCCCCATTACCCGTCCCATATCCAGTCAAACCAGTTAATAATCGTCAAATTCGGTTCGGTTCAGTTTGGGTATCCATAGTTCGCTTCAAAATTGCCATCCCTAGTCTTAGTTTCAAAGATTTTTCATTTAATAAATTGATTTTTCATTTAATAAAAGGTTAATGTTTATAAGGTAAATATTTATACAGTAAATTATCCCGATTTAAGCTCAATCAACATTTGAATTTTGAAATCAAATTTTGAATTTTCAAAAAACGGGAAAGCAATTAGTAAATAAGAAAATGTAACTCTTCAATACTGGATCGATTAATATTTTATTCAAATGCACATTTTTTGTTTTTAAAATTTTTATTTATAATTCATTTTAAGACAGAAGAAGTAGTAGTATAATTACGATCCATATGCATACAAATTTATTTTATAAAGTGAAATATTTGGTATATAAATTAGAAATAGTTATAATATTATAGTCTAATAAATGAATACTTTTTTTTTATTTTAAGCAAAATAAAAATTAATCAATTATTCTTACATTGGGACGAAAGAAATATTAATGTAATGATCTATATACATGCAAGCGTCTTATAAATAGAAATTTAAAAATATAATCAAAGAGTAACGGTCCAAAAATAAATATTATTTTTTTAAAATAATTTATTTATAATTCTTTTTGAGATGAAAGAAGTAGTACTATAATGATCCATCTATATAATCTATTAAAAGACAAACATTTAGAGCCCTCACATGGCTTATAAGGTATATATTTATACAGTAAATTATCTCAATTTAAGCTCAATCAACAATTGAATTTTGAAATCATATTTTGATTTTTCAAAAAATGGGAAAACAATTAGTAAATAAGGAAATGTAACTCTTCAAAACTGGATCGATTAATATTTTATTCAAATGCACATTTTTTGTTTTTAAATTTTTTATTTATAATTCATTTTGAGACAGAAGAAGTAGTACTATAATTATGATCCATGTACATATAAATTTATTTTATAAATTGAAATCTTTGGTATATAAATTAGAAATAGTTACAATAGTATAGTTTAATAAATGAATACTTTTTTTTTATTTTAAGCAAAATAAAAATTGATCAATTATTTTTATTTTGGGATGAAAGAAATATTAATGTAATGATCTATATACATGCAAGAGTCTTATAAATAGGAATTTAAAAATATAATCAAAGAGTAACGGTTCAAAAATAAATATTATTCTTTTAAATAATTTATTTATAATGCTTTTTGAGTTGAAAGAAGTAGTACTATAATGATCCATCTATATAATATATTAAAAGACAAACATTTAGAGCTCTCACATTAAACCATGTCACTATTGTGACATGGGATTATGTAATTCTCCCATTAGTCTTAGTTTCAAAGATTTTTCATTTAATAAAAGGTTAATGTTTATAAGGTAAATATTTATACAGTAAATTATCTCGATTTAAGCTCAATCAACATTTGAATTTTGAAATCAAATTTTGAATTTTCAAAAAAGGGGAAAGTAATTAGTAAATAAGGAAATATAACTCTTCAAAACTGGATCGATTAATATTTTTTTCAAATGCACATTTTTTGTTTTTAAATTTTTTATTTATAATTCATTTTGAGACAGAAGAAGTAGTACTATAATTATGATCCATATACATACAAATTTATTTTATAAATTAAAATCTTTGGTATATAAATTAGAAATAGTTACAATAATATATTCTAATAAATGAATACTTTTTTTTATTTTAAGCAAAATAAAAATTGATCAATTATTTTTATTTTGGAACGAAAGAAATATTAATGTAATGATCTATATACATGCAAGAGTCTTATAAATATTAATTTAAAAATATAATCAAAGTGTAACGGTCCAAAAATAAATATTATTTTTTAAATAATTTATTTATAATTCTTTTTGAGATGAAAGAAGTAGTACTATAATGATCCATCCATATAATATGTTAAAAGATAAACATTTAGAGCCCAAACATTAAGCCATGTCACTATTATTACATGGCATTATGTAATTCTCCCATTGGTCTTAGTTTCAAAGATTTTTCATTTAATAAATTAATTTTTCATTTAATAAAAGGTTAATGTTTATAAGGTAAATATTTATACAGTAAATTATCCCGATTTAAGCTCAATCAACATTTGAATTTTGAAATCAAAATGTGAATTTTCAAAAAATGGGAAAGCAAGTAGTAAATAAGAAAATGTAACTCTTCAAAACTGGATCGATTAATATTTTATTAAAATGCACATTTTTTGTTTTAAAATTTTTTATTTGTAAATCAATTTTCCCAAGGTGACATTATCGTGGGTAGAGTGAGGGGAATGGTTAACAAATATTTTCTTGAATATTTTGTTATTTCATTTGGTACTTTGGGATTTATGATTAATAATCTGATTAAAACTATCAAGTTTATTTATTTTTATTCCAGTGTTGCATATGGATGCCATGACTTATTTATTTTCATAATCTTTCCTAATAAGATCAGAAAATGACCCACAAGAGAAATTATAACATTTTGCTTGATGGCTAAAGCTTTGATAACTTTATTCAAGGGAACAACTAATATTTTGTTTTGGTAAATGATTGTCAAGTGGTTGAAACTTGAAATGTTGGTATGATTTTGACACATTTATAAACTATGGGTATGCATAATTCAGATTTATAATAACTATTGTTTTCGTTTATTTAAATGAAACTATGCCTTTTGGCAACAAGTAATAATAAGCCTAACTATGCCCGTCGAATTTCGACGGGTTACTTACTAGTTTCTCAAGAGGGTGAAGCATATAATGGGACGGAGGGAGTATATAACATAATGCATTTATTTTTTAAATAAAAAGTACACAATTTTTGCCTCCAAAACTTTTCTTACCCCCTCGGCCCTCCTTATAGTCACCTATATTATTTCCACATTCTTCAATTTTTTATTTTAAAAAAAAATAAAATCTTCTTCTTTTTTTTGACAAAATTAAATAAAAAAATGTCTAACTAATGATCATCTATCTCGAAAACATAAGAAAAGTAATTATAATCAAAATATGTATTCTTAAATTTAGACTAAAAGTAAAAAAAAAAAATTAAATATCCACATCTAAATTTAAAAATTATTGTTAATACAAAAAAAACTGTTATTAATTAATAATTAGAAAGCAATAAAGTTAGTCTAAAATTTAAGAATATATATTTAGATTATTACTGTTCAATGAGTTTATTAGACTAAAAATGAGGTATTTTTTTCAATTTTTCTGAATTAAAAATAATAAATTTTAAAGCTCATTAAACAATTATTTTTAAAGAAATAATTAAAAAATATTCAAATGTTGCAACTCTAGACACCTAGTGTTGATTAATTAATGAAAAAGAAAAAAAATTGCACATTTTCAAAAGTTTTCAAAGAGTGTGAGTAGTATAGATCATTTTTTCACTTTCTCTCCACCCATGTTCCAAAATCATTTGCCAAAACCATGTGTTGAATCAACTTCCATTTTTAGCCCCTTGATAGTGACATTTTTGGGCTTCAACTTGCCAAATTTAGAAGCGACTTTGCTTTAATACATTTATAGATATTGTCAAAAGAGGCGACCCTAAGGTTGGAGGTGCTAGACTATATATTGCACATCTTCTAAATAACAAAAAATGGACTTGTGTATAATCTTTAAAAGGTACTCTTATTATCATCAATTGATTTTAAAATGTAATCCTAAAATATAGTCTACTATCGGTTAGGTCTAGTTCAAAATCATGATCGCTTCCGTTGCTTCTTGTTAGAGATATATAAAGATCCCGGGGCATTCCCCTTAGTACCAATTGGTTTTAAGGTGGGACCTCTGACTTTAAGATGGTATCAGAGCAGGTTCTTTACACGTGCAAGCCCAACGACCCACGATGTTACTCCGCGCCACCCGATTAATAAGTCCACGTTGTAAGCTTTGACAAAGCCACTACTAGAAACAGCCCTATTACCGACGAAATTTTACCGACGGACATAAAAGGGTTACCGACGGAAAAATAATTTTCATTTGCCGGGTTTTTTTTTTAAATTTTCATTTTGGTCCGTCGGTAACGCTATTATTTCCGTCGGTAAAAACTGCAGTCGGCAATACCGACAGACTCCGTCCGTCGGTAATAATACATATAAATATATACCCTACGCCTTCTCTGGTCATTTAGGTCTAAATTAAAATCACTTCCAGCGCCGTTGCCTCCGTTCGTTCAACGCCATCATTCCGTCGTCGTCTCTCACCGGTGAGGTTAGTAATTCTCTCTCTCCCTCGTTTTCTCTATCTCTCTCTCTCTCTCTCTCATTAAATCCTTAAAAATCACTTCCAGCGCCTTGATTCGCCGTTGATTCGCCGTCGCCGTTGCCGTTGCCGTTGCCCTTCCAGCGTCGTTGCCGTCGCCGTCCGCCCTCCCTCCGTTCAACTTCCGCCGTTTAAAATCACTCACGGTAAATTCAATTGGGTGACTGAATTTTTTTTAACTATTTTCATGTTTTAAATGAATTCAACACGATCATTGTTTTATAGATGAGTTTCTATTTTTTTTTTTTTGAAGAATACAGAAGTTTCTTGGAATTAAACTTTTAAACAGTAATATTTCCTTCATTATGCGATTCAATTTTTATTTGAATGATTTGCGATTTCCTTAAAGCATGATTATGCTGATTGTATTGTGGGTTCTAGCTAAAATGTTGTAAAATTGGGTTAAGATCACATTTAGTTGAAGCTGTAATGAGTAGTTGATTTCATAAAAGTTCGTAATTTCTGCCTTTGTTTTGTGTATTTGTTGAATGTGATTTGTAAATTTTGGGAATTTAGTAGTAAATTTACACTGAGTTTATGAATTGGTGAACTGTTTGTTGGATAATTTACAGAGGGGAGGCTTGAAAATTCCTGAAGAAAGAAATGGGGGTTATGTCAAGGCGGGTTTTGCCCGCATGTAGTAACCCATTTATAATAATTAAAATAATCAATCAGTTATTTCTTGAATGTGTGTCAGTGGGTATATTTGTGTGTGTGTGTGTGTGTATGTGTGTTTTAAGATTAAGGACACAATTTTCGGAAGTGGACTCTCTAAGGGAATACTGGATTCTTTATACTGAAATGGAATAATTAGCTTTCATTTGTTCTAAACCAACATCATATTCATGGAATTGATTATTTTCTCACTTTTCTCTCACTTTCTCTCTCTCTCTCATTTGTCACAGCCATTCGCCGCCGTTGCCGCCGTTTGCCGCCGTTGCCTCCGTTTCTTTCCTAATTTCTGGTAAGGATTTCTCCTTTCTATTTCTCAAAGACCATCACAAGATTTCTCAAAGGACTTCAGATAGCATATTAATTTAGGCTCAGTTTTATGTTTGATTGTAATATAGATAATAGAATATGTGCTTATTGTTAGGAGCTATTTGATTTGTTTGTCTCATCTGTGCAAACTGTAACCATTGTTTATCCGGACAAGGATTTGTGATTGTTTTTATAAATGTTTATATGCTTCATGTCCATCTTTGTTCTTAATTTGTATTAGATGGCTTGTGTAAAGTCAAAGGGGGAGTGAGGGGGGTGAATGTCTAAAATTAATAAATAAAAAATAAAAATAAAAAAACAAAATAAAATAAATAAATAAATAAATAAGTAAAAAAATGAAATAAAAAATAAATAAAATAAATAAAAATAAAAAAAAAAAAACAAAATAAATAAAATAAATAAATAAGTAAAAAATGAAATAAAAAATAAAAAAAATAAAAAAAAAAAAAAAAATAAAATAAAAAATAAATAAATAAATAAGTAAAAAAATGAAATAAAAAATAAATAAAATAAATAAAAAAACAAAACAAAACAAATAAATAAATAAAATAAATAATAATAAAATAATACTAATAATAAATAATAATAATAATAATAAAAAATAATAATAAAAAATAATAATAAAAAATAAAAAATAAAATAAAAAATAAAAATAAAAATAAAAATATACATATATGTATATATATAAATAAGATGAGAGTCTTTCTCACCCACAGCTATCAAAATTCGTCCATCTTTGATCAAAAAAGATAGAGCAAATAAGTTCTCCACTGTTTGAGCAAAGAATTTTATGTTTAATAAGAGTTTTTCCAGTTTCACTGTCCTCTTCTCTCTAAGAATCTTAAACATCACAGCCATGTTCTTGTCAGTGTCTGTTTTCTCTTACTGGTGGTATACGGTCACAAGTAAAAACAAGGTAACAGTATAACACCAGTGAAGAGAAAACAGAACTTTCCTCCAATTTTTTCAATCTCCACCTTCCATTTACCCAAAATCCTGATTGCAGAATCTTCCTCATGAGCATGAAAGCTGGCGGTGTTGCTCTCAATCCTGATTGCAGAATCTTCCTCATGAGCATGAAAGCTGGCGGTGTTGCTCCCAATTCTAAACCTAATGGACATGAATTGTCCTTTCACCCTAGAAAATGATATACTTAACAACAAAGAATTAAATATTAATATTTAAAATTATTCACATCCACCTAAATCGACTATCGAGACCAATTTGTGTTGAAAATTCTGAAAATTCTGATGTTCCAGAAGCCGGTGTGAATTAGGGTTAGGGTTTGATATCAATAAACCTAAATGAAGTGTCTTTTTATTTGTATATATATTGATATATTGTTTTTATTTGTATATATAATATACTAGTTTAGATATGTCGGGTCGAGGTGGCAATCGTTCAAAGAGAGGGAAGGTTGCGGGTTTTGTCCATCGTCTTGTTTCACCAAGGACTGGAGGGAGGGGCTCTACGTCTGATTCAGGACGTAGTGATGATGATTTGAGCAGTCCAGATAATGTAAGCTCTAGTGTTCCAGTTAGTGAACCATCCGGACGGGTTAATTTGGACGCAATTATTAATGAGGAAGGAAAAATGGAAATATCTATCTCTCCCAGTGGCCAGTAAGTATTATTTAATTATAATTGTCATATATATAATGTTTACATTTTATTATTGTCTTTTTATTTGTATATATATTGATATATTGTTTTTCAATTAATATCTTATAGGTTTATACATGGTGGTTGTCAAGATCCTGCTAGATGGTTTGGGGATTTATTCAGTGGGTATAATTTTGAGGAATTTTATCCCACCCCAAAGTCAATATCAAAAGAAGTGTACGCTATCTGGTATTTCCAGTTTCGGGTAAAATTACTTAATTCTCTTTCCTTTGTAAAGTTTGTAGACTATTCCCTTGTTTATTTAACTACTTTTACTATTTTTGTAGCACATATATTCATGCCCTGGGTTTACCGACGTTCAAATCGAGGCGACTTTCAAGAAATTGGTTGCTAAGCGGTACGCTGAGAAAGTGTACGACATGAAAAGAAAGTGGCTAAATGATGGTTTGCCTCCAGCTAATTTCTCCACTAGTGCGTGGGAGCAGTGGGAAGCCTATTTGAACAGTGAGAAATTTCAAAAAAAATCAGAAATTGCAAAGAAGAATAGGAACTCACAAGAGGGGCGGGGGAGTGTGCACACTGGAGGATCAATTAACTTCAGCGAGACTTGGTCCAGAATGGTAAACTTACTTCATTTATTATCCGTTTGTAAATTAAGAAATACTCTATTTGATTCAAATATTGTTATTATTTGATAGGCTTTTTAAAGTTTTAATTTTTTATATGTTAAGCGTAAGAAACACGGAGATGATGAGGCTGATGCTGCTGCTGTGTTTCTGGCTACACATACTGCGGAGGCTGCTGATGGCTCAGGGCCACAATGGGTCAACCCTTATTACCAGACCCTTTATGTAAGTGTTAATAGTATTTTCTATTAGTAAATTATATATTTTATATTAGTAAATTATAAATTATTTAGTTAAAGAAATATTATTTTCTACCATAGTGTATAATGTATTTTTTTTTCAGGAAGAGTATGATAGGCGGGCTCGTGAGGAGGCTATTAAAGAAGGAAGTTTGGCGCCTGAGAGCACCGAGCGGCCCGCCTTTCGTGAAAAGCTTTGGGCGGCCATTGTCCTCCGAGACAAGCAACCAAAGGGAGACCGCTTGCCTGGATTCGGAGGACATGGTGCTGGGTATTTTAACATGCCATTCTGCAGCCCTACTACGCAATACTTTTCATCTTCTTCCTCCGGCGGCAGTTATCATGTGGATCAAGAAGCGTTTGATGATCGAGTCAACGAGAGGTTGAGAGGCGAGTGGAGCAGAGATCCAGAGCCGAGTTCGAGCCCGGATGCACCCGATGCACCAAAGGTGGAGCCCAGTGCGAGTATATTGGAGCAACTGAGCAGCAGCGCATGCAACAATACTTGGCTACCATGAATTTGCAACCACAGCCACAGCCACGTAATATCGGTAATGCTTCTGATGAGTCAGTCGGTCAATACCTTAGGCGAAGTGGCGGTGGTAGCGGTAGCGGCAGCGCTCGTGGTCGGGGTCGTGGTAGTTAAACATTTATTTTATTTGGCATGTAATGTAAACAAATATATTTTGTTTCCCTTTCCCTTTCCCTTCCCTTTTTTCCAAGCGAAACAATTTCCTTTTTCCCTTTTCCCCTTTCCTTTTTCCTTTTTCCTTTCCCCTTTTCCCCTTTTCCCTTTTCCCTTTCCCCTTTCCCCTTTCGCTTTAGGTTGTTTGATACAGTTTCACTTTATTTGATATTCAAACAAAACATTTTCCCTTTTCCCTTTTCCCTTTCCCATTACCCCTTATCCCTTTCTCATTACCCCTTTTCCCTTTGTTTGTAGGTTGTTTGTGTTTCTTTTATGTTGGGATTTGTTTAAAACAGGTTTGACAGGTTTACAGGTGGTTTAATAATAAAATAGAATTTTTTTTTAATCTGGTCAAATTACCGACGGATATTTCCGTCGGTAAATAATTAAAAAACAAAAAATAAAATTAATTACCGACAGAAATTTCCGCCGGCAAAGTTCCATCTTACCGACGGACATATCCGCCGGAAATGTTTAAAATTGCCGTCGGACATATCCGCCGGTAAATCTTAATGTTTCCGACGGATTTAACCGTCGGTAAGTGGTTTTAATATTTTATTATTTTAATATTTACCGACGGAAATGTCCGTCGGTAATCTCCGGCAATTGCTCCGGCAAACCGGCCGGCGTACCTGCTTTCTGACGGACAATTTCCGGCGAAATTTTCTGTTTACCGACGGACTATCCGCCGGTATCACCGACGGAAATGGTCCGTCGGTATTACCAACGAATTATTTCCGACGGAATCCGACGGACTATTTCCGTCGGTAATGTCCATTTACCGACGGATATAGAGAATTACCGACGGAAATTTCCGTCGGTAATAGGCCTGATTCTAGTAGTGAGCCCACTACATGTGAGGGGGCGTGTTAGAGATATTATCCCACATTAGGAATTGACAAATCTTGCCTATAATATATACAGATCCTGGGCCACTCCCCTTATCACCAATTGGTTTTAAGGTGAAATCTCAGACTTTAAGACTTCTATACAGACCTTCTACTTCTACGAGGTCCACTACCTCCTATCTTTTACAAAGTGTATGATTCCACGTGCTCGACCCTCAACCTTCTCTCAAGGTCACACATAAAGGGGCGTGTTAGACTATATATCCAAATCTTATAAAGAATTAAAATGGACCGGTGTATAGACTTGAGTAACTACTCCTCTTATCATCAATTGATTTTAATGTGGAATCTACAATATAGTCTACTACCGGTCAGGTCCAATTGAAGCCGGTGTTCACCCTTGAGCCTTTTTCTACTTCTTACCTAATTCTAATTCTAATTCTAAGAGAGAGATCGATGGCACACGGGTTTGTTGGTTCTTTGGGTTGATGGTTGTTAGTATAATGCAATGATGGTGTGAGTTTTTACTATCCGGTATTCACAAACTAAAATCTAGTTCTTATATTTGTTAATTGTTGGGGGTTTAAATTTGTCAATGTTATGAAAATGAAGATTGATAATGCTTTTGTTCAAGTGGTAGGTGGTGGTTGGATGACGGTGACGATTGGTGAAACAATTTTTTTATGGTCTTGGTTTGTGGCGAAGGTTATTTTTGTGGTGGTAGTGGTGCTGGTAAATAAATATTGGTTATCGTGGTGGTTAGTGGCGGATAGAGCCGTCAAGTTGGAACGGTCCCGTCGGGACGTCCCATTCCGCCATACAAATGGGACGGGATGGGACGTAATATTTTAGTCCCGTCCCGTTTCGTCCCGTCCCGCATTAGTCGCGGGACAACATAGTGCGGTCCCGCTCATCCCGTCCCGTCTCGCGACGTTCAAGTTGAAAGGATTGCTGATGACTGATGAATTGGCCTTGGCCTTGGCCTTGGAGGTTATATCCCACATTGAAACAAAAAGAAAGTAAATTTTGTCTTAGCTTTGGCCTTGGCCGTAGCCTTGGAGGACTTATCCCACATTGAAACAAAAAGAAAGTAAATTGTGCCTTGGTCTTGTCTTGGCTCGGCCTTGGCCTTGGAGGACTTATATCCCACATTGAAAGAACAAGAAAATAAACTATGGCTAGTGGGTATATATATGAGGCTGAAGCTGGGTAGGTAGCTGATAAGTAGTTTTTATACAGTATTTTATAGTCTTTTTATTATATTATTTACCTTAAATTTTGCACCAATTAAGCATAAATTAGCCTCTTTTTGTATATATCTTCGATTGTATGCTTGGTTAGTATTTTTTATGATTTTACAGGTTTTTAGGTCATTTTCACGAAGTATAAAGGGTTCAGAGCAAAATCATTGGAAATAGAGGGACCAGAAATGGAAATTTGCTGAAGACCGGTAAAAAAGGCTCTGCTCGGCCGAGCAGATTCATTGACTCGGCCGAGCACCCTCTGTTCAAGCCAAAAGGTGCCTCTTTCAAGAGTTGTGACCAGTCAAAAAGGTGCTGCTCGGCCGAGCAACTCCCTTGACTCGGCCGAGCACATCCATTATCAGCCAAAAGGTGCCTTTTCGCAAGAGATGTGTCCCTAGCATAGAATGCCTATATAAAGGCTATTTGTACTCTGTTTAGACGATCCGGAAAATGATCAAAAATACATCCAGATAGGATCATATTATACTTAGAATGTATAGCAAAAATACTTAGCAATTTATACACAATGTTCAAAGTGTATCAATGATTCGTGACAAGTCTTGTACACTCTTGAAGATGGTGAATGCAATACAAGGATTATTTTCCAGCCATTGTCTCTCTTTCATTATGAATAAGTATCTCTTTTCTTATCTCCATTTCTTACTTACTTCTTCTATTATTTCAATGGTTTGAGTAATCCTCCATTTCTCAGAGTTGGAAACTCAATTATTTATATTCATGCTTCTCCTACATGTCATTTCAATTCTATTCTTATTAATCTTAAATACTTGCAATTAGGGAGACGTTCTTAATTGTATAGCTTCAGTTGATCAAATGAAAAACATTGATTAGCGGAACCCTAAGAATTGAACTAGGTCAATAAATTACACAAAGTGATTTAAGGATCTAGGGATGATCCTTTAGTGGAAAATACGTGAGACTGATTTAGACTTAATGGATTTTGATTTATACGGTACCCTCGAGAGGTGAGTCGGATTTCCCGCGTGACGAACGGGATTACACTAAGCCGGACCCTCGAGAGAAAGGCCGGTAAGTCTTAAAATACATGTGCTAGTTAGCACAACTTAGCGTATCATCCTTGACATGGCACTTTCATCTTAAAACAATTTCTTCATATTATTCTTAAATTGCCTGTAAATGTAAAGATGTTCATATTTGTAGAACCCCAGTTAATTGAGAGAAGTACCTAGCGGAGAATTTCGATTGACGGAACCATATGAAGGAACTAGGTTCCATTGATCACGAGAGTAGTTCAACGGCCTAGGGGTGTTCTTTGAATGGAAAGTACGTTGACTTTCGATCTTAATGGATTCTTTCTAATTGTGGCCAGCTAGAATTAAGTCGGAATGCCCGTTTGTGACAGGGCGGGAGTAACATAAACGGAAATCTCAAACAGTTAGGACATGATTAGTGAAGGATACAAACGCTACTGTCTTAACCCGAAGTAATGTAGGCCTAACGTACCATCCTTGTTATTTTGATAAAAGCCTTTATCTAAAGCATATTTATTTGTTTTCAATCCCGAGAATTCTATCATTATATGTTAGAATAGTTTTTGTATCTTTCTAGTATTTTCTCTACAAATTCTTATATTCCCCCCAATCATTTTATCTATATATTTTTATAAAGACAAATATCATCCCAAAGTAAACCCTGTCTCTGTGGGATCAACCCGTACTTGCACCCGCTATATTACAATAGCCCGTGCGCTTGCGGATATAAATAAACCGTTAGGTTAACACCCCAACAGTAGCATCATTTGGCCGTGGCCTTGGAGGCATCTCGCCTAGTCAACGCCTAATCCCGCCTAGTCAACGGGTTCCGCATTCTCCCGCAGTAGATTTGGGACGAGACGGAATATTTTAGTCTCGTCCCGTTATCCCGTATTGACGACTCTAGCGGCGGATGGAGAAAGAAGATGGAAGGGAGTGTTCATAATTTTTTCGGGAGTAAAGGATGGGGAAAATATGTAATTAACTTTATGAATGAGGGTGGGGATGGTAGGTTCTAGTTTTGGGTTGAATAGTCAAAAAGATGAATTTTTTAATTTTATTGACATTTCGTTAAAATTATAATGGAAGATCTCACATAACTAACTTTGGTTGATATTCAAACGATAATTTGGATGGAGTCATGACATTTAAAAGATCATGATAGTCCAGTGATGACATTTAAAAAATTAAAATTTAGGGAGGAGATTTGAAATTGGCCTATATTTTGGTGAGTCAGGTGACTAATATATATAAGAGCATCTTCATCCCTAAAACTTCATTCCCATCCCTCTCTCCTCCACCTCAGCTCCACGTCAGCAGTCATCAAAAACACAATTTCAAACAATTTTATCTCATTCATGGCCAAAATCGCTGAGTTTTCTCTCCTACTTTTTATTAATAATGATAATTTTTTCAATATTTTGTATTTTTATTATTTTTTATATGTTGATTGCTATTTTTGTAAAAAAAAATTAATTTCACAAAAATATGACACGTGTCACCCGCTCATTGGTCGAAACAAAAAAAAAAGCCAACCAACGCCGTGAAGTGTGGCTTCTGACAACAAAAAAAAAATAAAAGTTATCCCATGACTTTAACATTGCCATGAATGGGGAATGACAACATTGCCAAATCATCCATGACTTTTGTAAAAGTCATGGATGCATATGCTCTGAGGGCATTTACAACCATGACTTTTGTAAAAGTCATGGCTGATTTGGCAAGAGTAAATTAGCCCATTCATGACTTTTACAAAAGTCATGGATGACATTTTTTTTGGCATGGCAGACGACGTGGTTCACGGCGTTGGATGGCTTTTTTTTTTGTTTCGATCAATTAGCGGGTGACACGTGTCATATTTTTGAAATTAATTTTTTTTTTTTACAAAAATTGCAATTAACATATAAAAAATAATAAAAATACAAGAATATTGAAAAAACTACCATTATTAATAAAAAGTAGGAGAGAGAAACTGATGACTTTTGTCATGAATGGAGATAAAATTGTTTGGAGTTGTATTTTTGATGACTGATGACGTGGAGCTGAGGTGGAGGAGAGATGGATGGGTTTGAAGTTTCATGGATAAAGATGTTCTAAACGTTTGGTCTAATAAAAGCATATACTCCCTCCGTCTCATAAAATCTTATCTATTTTGTTATTTTGGGCGCCCCACTTTAAAATTTCACTTTCCTAAAAAGAAAACTTTTTAATATATTACTTCTTTATTTTATTTATGGGACCCACTTGTCATACTCACAACAACTATTCACTTACTATTTTCTACCCCACTTTCTCTCTCCTACCCACTTACAACATCCACTTTAATAACATTATATATATTCACTCCTTATTTTCGTTTCTCAGTAATAAACGGGTAATCTAATGTGGGACGAAGAGAGTAGTTTACTAATTACTAACAAACCATATACAGTCTTCCTAGTCTTCTTAGGGATCGGGGCGGTTCGAAAAAGTAGGGGGATGTGACTGCACAACTATTCAATACAACTATTCGATGGATGCTTGATCTCGTCGTTAGTTTATTTCAATCTCAACAATTCACATTTAGGAAGTCATTGGAGGGTATTTAGATATTTTTGCTCTATCGTTCATCTCGTCCCTCCCTTCAATCTGCGCACGATCTCGATTAATTCCAAATCTGTCTCCTCACCTGAGTGTTCATGACATGATATTAATATAAAAAAAGTATCCAGCTTGGACCTATGTCGCAGTGGTCGGGGACAGTCAAAATTGAAACCCTGGGTATCAAAAAAAAAAAAAATATTTTTCAAACACCAGATTAATAATAATAAAAAGAAAGTATTTGACGGCCAATTCAATCGAACTTTGACCGTAATTTTTTGAAAATTTAATTAGTTTTTTGTAATTGTAATAATTGTTATTGATTCAATATTTAAAATACTATCAATCATAACTTTTAAAATTACATATAAGTAATTAATTTTTTATAAAATTATGATCAAAATTAAATTGAGTTGATAATCAAATTTGAAATGAGGACGAACATTCCATGATAATAGTATTTATTTCATTTTACTTGCCAAATGTACATTTTAAAAGTAGGTGTCTGGGTGAAGCTATCACCGACAAATCTCATTTGCCAAGTAGCTTATTAATTTATTAAGTGAGATTAAATAGATGCCAATATTTTATTTATATATAATGTCGGCCATAAACTTATGTCCTAATTAAAAAAAAATGTAACTGCAGAATTAAACAAGGATTATTTGATTCAGTCAAATATTGTGGTGTTAATTGCGTCACCTTTACGGTTGACGGTTGTATATACATAACCAATTGTTATTATTAATACTAGATTGACTCCCGTGCGATGCACGGGACATTACTATATATTCAAAAAATAAAAAATCTAACTAAAATAAACCAAAAACTCAATTCGCTTATACATTATAAAAGACTTCCTTAAAGGCTACATTGTCCGTACATAAAAATTAGAAATCAATAAAATAGAAATAAAACATAAATCATAATGATTATGCATTTCTCTGTATACAATTCTGTAGTTTTTATCAATTTAAAAAATTAAATAAAACAGACGAACATGTTTATCATATACGAAATAAGTTATTGAAATCAGTTTAAAATGTGAAGATTAGAAATGTAGTAAAAAAAAAGGTGATATTTTATTTCGTTTTGATGAAGAGAAATTTTGAAATAAGAACAAAAGATTTAGTCATACCAACAGGATAGTACAGTTATCTAATAAGAACTAATATCATTATTTTTCAAATGAAAAATTTATATTAACTCATGATCGTACATCTAAAAAATCATGTCATATTGATTTACATTAACTCATTATGAACATAATTATGATATTTATTTTCAATCTAACTTATTTAATAGTTAGAAGAAAAATAAACACTAACAATTTCGTTAAATGAAATTTTTTTGGCCAAACCCCCCAATTCCTCATAAAACCCAACTCACTTCTTACTCCCCTCCTTTAAAATACCGATTTATACTATCTTTATTTCTTCTAATATTGACATAAAATTAAATCAAAATTTTATAACTGATGGGCATCTTCCCCGATATTCGTCTTTATAAATACACAATTTTTTGAGACGAATACAAAAATCGATAAATTTATTAATACTTTATTTACAATGTTTCAAATACTTTTTTAAAAAAAAATTAAATTAATTGTTTGGTATATAAGCACAAGAACCATATTACACCATCTAACTTATTAAATAGATATATATTATTATTATATAAAATAACCATTTATACTTTATAAATACACAATCGTTTTGTTTATAAAAATTCAACAACATTCCAACTCATCATCCTAGACCCCACCACGTTTATTTTATTTTATATTCTTTATTTTTATTATTAGTATTATTATTAGTATTATTATTTTTATTATTATATTTATCATTTATAATTAAAAATAAATACTTTACACTTATTTAATTTTACAAAAAATATATAGAGAAATAAAAGACGAATTAACAAAGGATAATTAAGAAATTTATATTTAAAAAGAGGAGTTTTTTTTCTCTATCCAAATCAAATGAAAGAAGTCTCTATTTAAAGAGAAAGAATTTATGAATTTTGGTGTAAAAATTTAAATAAAAATTAATTTATTATAAAATAATTGAGGGTAAAGAAATCGGTAAAAAAAAATTGGAAATTAAGCAAGCCAATCAACGGGAGACATGTGTCAAATTCTTTAAAAAAAAAAAAAAAGGAAAAAAACCCTACATACACGCACTGTTGTCGGCCCGTGCAGTACACGCCCTAGAGAAATGTCGAAATTGTCTTTCCACAGATGGACGACACATATGTCCAATGTTAAAAAAAAAAAAAAAAAAAAAAAAAACCTAATGAATTCACGCGCCTCTTTAGGCCCGTGTAATTTACGGCTCTCATAATTTTAATCAATAAAAAAATAAGAAATAAAATAAATCATTTCTTATACACTTTATTTGGGTAAATATTAATAAAAGTAATTTAATTTATTTCATAAAAATTGAGATTATAACTCATTTTGTTACTTGATATTTTTTTCTAATGTATTTTCGCGTGTGTGCACGTATGTATTTTTAACATGATGTACAAAGCTTCTTAAATTAGCGACACACATGTTAGTAATGTTTTTGCTCTCCATAGAATTTCAATCCTAACCAAGTAACTACAAATGTGCCCTCATTTATTTTAAAACTTATGCAAGTCTTTTTATATATAGAGAGAGATAGCGATTTATAAATAATTATTTTATACTTATTTTTAAAAATATATTATATTCACTTGTATTATGTGTTTTAAATTAATGAAAAATTAAACCAAGAAACTAATCTAATTTTGAAGTAAAATATTATTGTGATTTTCTCATTTCTCAAATAAATGTCAAAAAATATTCAACAATTGTGTGAAATGAAAAAAAAAATTCCCCAAACCCTCCATTCCCTCATCTAATTTTGGAGTAAAATATTATAGTAAAAAAATTAATTTATTATAAAACAATTGAGGTCAAAGGAATGGGAAAAGAAAAAAATTCGAAATTCAAGAAGCCGCTGGAACACCGCCAAGTGTCCCAACCAAAAAAAGGAAAATATCTCTGCGTAAATGCGTCTCGGTCGACGCAAATATGACACGCGCCAAATTTTCACCCTATCACTGCATGCCACGACAAATTTACTTCAACTATTTTTAGTTATGCCACAATATGAAATGACTTAAACTTTAATCAAAATTTTAAAAATGATGGTCATCTTTCCCGTTATTCGCTTTTATAAATACACAAATTTTTTAGACGGATAGATATTCAACAAATTTATAAATAGTTTATTTACTATGCTTCAAAGTATTTTTTAAAAATAATTTAATAAATAGATTGATCTATCGAAATAAAATAAACCCAATAATCTATTACCCCATCCAATTAATCATCCTATACCCAATCAGTTTTATTTAATTTTATATTATTTATTTTCAAGATTAGTAAAATTATTAATATTATTATCATTTATAATTAAATAAAATATTTCACACTTAATTACTATTCACTAAAAATATATTAAAAAATAAGAAAGGAAAATTAACAATGGGTAATTAAGAAAGTTATATTCAACAATTGTGTTTAATGAAAAAAATTCTCAAACCCTCCATTCCCTTATCTAATTTGGAGTAAAATATTATAGTAAAAAAAATTAATTTATTATAAAACAATTGAGGTCAAAGGAATGGGAAAAGAAAAAATTCGAAACTCAAGAAGCCAGTGGAACGCCGCCAAGTGTCCCAACCAAAAAAAAAGGAAAATATCTCTGCGTAAATGCGTCTCGGTCGACGCGAATACGACACGCGTCAAATTTTCACCCTATCACTGCATGCCACGACAAATTTACTTCAACTATTTTTAGTTATGCCACAATATGAAATGACTTACACTTTAATCAAAATTTAAAAAATGATGGTCATCTTTCCCGTTATTCGCTTTTATAAATACACAAATTTTTTAGACGGATAGATATTCAACAAATTTATAAATAGTTTATTTACTATGCTTCAAAGTATTCTTTTAAAATAATTGAATAAATAGATTGATCTATCGAAATAAAATAAATCCAATAATCATATTACCCCATCCAACTAATCATCCTAAACCCAACCAGTTTTATTTAATTTTATATTATTTATTTTCAAGATTAGTAAAATTATTAATATTATTATCATTTATAATTAAATAAAATATTTCACACTTAATTACTATTCACTAAAAATATATTAAAAAAATAAGGAAGGAAAATTAACAATGGTTAATTAAGAAAGTTATATTCAACAATTGTGTTAAATGAAAAAAAATTCCCCAAACCCTCCATTCCCTCATCTAATTTTGGAGTAAAATATAATAGTAAAAAAATTAATTTATTATAAAACAATTGAGGTCAAAGGAATGGGAAAAGAAAAATTCGAAACTCAAGAAGCCAGTGAAACGCCGCCAAGTGTCCCAACAAAAAAAAAAGGAAAATATCACTGCGTAAATGCGCCTCGATCGACGCGAATACGACACGCGCCAAATTTTCACCCTATCACTGCATGCCCCGACAAATTTACTTCAACTATTTTTAGTTATGCCACAATATGAAATGACTTACACTTTAATCAAAATTTTAAAAATGATGGTCATCTTTCCCGTTATTCGCTTTTATAAATACACAAATTTTTTAGACGGATAGATATTCAACAAATTTATAAATAGTTTATTTACTATGCTTCAAAGTATTTTTTAAAAATAATTGAATAAATAGATTGATCTATCGAAATAAAATAAACCCAATAATCATATTACCCCATCCAACTAATCATCCTATACCCAACCAGTTTTATTTAATTTTATATTATTTATTTTCAAGATTAGTAAATTTATTAATATTATTATCATTTATAATTAAATAAAATATTTCACACTTAATTACTATTTACTAAAAATATATTAAAAAATAAGAAAGGAAAATTAACAATGGGTAATTAAGAAATTTATATTTAAGAAATAGAATTTTTTTTCTGTGTCCAAATAAAAAGAAAGAAGTCTCTATTTAAAGAGAAATTTTTTTATGAAATTTGGTGTATAATTTTTTTTAAAAAAATTAATTTATTATAAAATAATTGAGGTCAAAGAAATAGTTTTTTTTTTTTTTTAAATATGAAATCCATCAAGCCAATCAAAGGGCGCCAAATACACAAGTTTTTTAGACGGATATATATTCAACAAATTTATAAATACTTTATTTACTATGCTTCAATTTTTTTAAAAAAAAATAAATAAATAAATTGTTTGATCTATCGAAATAAAATAAACCCAATAACCATATTACCCCATCCAACTAATCATCCTATACACCAACATTTTTATTTAATTTTATATTCTTTATTTTCAATATTAGTAAAATTATTAATATTATTATCATTTCTAATTAAATAAAATATTTCACGCTTACTTACTTGTTAGTAAAAATAAATTAAAAAATGAGATAGGAAAATTAACAAAGGATAATTAAGAAAATTATATTTAAAAAAGAGGATTTTTTTTTCTGTGTCCAAATCAAATGAAAGAAGTGTCTATTTAAAGAGAAAAAAAATTATGAATTTTGGTGTAAATTTTTTTTTAAAAAATAATTTATTATAAAATATAGGAAAATTAACAAAGGATAATTAAGAAAATTATATTTAAAAAAGAGAATTTTTTTCTGTATCCAAATCAAATGAAAGAAGTGTCTATTTAAAGAGAAAAAAAAATTATGAATTTTGGTGTAAATTTTTTTTTTAAAAAAATTAATTTATTATATAAAAATTGAGGTCAAAGAAATAGGAGTGTTTTTTTAAATTTGAAATCCCTCCAACCAATCAGAAGGTGACACGTGGCACAAAGTAAAAAAAAAAAAAAAGGGAAAAATGCTGCAATGACTCGCCAATGTCGGCGAGTGTAGTACACTCTCCAGTAAAATGACGAAAATGCCCCTCATCACACGGGCGACAAGTGTCCTAAGTCATTTAAAAAAATAAAAAATAAAACTCAACCAATCTTACCTCGCCACATGCCATTTCAGCCCAATTTTTTTCCCTTTTGCCACCGCGTGAATTTACCAAAATACCCTTCAATGGCAGAAAATTTACCACAATCTTATTATTATATATAGATAGATAGTCCATTATATAAAAGGTTGATAAATTAAGATTTTTTTTTTTTAACTTGTTAAATACATTAATTAGTTATGTGGGATCAGATATCAACATTGTAACTTAATAAGTACTCTCGTGTCTTTATCCAAAAACTAGCAGTATACGTACCGTGCGATGTGTTAAGCATACCAAGAATCCTCCAAAGAATTCGCCTGGAACATGATCTACTTCTCATTATCTTGTAAAATATTTCAGTTTTTATTTTAGTATATCTTGTATTTAAATTCAAATTATTTGCATATCATTTGTAATAGATTAGGAGATAGTCAAAATCTCATAGAACTCTCTCAAACTTTTGTATAAATACATCACAAGGATCAATAGAAGAATTACCTTTTGCAATCCTTTCATGGTATCAGAGCAATCCGATCCATAGAGGAACTTCTCCACCCAAACCCTTGCGGCTAAACCTAAAGCAACCACCACCACCAAAGGCTTCCGCCACCACTCTCCATCTTCCCCCCTAACACCACCCTCGGCTGGAACCACCAAAGCCGAAACCCTAACCACCTCCCCTCTGCCTCTCTTCTCCATCACTTCCGCCACAAACATCAAAACCCCTCTCCACCTTGGCAAAACCTCTGCCGCCACACCCTCCGCTCTTCACCAAAAGCTGCCGCCACACCCTCCCCTCTTCACCATTACTTCCACCACCCTTCTAAATCACCACAATCCTCGGCAAAACCCAAAGCCGAAAACCTCCCCCCCCCCCTTCACCCACCTTCAGCCGAAACACACACACACCCTTTCTTGTTCGACTGACCACTCTCCATCGTCCCTAAACCACCCTCGGCTAAACCCACTACTGCCGAAACCCTTTCCCTCAGCTACTCCGCCACCAACCACAAAATACCACCTAGCCCCACCACCACCCTCGGATTAAACACAACCAGTCGAAACCCTATCTATTTTCTGAACTTTCAACCACACACCTCACAGCCGATACCTTCTTCCCTTCTCCTCTTCAGCTGCTCACCCAAAACCCCCTCGGCAAACCTCTCTATAAAGCCGAAACATCTACCCACCATCAAAACTCTTGTGGTATAACCCCAGCCGCTCCACCCCCCTCTCTACTCTTACTTCCGCCACCCACCAGAAACCCTATTTTATTTTCTTCTCCAACTTCTCCCTCCACTCTTCTAAATCACCTCCTACAACACAACGCCCCACCCATACACTCAAACCCTAATCTACCCACCTCGACTAAACCCTAATCAGCCGCACCCCTCCACCTTCACCTCCTTCAAACAACCTTACTGACTGCCATCACCACCTTCTTCCACCCCACCCTCATCCTTGGCAAACCCACACCACCCTCGGCTTAAAAGCCGAAGCCTTATTTGTTTCTCTTCTCCTTTCTTCACTTTCTCCAAATCATCCCCTACCTGCTGAACCAGCTCCTGTTTCTGCTCATGTGGGCGACAGCCCAGCCCATGTGCGCGACCGCCCACTCTCAAACCCCAACAATTCTGAATCTGCTGTTCACTTGGGCGACCGCCCATCCCCTAGTGAGCGACCGCCCATAACCCGTAGCTCTGTTATATCCGCTTCAAAAAAAAACCTAACACTGCACCCCCTTCCCCTTCAAACCCTCAAGAACTTCCTGCTGAACCCTATCTCTCACACAAACTCGGCTAAAACTCAAAACAGCCGCCTCACCCTTCTCCTTCACCTCCTTCAAACCCTCTTGGCTCAAATCCCCCTTAAAGCCGAAATACTACTGCCAGCACCAACCTCGAACCCCCTACCTACCATCAACGCAACCCTCTATTCACCCTCTTCAAACACCCTCGGTAAAACACACCGGCCGAATCCCTTTATACCTTACTTTAAACACCCTCGGAAACCCGAAACCCTATATATAAAACCCTCGGCAAAACCCTTCGGCCGAAACCCCTACATCTCTATCAAACCCTCGGCAATACCCTTCAGCCGATACCCTGCAACTCTATGATCAAACCCTCAGCAAAACCCAACCTGTCACTACCTCGGACGTGAGGAACCACTTCACAGGCAACCATGCACACGACCGGGAACAACATCATTTTCAAACCCGGCTCATCTCATCTCTCTCCAAGATCGGACTTACTCTTGGAACGTCCGTCTTGCGGGAGCATGTTAAGCATACCAAGAATCCTCCAAAGAATCCTCCAAAGAATCCGCCTGGAACATGATCTACTTCTCATTATCTTGTAAAATATTTCAGTTTTTATTTTAGTATATCTTGTATTTAAATTCAAATTATTTGCATATCATTTGTAATAGATTAGGAGATAGTCAAAATCCCATAGAACTCTCTCAAACTTTTGTATAAATACATCACAAGGATCAATAGAAGAATTACCTTTTGCAATCCTTTCACGATGTACGAAAATAGTATAATTTATCTTAAATCAAAATTAGTATAATAATATATATAATTAAATACCAATTAAAATTAAAAAATATAATATGAAATAGTGATATTTAACGTAAATATAGGAAAACATTCAAATATTTGTGAGTACCCCGACCCGAACTCGTGTTTTTGGGTCCACTTTCCTTCATTTTTGGGCTCATTTAATTTTGGGCTCATTATTTTTATTCATTAGTTTTGGGCCTTATTCACTTCGGCCCATTCTGCCTGAAAAGAACCGGTGTCATACGACACCCAAACCAATTCCAAGTCATATTAAATAAGGGTTATATCCCATTTTGAAAGGGGAGAGACAGACGAAAAAGGGGATGCCATTTCTTTCTCCCTAAGCTACTCTCTCTCTCTCTCTCACTTCACTCTCTCTCTATACGCAAGAACAGAGAGACTCCCCTCCCCAATCGTTCTTCTTCCTCCAACGGAACAACGGTGACCTCCTCACCATTCTCTCACCCAATCAGTCGACAAATCTCCCCAAAACCAGGTCGCCGGTGACTTCCCTCACCAACCATTCACCGGCGACCACCAAACTCCTCTCCAATTGTCTTCTCCAAGCCCATTCGCCGGCGACCTCACCGGCAACTCAAGGCGTCCTCCATCATTGCCCTCTCCTTCTTCAATCGGCCGGCAACCCCAATCGTATTATCTGCCACCAACGACCTTCACTAAATCTCCCTCTAATGGCGTCTTCAATTGCCCTCTCCTTCTTAATCGACGCCAAACACAATGGCCGTTCACCATTTCTCTGCTTACCCAAAACGAACCCCTCTTCTCCGTTCCAAAACCCAAGTCTGTTGACTGCCATCTCGTCATCAACAATCTCCTCAATCGACACTCACCTAGTTCGACCTAAATCACCGTTCTCAGCTCCACCCAAAATCAATCGGCTGAGCTCTCCTCAAACGGCGTCCATTTCCATCGCTTTAACAGATTCCGGTCACCACCGTTGCCAGCTCCGGTTCCTTTTCAGTCCAGCCTTGAAGCTTCACGGTGGGCTCGATCTCTCGTCGTCCCGGAGCTGATTGAAGACTCCCTATACCGACGGGGTATAGGGAGGTGTGGATCTACGAGGGTAACTCTCTAATCCTCTTTCTCTATTTTCAACGTATATATCTATATTGTATGCTGGGAGCTGTTTGACTTCGGATTGGTTGAACTTGTCTTGTTTAGTGTCTGAATGTCGTATCCATTATATTGATAATGCATTTTGGGCCATTCTCTGTTATTCAATGGCTTGAGCAATGATGTTTGTGATTTAAATACAAAGATGAGTGTGAATCATCCATATTCACACTCATCTGAGTGTTGATTCCCTCCCCCGTGGTTTCTGATCCATATGCTTGAATCTTGATCATGCTTGTCTGAGTTAGGAGGTGATGGCCCATCATTCATATTTGGCCATCAACGCCATGTGATCCTCCCACAATACTCATTTGTTGCTATCGTTGCTTGAGTTAGGAAGTGAGGGTTCTTTAATTGTGACCCAAGAAATGTGGTCATTCACATTGGGTCACTGAAACCCCATGACCTTCCCATAATACTCTTTATCTCAGTCTCTTCATTGTTCAAGATAGCTTCTTAGCTTTAGAATAATATTGGTGGCATGTTCACCCCCATTGTAGAGGCAATCTGACCAAGGATGTCCTGTGTCATCCGATATCCCTCTACTGAGGAAGTCCTGTGTCGGACGACACCCAGAGTTCCTAGACAGATTGCCTCAACCCATTTCCTTGTAATTCAAATTCATTAATTGTAAGTGGGATGTGGCCTCCCATAGTAAAAGTCTCACAAGTTGTAATCCCTCATTTGGATTAATAAAGCAAAGCATTAAAACACATTTTATTACATATATTGTCTCACACAATTGCACACACTTAGGGATGTTTTGAATGTTGAACATAGAAAGACTCGTCTACGGACGAGGCGTGTTGGGTGAACTCTCAAGTTCTTCCCAACACGTAACCTGACCCCCGGACCCATTTTCTCTTAAAAAAGGTTTTTCAATGTTTTCCTTAAAAACGGCGTGGCGACTCCCAAGATAAATCATATTTTATCTTTTACATAATTTATTTTCGACGAGCGTTCATTCAGTGGCGACTCCGCTGGGGAATTGAAACCTGTTTTCAAAAGAGGGTCAAACATTCGTGTTCGTTCAACATTCACTTCATTCATATATGTGTGCATTGTTGGTGACTTTATATGTGCATAAATGCATTTAGTGCTTTGCTTTATCCCTTCCCCTTCTTAGCTTCCTGCTTTGTTGCATTGGTGCTTGGGGCTGAGATTTTGTGCTGTGCTTGGAGGCTGGGGCTGATTTGGCAATTGTTCAGTGTCTGTATATAGGACCCCTTATGTCACGCGACACAATTGACCTCATCAGTCTTGTGTCACGCGACATAAGTGGTCAATTTTGCATGATTTGTTTTCTCTAGTACAGATTGTGATTGTGGGGCAGTCCCCCATGATCAAATTATTGATCCTTGATTATTGTGCTCTGTGGGGTGTGTGTGTGTTATTCTCCATTTCATCCCCTTTTTCAAAAAAAAAAAAACAAAACAAAAAAAGCAAAAAGCAAACAAATATTTTCCTAGAAAATACCTTCACACTACTCGCACGCTACCCGCACATAGAGTTAGAACCCGGGAGTGTACGGACGGCATCGCGGACAGTGACGTGTTTTGCTTACGCTTGAGCGCCTGAAGTTCTCCTAGCCTGTGGAGTCAGCCAACACTTGTCCGTGACACACTTTCTACCGTGACCGATTGGTTTTTAGCAAAATACTTTTCAAAACATTTTTCAAATTCGATTTTCAAAATTTTCTCACAAAGTCCGAGTCATACTTTGTCTCCAAAATCTTGGCATACTCTCCCTCTTCATGTCGAAATTACGACATAACTCAACGTGAGTATATGTCAAAATCTTGACATGTCTCGACATAGGTACAAGTCGATTTCTCGATTTGGCTTCACAAGAGGTCATGACGCATTTTCGACATGTGCTAACGCGAGACCATGTCAAATTTTTGACACATACTAATGCGAGATTATCACGAAATTTTGCCACGAAGCGACGATAGGCCATGCCGGATTTTCGACTCGAAAAGAGGAGAGGTCATGCCGAATTTTTTCCAGGATTTTACCTGCAAATTGCGGTCTCGTACATTCAAACGTACTTTCGACCCTTTCTCCTCCCGAGTCAAGACGTTGACTTGGACTTGGTTTTGAAAATCTTGAGTTTGACTTGTTTTGACTTGTATGCCCTTAGGTCCGTTCTGCTTTTTGATTGGTGGGTTCCACGTGCCCTATATGACCTTTGCCGAGATTGTCCGTCCCGGGAGTGCAATACCGACGGAAACCACTAGTCCAGGAATAGTGTAGAATGCGAAAAAGAAGGTGTCCCCCTTTTCCAACCATTCTTAGGACTAATAAAAATTGTTTTTATTCAAACCATTAATAAGATGTTGCATGAGTCCATCTCCTCCCTCTTCCATACAATCTCAAGGTTCTCTCCTCTGCCACCTTACAAATCATTTCTTCGCCTCTACAGCTACGGCAAGTTGGGTGTGCGCTCTCATTCCCGGCGCTCATTGGTCCATATTTCCTAGGCGGAAGCAGTTCAAGTGCCCGAGTGATCTTCATCTGACACAAAATCCGAGATGCCTGGTGAAGAGAATGTGGTGGCTAGCCAGTCTGGAGTTTCTCGCCCATCCGAAGTTGATGCAGTTAATCAGTCCTCGTAGGATCTAGAATGTCCGCTGTCGGACATGAGTCTGTCAAGTCCAAGTTGGACCAGCTTTTGCTTTCAATGATAAAAGTCTTTGTTTCTCTTCTTGCTAGACTCGAGACGTCACTAGCACACCTACATTACGCTCAATTGAAATGGTCTTATTTCAAATGATCACTTGTGCTGCTCAACCACTAATGCTTTGAAGTGATTCATGTTTAAATTAATCGGAGTGAGAAAATCAATTGATATCCTTCTCAAATTGGGGCTTACCAACTCCCCATCTTGCATCTCATATGCTCACATCTCTTTCATCATCCTCATCATTTCGTTGATCAACGAATTTGCATGAATCTTCCTCAATTAAGCTTAAGCAAGCAATGAAGCCTTAATCTCGTTTAGGTCATCCGGTAGGGATTGCGGTTGAAGCCTTTCACCCATAGGAAAGCCATTACCTCACCCTCACCAAATAATATCCTTTCATTTCAAGATCGGCATGTTTTGAAACCCTGTTTAGCCATCACCTTTGCTCCTTGCTGAGAGAAGTCCAAGCGACGCCAAGGAAGTTAGCTTCGAGAGTCGGCGATGCATAAAATACTCAAGCCATGAAAGGAAGGACAAAGATAATCCTCAACTCCTCAAAGAGACCTTCCAAGTTGTCAAAAGAAGGATTTTAAGTCCTCATAATTTCAGATATAATCCTCATCTCCTCAAAGAGGCCATCCCAAATTATCAAAAGAAGGACTTTAGATCCTCACTATTCATCAAAAATCCCCGACTTCTCAAGAAGCTCTCCAATGTTCAAAAAAGAACCCAAATCCTCGAAGGTTCACAAAAATTCTCGATAGCTTGGACTTCCTCTCACCATTACCTTAAATCAATCCCAAGCCATCCTCTCGATTTTAGAGGATATTCCCATTTCCTTAACCAATCCCAAGCCATCCTCTCGATTTTAGAGGATATGCCCATTACCATTGCCCTTGCCTTTGGCCAAAGTCAAAATTTGACCTCTCATTCTTAGAGGCAGATCAATTCCCTTACCTTAGAAATTTCAAACACATCCCTGCAAGCCAACCTCTCATCTTTAGAGGTATAGTCAGTAAAAGGCCCAGCCGACCTCTCATCTTAAGAGGTCATCCACTTCCAAAATTACCTGATGGCCGATCGAAGCCCGGAAACTCAACTACAGTCCCTACCGGATAGCATTTTCATTCTAATATCCTCGAGGTCTGAATCAAATTAATGCTTCATTTCTTGCTCAAATTGGAATCTAATCCATCTTGGCTCAAAGTCATCAATCAAAGATTGTGCAAATTCAATCCTTCCCTTTGACACTTCATGTGAGCATATTTCATTTCTCCTCCGCAAACACTTGCTGTGGATGTCCCACTGGGGCTTCGCATCCGTGTCTTTCATCGACACTCCAAGGGGACATGTTTTTCAATTCTCCAAATCCTTAAAATCCTCAAAGGTCCAGATCCTCGAATTTCAACATTAATTCTCTTTTCAATCGGGACTCGCCCGAACTACGGCGACCTGAGCTCCTCGTCAAGAGGGGAACGTAGGCAACCATAATTGGTCCGGTCGAAATCACAAACAAATCTCAAAAAATCCGGTCTCCTTATGGGTCGTCCCTATACATGAACCATCCTTCCGAGTTCGATTCTCGATATCTGTTGGTTTTCTCCTCGTGATTAATCAAAATATTTGTCCATATCAGGATTAGTGTTTGAATAACCCGAACATCAATAAAGGGTTTTAAGCAGCCTTGTGATCATCACTAATAAGACAAGCTTTCAAGTGTCTCGACAAGTCTTCTCTTTCTACATCATAGGAAGATAGAGCCAAACACTGTTTCGGTCAGCAGGGGCTTCCATACACTTTTCCACACCTTGCAATGTTTATACTCTCTCAAAAGAGTCAAACCCAAAAGCGAGAGTGTCATACACAAATTCGGGATCCATTCCCACCTTAGAAAATTGTGCCCCTGCACATGTACATTTCCGAGTCTTGTCCAGTGACTGATTGACTGCGGTATGAAACAATGGGTCGCCTCCTCGGCCACAAGATGACTCTGTCTGCAATGAAGATGCATTGAATCTCTTCAAGATGGGGCTTTGCTATGCTGTTCTCTCATGACCAGATTCCCTTAGGGTTTGCTTTGCATGGGGCTTCACCTAGTCATCCCTTCAAAGCTGAGATCATTCTCTGCACATGCTCTGCTGCTTGCCGTCTCAGGCGCGCGATACACCATTGTTCTTATCAGCAACAATCAACCTGCTGTCATCTGTACTCTCAGGGTACGCCCCGACTTGTCTAGCTGCACCATCCATGTACCATCACTCATACATTTCCCCACCTCATGGGAGAGGGTCCAACCCAGACATCATCATGTACACATTCATCCCATACACAATCCATCATAACATAATTGGTATATACATATCTGCTTGTCAAGCCTTGCAAAAAAAAAAAAAAAAACTTCACTTCCTTCCATCCCCGAGATGGACTTCAGGTAATAAAAGATTAATAATGCATAAGCAAAATTCCAATAATTGACTAAAATGCAAAGTGCCTAGAGTGTTGTGTTCCCCCCACAGGGTACAATAATCAGGTGATCATAATCTGATCATGGGGATTGCTCCTCAAATCACAACTGACAAAGAAGTTCAAACCTTGCAAATGGCACTTTCTGCCTTCATCATCTTCATCAGTCTCATCTTTAGACTCATCAACATCGTTTGAAAGAGCCTTAGCTACCTCAGTCTCCAAGCAGTGCTTGTCGAAAAGAGTTTCAGCTGCTTCAATCTCCAAGCATTAGGGCTCTTTAGCCTCATCTTCAAAAGCCCGTACTCATGGGCAGATTATCTCAAAAAGTCTCAAAAAAGCCCGTTCTAATGGGCGAACCACCACCAAAAGCCCATCCTCAAGGGCAAGTCATCATCAAAAGCCCTTTCTCATGGGCGAATCATCAAAAGACTGTCCCTTGCAGAGCAAACCATCTCCAAAAGCCCATTCTCAAGGGCAAACCATCTCCAAGAGCCCATTCTCATGGGCAGATCTTCACAAAAAGCCCGTTCTCCTGGGCAGATCATTATCAAGAGCCCGTTCTCATGGGCAGATCCTCATTCAAAATCCATTCTCATAGGCAGACCTTCAAATAGGCAGACCTTCAAAGAGCCCATTCTCAAGGGAAAATCATTATTCTTTAGCTCGGAATGGCTATAAACTACCCGGTTCGGAAAACCGTACAATTTCCAATACAGAAAATAGCCCGGAATGGCTATAAACTACCCGGTCCGGAAAACCGTACAGTTTCCAACCCAGAAAATAGCCCGGAATGACTATAAACTACCCGGTCCAGAAAATCGTACAGTTTCCAACCCAGAAAATAGCCCGGAATGGCTATAAACTACTACCCGGTCCGAAAAACCGTACAGTTTCCAACACAAGAAAATAGGCCGGAATGGCTATAAATTATCCGGTCCAGAAAATCGTACAGTTTTCCACACACAGAAAATAGCCCGGAATGGCTATAAACAACCCGGTCCGGAAGACTGTACAGATTTCCCACACAGTAAAAATCGCGGGTGACTCCCAAAGAAAAAAGTCAAATCATCGGGGTGACTCCCCATCAAAACAGTCAAATTTGTGAGTGACTCCCAAAGAAAAAAGTCAAATCATTGGGGTGACTCCCCATCAAAACAGTCAAATTCGCGGGTGACTCCCAAAGAAAAAAGTCAAATCATCGGGGTGACTCCCCATCAAAACAGTCAAGTTCGCGGGTGACTCCCAAAGAAAAAGTCAAATCATCGGGGTGACTCCCCATCAAAACAGTCAAATTCGCGGGTGACTCCCAAAGAAAAAATTCAAATCATCGGGGTGACTCCCCATCAAAACAGTCAAATTCGCGGGTGACTCCCAAAGAAAAAAGTCAAATCTTTGGGGTGACTCCCCATCAAAACAGTCAAATTCGCGGGAGACTCCCAAAGGAAAAAGTCAAATCATCGGGGTGACTCCCCATCAAAAAGGTCAAATTCGCGGGTGACTCCCAAAGAAAAAGTCAAAATCGCGGGTAACTCCCAAAGAAAAAGTCAAATTCGTGGGTGACTTCCCAAAGAAAAAGTCAAATCTCCGGGGTGACTTCCCAAAGAAAAACAGTCAAATTCGCGGGGTGACTTCCCAAAGAAAAACAGTCAAATTCGCGGGTGACTTCCCAAAGAAAAATAGTCAAATCCGCGGGGTGACTTCCCAAAGAAAAACAGTCAAATTCGTGGGTGACTCCCAAAAAACAGTCAAATTTGCGGGGTGACTTCCCAAAGAAAAACAGTCAAATTCGCGGGGTGACTCCCCTTGGAACAGTCAATCTCGGGTGCAAACACCCATCTCCGGGGTGACTCCCCTTGGAACAGTCAATCTCGGGTGCAAACACCCATCTTCGGGGTGACCCCCCTTTGAACAGTCAATCTCGGGTGCAAACGCCCATCTTCAGGGTGACTCCCCTTTGAACCCATTCAACAATCAATCTCGGGTGCAAACGCCCACCTTCGGGGTGACTCCCCATTCAACAGTCGATCTCGGGTGCAAACGCCCACCTTCGGGGTGACTCCCCATTCAACAGTCAATCTTGGGTACAAACGCCCACCTTCGGGGTGACTCCCCTTTGAACAGTCAATCTCGGGTGCAAACGCCCACCTTCGGGGTGACTCCCCATTCAACAGTCAATCTTGGGTACAAACGCCCATCTTCGGGGTGACTCCCCATTCAACAGTCAATCTTGGGTACAAACGCCCATCCTCGGGGTGACTCCCCATTCAACAGTCAATCTTGGGTACAAACGCCCATCTTCGGAGTGACTCCCTTGGAGCAGTGATCAATCTCGGGTACAAACGCCCATCTTCGGGGTGACTCCCCATTCAACAGTCAATCTCGGGTGCAAACGCCCATCTTCGGGGTGACTCCCCATTCAACAGTCAACCTTGGGTACAAACGCCCATCTTCGGGGTGACTCCCCATTTAAACAGTCAATCTCGGGTGCATACACCCATATTCGGGGTGACTCCCCATTCATTGGTCAACCTTGGGTACAAACGCCCATCTTCGAGGTGACTCCCCATTTAAACAGTCAATCTCGGGTTCAAACACCCATATTCGGGGTGACTCCCCATTGCAACAGTCAATCTTGGGTACAAACGCCCATCCTCGGGGTGACTCCCCATTCAACAGTCAACCTTGGGAGCGAACGCCCATCTTCGGGGTGACTCCTCTTGAAATAGTCAATCTCGGGTGCAAACATCCATTTTCGGGGTGACTCCCCTTGGAACAGTCAATCTCGGGCGCAAACGCCCATCTTCGGGGTGACTCCCGCCCAGCTTGATCAATCTCGGGTCTGGCAAACACCCATTTTCTGGTGACTCCTCGGCATATCAATCTCGGGTACAAACACCCATCTTCGGGGTGACTCCCCTCGAGCACGATCAATCTCGGGTGCAACACCCATCTTCGGGGTGACTCCCTCGGAACGCGATCCAATCTCGGGTGCAAACGCCCATCTTCGGGGTGACTCCCCTTGAAACAGTCAATCTCGGGTGCAAACACCCATTTTCGGGGTGACTCCCCTCAGACACAGTCAATCTCGGGTACAAACACCCATCTTCGGGGTGACTCCCCTCGGACACAGTCAATCTCGGGTGCAAACACCCATCTTCGGGGTGACTCCCCTCCGAACACCCATCTTCGGGGTGACTCCCTATCGAAACAGTCAAATTCGCGGGTGACTTCCCAAAGAAAAACAGTCATTATCGGGTGCAAACACCCATCTTCGGGGTAACTCCCCTTGGAACAGTCACTTTTGGGTACAAAGCCCGTGGCCTCTCGTTAGCGCCACCATTGACGAACTATGATTCGGCTTGATTCCCCCACGGGATACGTAGGAATCCTTTCATAAAAGGTCCAGCCGCATGACCATCATGGTCGATTTCCCCGGGACGCAAACGTCCATCTTTGACGAACTACGATTCGGCTTGATTCCCCCACGGGATACGTAGGAATCCTTTCCACAAAAGGTCCAGCCACTTGACCATCTTGGTCATCTCTTTCCCCGCCGTTCGTGTCCGGCTCGGGATTCTCATTTTAATCGACGACCTCACTTCCCTTGGAAGTGACGTCGCCGAGGGGCTCTGTGAGTACCCCGAACCGAACTCGTATTTTTGGGTCCACTTTCCTTCATTTTTGGGCTAATTTAATTTTGAGCTCATTATTTTTATTCATTAGTTTTGGGCCTTATTCACTTCGGCCCATTCTGCCTGAAAAGAACCGGTGTCATACGACACCCAAACCAATTCCAAGTCATATTAAATAAGGGTTATATCCCATTTTGAAAGGGGAGAGACACGGACGAAAAAGGGGATGACATTTCTTTCTCCCTAAGCTACTCTCTCTCTCTCACTTCACTCTCTCTCTATACGCAAGAACAGAGAGACTCCCCTCCCCAATCGTTCTTCTTCCTCCAACGGAACAACGGTGACCTCCTCACCATTCTCTCACCCAATCAGTCGACAAATCTCCCCAAAACCAGGTCGTCGGTGACTTCCCTCACCAACCATTCACCGGCGACCACCAAACTCCTCTCCAATCGTCTTCTCCAAGCCCATTCGCCGGCGACCTCACCGGCAACCCAAGGCGTCCTCCATCATCGCCCTCTCCTTCTTCAATCGGCCGGCAACCCCAATCGTATTATCCGCCACCAACGACCTTCACTAAATCTCCCTCTAATGGCGTCTTCAATCGCCCTCTCCTTCTAAATCGACGCCAAACACAACGGCCGTTCTCCATTTCTCTGCTTACCCAAAACGAACCCCTCTTCTCCGTTCCAAAACCCAAGTCTGTTGACTGCCATCTCGTCATCAACAATCTCCTCAATCGGCCCTCACCTAGTTCGGCCTAAATCACCGTTCTCAGCTCCACCCAAAATCAATCGGCTGAGCTCTCCCCAAACGGCGTCCATTTCCATCCCTTTAACAGATTCCGGTCACCACCGTTGCCAGCTCCGGTTCCTTTTCAGTCCAGCCTTGAAGCTTCACGGTGGGCTCGATCTCTCGTCGTCCGGAGCGGGAAGACTCCCTATACCGACGGGGTATAGGGAGGTGTGGATCTACGAGGGTAACGCTCTAATCCTATTTCTCTATTTTCAACGTATATATCTATATTGTATGCTGGGAGCTGTTTGACTTCGGATTGGTTGAACTTGTCTTGTTTAGTGTCTGAATGTCGTATCCATTATATTGATAATGCATTTTGGGCCATTCTCTGTTATTCAATGGCTTCAGCAATGATGTTTGTGATTTAAATACAAAGATGGGTGTGAATCATCCATATTCACACTCATCTGAGTGTTGATTCCCTCCCCCGTGGTTTCTGATCCATATGCTTGAATCTTGATCATGCTTGTCTGAGTTAGGAGGTGATGGCCCATCATTCATATTTGGCCATCAACGCCATGTGATCCTCCCACAATACTCATTTGTTGATATCGTTGCTTGAGTTAGGAAGTGAGGGTTCTTTAATTGTGATCCAAGAAATGTGGTCATTCACATTGGGTCACTGAAACCCCATGACCTTCCCATAATACTCTTTATCTCAGTCTCTTCATTGTTCTAGATAGCTTCTTAGCTTTAGAATAATATTGGTGGCATGTTCACCCCCATTGTAGAGGCAATCTGACCAAGGATGTCCTGTGTCATCCGATATCCCTCTACTGAGGAAGTCCTGTGTCGGACGACACCCAGAGTTCCTAGACAGATTGCCTCAACCCATTTCCTTGTAATTCAAATTCATTAATTGTAAGTGGGATGTGGCCTCCCACAGTAAAAGGCTCACAAGTTGTAATCCCTCATTTGGATTAATAAAGCAAAGCATTAAAACACATTTTATTACATATATTGTCTCACACAATTGCACACACTTTGGGATGTTTTGAATGTTGAACATAGAAAGACTCGTCTACGGATGAGGCGTGTTGGGTGAACTCTCAAGTTCTTCCCAACACGTAACCTGACCCCCGGACCCATTTTCTCTTAAAAAAGGCTTTTCAATGTTTTCCTTAAAAACGGCGTGGAGACTCCCAAGATAAATCATATTTTATCTTTTACATAATTTATTTTCGGCGAGCGTTCATTCAATATTGCAACCTAGTCTAGACACCAGTGTTGATTAATTAATTAAAAAGAAAAAAAATTGCAAATTTTCAAAAGTTTTCAAAGAGTATGAGTATTGTTGATCATTTTTCCACTTTCTCTCCACCCATATTCCAAAACCATTTGCCAAAATCATTTACTAAAACCATGTGTTGAATCAATTTCTATTTTTAGCCCCTTAATAGTTAGTGACATTTTTTGGCTCCAAATTTCCTTTTTGACCACTTTCTTGCTTTTAATATAGTATAAAAATGAAGTATTTTTTTCAATTTTTTTGAATTAAAAATAATAAATTTTAAAGCTCATTAAATAATTATTTTTTAAAAAATAATTACAAAACATTCAAATATTGCAATCTCGTCTAGATACCTAGTGTTGATTATTAATGAAAAAGAAAAAAAATTGCACATTTCCAAAAGTTTTCAAAGAGTCTGCGTAGTATATATCATTTTTCCACTTTCTTTCGATCCATGTTCCAAAACCATTTGCCAAAACCATTTGCTAAAATCGTGTGTTGAATCAATTTCTATTTTTAGCTCCTTGATAGTGACATTTTTGGGCTTCAAATTTCTATTTTCGCCACTTTCTTGCTTTTGCTTTTAATATAGTATAGATAAATGTTTAATGAGTTTATTAGACTAAAAATGAAGTATTTTTTTCAATTTTTCTGAATTAAAAATAATAGATTTTAAAGCTCATTAAACAATTATTTTTTAAAGAAATAATTAAAAAACATTCAAATATTGCAACATAGTCTAGACACCTAGTGTTGATTAATTAATGAAAAAGAAAAAAAATTACACATTTTTAAAAATTTTCAAAGAGTGTGAGTAGTATAGATTATTTTTCCACTTTCTCTCCACCCATATTTTAAAACCATTTGCCAAAACCATTTACTAAAATCATCTGTTGAATCAATTTCTATTTTTAGCCCCTTGATAGTTAGTGACATTTTTAGGCTCTAAATTTTCATTTTGACCACTTTCTTGCTTTTAATATAGTATAGATAACTGTTTAATGAGTTTATTAGACTAAAAATAATGTATTTTTTTTTCAATTTTTCTGAATTAAAAACAATAAATTTTAGAGCTCATTAAATAATTATTATTTTAAAAAATAATTAGAAAACATTCAAATATTGCAACCTAGTCTAGACACCTAGTGTTGATTAATTAATGAAAAAAAAATTGCAAAATATCAAAAGTTTTCAAAGAGTGTGAATAGTATACTCCCTCCGTCCACATACTTACTTCACACTTTCTATTTTGGGCGTCCAAATACATACTTCACACTTTGTTTTTTTTACTTAAAATGGAAAGTTTATATCATTAAAATATTAACCCTACCCCACTCATTCTCTCTCCTACATTATTTTAATACTCACAACACCATTATAATTTACTATTCCCTCCACTCATTCTCTCTCCTATTTTATTTTTACACTCACAATATTTATATCATTATTTTTTTCCTTAATCCCCGCGCAAACAGTAACTGTGAATTACTTATGTGGACGGAGGGAATATATCATTTTTCCAATTTCTCTCCACCCATGTTTCAAAATCATTTGCTAA
The DNA here is from genome assembly GCA_022495995.1 of Adenophora triphylla var. japonica. Classification (NCBI taxonomy): domain Eukaryota; kingdom Viridiplantae; phylum Streptophyta; class Magnoliopsida; order Asterales; family Campanulaceae; genus Adenophora; species Adenophora triphylla. The sequence goes on from JAFEMH010001302.1 coordinate 425,484, forward strand.
AATCATGTGTTGAATCAATTTCTATTTTTAGCCCCTTGATAGTGACCTATATCCCATCAAAATACGAGGAGAGCTTCCTCGGTAATCAACAAATTAAGGAAATGAGCGTCTCTATCCTTACTCACCTCTTACTAGGCATCAAATCAGGTCGACCAAACATCACATGCCTAGTAGCGTGCCTCCTATGCACACGTGAAAAATGATATTACCTAATCATATTCAAACAAGGATTGTGGGAAGTTATAATCACACTAGGATTATAACATACTAACACACAAATTTCTATTCAACATGGACTATACAATTCTACACCTATATATACATGCCATAATTCACATTATTTTTGTAAGACTGTAAGAACATGGATTAATGTAACATATAAATACTTAATAATATAATGATCAATATTATAATATATGGTATAAAGTATAGAACTCTAAATAATATGTAGAATTCCATAATATAAGTATACCATTAAATGATGGGCATAATGGTAATATCTTATATATCAATAGGTGTAGTCCCTAAATGAAGTGCCCATTGGATTCCTATATAAAGGCCTATCCATCAAGCCTATGAATCATTAGTTATTTTACATTCTCATTCAGTCAAAATTCTTCCTAAAGTATTTGAAGAACAAAGAGATTAAAAAGGCACTCATCATTTAGAAGATCTACTCTTCCTAAATCAAAGACTATCTTCATATCTTCATCAAGAACAAGAACAAGAACAATTATGGAATCTCAAGGTATACGCTTCCATCTTCTTCTTCTTCTTTTCTTCTTAATCTAGTTATGAGTCGGTTCATGGTCATTGGATCGTAATTGTTCCAACAATTGGTATCAGAGCCTGCTCATATACTAGAATGAGTTTGAAATTCTTATAAAGCCTTATGCTTTAATTCGTGTATGATTTCATTTAGTTTTTGTTCTTGTTCATGATACTCATCTTGTCTAAGAGTATTATATTCATAAAACTTCATTCTATTTCTGATTTTTTGGTTTTACTCAAAAGGCTTTCAACCCTTAATGTAAGATTATCCCATTTTTGAACATAGCCACCATCCTTGGATGCGTTGTGAGTTTATTCATATGCATAGCCACGCATTTTTTAAATGTGTTGTGAGTATGCGGATCTACTTACTTTGGTTGAAAATTGAGTCACCATTAAATTAAGAACTTCATTCAATTTATGGCAATAATGGTAAGATCAAGTTTTAAGAGACACAATGGTTCATACAAGATTACCCCATTTACATAGCCAACATCATGTGTTTGGAGTGTGTAAATCTAGGTCTACTTGTTTGAATCATGTTAATTAAAGTACAAACTTGTCCCATTTTCATAGCCAATAATTATAATGCATTAAAATGGAAATTTGGTTGAAAGACTGTTCATAAAAGGCTTCATCAAATTATCAAAAGGCAATGGTCCAACCGTGGTGACTTTTAATTGAATATAAGTTGGTTAAAAGGCTTCATCAAATTAATGGTCCAACTGTGGTGACTTTTTAATTGAATATAATTGGTGAATTTTAAATTGCTTTACTCCATGGAATCAATTGTGGACCGTGGCTTTTTTGGTGACTTTTAAAATGATTATAATTGGTGACTAATCGTTGCCCAAAATTTTGATAATTTATTAATAAATTATAATGTCTGGACACCAGTCGCGCTTCGGTGGTTCTTGGAGTTATTAAACTTTAAGAATGGACGGGTAGAACAAAAGGATATTATCTTTTATTAATAAATTTCGATTATTTCTTTACCTTTTAAATTTTCAGAAATTACCTTAAAGTCTTAAGTGCCCTAAAGTATGATTAATTATATGCTTAAACAAATTTATTCATTGTTTAAATAATATTGTTGCCAAAGCAATTTACGTTATTTAAATACAAATTTGTTAAAGTGATGAATGTAAATATTGATATGTGATAACATGTTTGTTTCCCAAAGGAGACCTTGTTATTGACTAAGTATTTGCATTCATAGGGTAATAATTGAACTAAACTTTTGATCATTTTAAACGCTGTGAACCATCCCAAAGGAAGGCGGGTGTTTAAAATGAATTGTTTATATTCTTTATTACCGGGAAACAAGTACCTTAAACTTTATGACATTTTTTATACTTGATCCGGCCCAAAGGAAGGCAAGTATTTAAAGTGTATTGTTTGAGCTATTTGTTTACCCTAAGATAAATCAAATTGTGAGTCAATTCGCAATCCAAAGATTAGTCTTGATGTCATATTGATTATCTTTTTGATGGATTTCATTTTGATATAATTAATCATTGTGTAGTTTCTTATATATGTTTTGTTTCATTCTTTTGTTCTCTTCATTCAGATTTGATCAGTGCTTCATACATTACTCTTTGCCTTAAACTCAATTCCTTTGCTAACTGGGACAAACTTTAAAACTTGGAAAAACAAGATTATTATGGTCTTAGGCTGTTTGGACCTTGACCTCGCATTAAGAGAACAAGCTCCTGCCCCTCTAACTGATAAAAGCACTGCGGAAGACCGCTTAAGTTCAGAGAGGTGGAAGCGTTCTAATCGCGTCAGCCTAAGCATAATTAAGAATGCAGTCCCGGAGACATTTCTGAACAGTGTCTTCGAGGATGATGGTGCAAAAGGTTTCCTAGATGCCCTAGAACAACGCTTTGCAAAAAGCGATAAATCGGAAACAAGTGCTACCTTGAGGAAGCTTGTTTTCATGAGATATAAGGGCACCGAAAATCTAAGGGAATACATAATGGAGATGTTTCATCTATCAACGAAATTAAAAGCACTCAAGTTGGACTTATCGGAAGACTTGCTTGTGCATTTGGCTTTAATTTCTCTTCCTTCACAATTTGATCATTTTGAAACGACCTATAATTGTCAAAAGGACAAGTGAAATATTAATGAATTAATTTCACATGTCACGGAGGAAGAAGATAGGTTGAAACACGCCAAACCCGAAAGTGCACATTATGCATCTACCTCTTCTCGTGGGATTAAGAGAAAAGGTAAGGAGATTGCGGTTGCATCAAAGAAGCCTAAGGGATCATCAAATGATCAAAAGGTGAAAAAGTGCTTCTTTTGCAAGGACCCCACTCACATGAAGCCCGACTGCCCTAAGTATCGCCAATGGCGAATTAAGAAAGGTATGTCATTTAGCTTTGTTTGTACTGAAGCTAATTTAGTTTCAATTCCTTCGTATACATGGTGGTTAGACTCCGGTGCAACTACTCACATAAGTTCATGTATGCAGGGTTGCCTGAACTACCGAACGCCCAATGAAGGTGAAAGATTCATCTACATGGGAGCTGGAAAGCCGGTAGAGGTGGAGGGCATAGGAACTTTTAGATTATCTCTTATTACCGGATATTATTTAGTTTTGAATAATGTATTTATTATTCCATCCTTTAGACGGAATTTGATTTCCGTCACTACATTAGATCGGGAAGGTTATTCCTGTATCTTCGGTAATAATAAATGCAATTTATATTTTGATTCAAAGCTTTTTGGTACTAGTTCTTTATCTTACATTGATAATCTATATTTACTTGACACACCAATTCATTAAATGAGTCCCACAATAATGAAACTAACTCTCGAGGCACAAACGAAAGTTTTCAAGTAAAAACTCTTATACCTTGTGGCATAGGCGTTTGGGTCATATCTCCAAAAGGAGAATTGACAAGCTTGTCCGAGGAATATTACATAAGCTTGATACTCCGGAAAATAACTTTTGTATTGAATGCCTTAAAGGAAAATTCACGAATAGTACAAACAAAAATGAATCCTTGAGAGCTACAAAAGTCTTAGAACTAATTCATACGGACATATGTGGACCGTTCCCTACCCCTTCATGGAACGGACAAACATATTTTATTACGTTCATAGATGACTTCTCTCGTTATGGATACATTTATTTACTTCATGAAAAGTCTCAATCATTGGACGTTTTCAAGTCTTTTAAAGCCGAAGTTGAAAATCAAATTGAAAAGACTATTAAGAACGTTAGATCCGATCGTGGTGGTGAATACTACGGTAGGAATGACGGTTCGGGAGAACAACGTCCGGGTCCTTTTGCTCGCTATTTGGAAGAGTGTGGGATTGTCCCTCACTACACCATGCCGGGAACACCTAGCATGAATGGTGTAGCCGAGAGACGTAATAGAACCCTTAAGGATATGGTAAGAAGTATGGTTTCTTGTACTTCTTTACCTCACTCGTTATGGGGTGATGCTTTGAAAACCACAACCTACCTACTTAATAGAGCTCCTTCAAAAGCTACTAACAAAACCCCTTATGAATTATGGACCGGAAAGAAACCGTCCCTAAATCATCTTCATGTTTGGGGTTGTCCGGTAGGAAGCTAGGCCTTATAAACCTAACGAAGGAAAGTTGGACGCTAAGACAGTTAGTAGTTATTTTGTAGGGCATTCTCAAAGATCTAGGGGATATAAATTCTATGACCCTAAAACTAGAACCTTTTTCGAGACGGGAAATGCTAGGTTCTTTGAGGATGTTGAATTTAGAGGGGAAAATTTGAATAGTAATTTTGAATTTAAAGAAATGGAAGAGGAATTCGTTTCTATACCTCTTCCTATAGTTCCTATCGAAAATCAAGCAGTTGTGCCTGAAATTCGACAAGATCATATAATTCAAAATGACGTTAATTCTCCTATTAATGAACAACATGAAAATGTTGATGAGGAAATTCAACACCCTCAAAATCAAGAAGAACCGGTGCCATTAAGAAGATCTAATAGAGCAAGAAGGAGTGCTATACCGGATTATTATGATGTGTATCTTGCCGAGAATGAGGAACCGTTAGGTTTAGTGGGAGATGAGCCAATCACCTTCCATGAAGCCATCAGTGGTCCAAATTCTCATAAGTGGATTGATGCCATAAATGAAGAGTTAAAATACATGAATGATAATGACGTTTGGGATCTTGTCCCATTACCTAAGAATGTGAAACCCATCGGATGTAAATGGATCTTTAAGATCAAAAGGGATTCAAAAGGTAATGTGGAAAGACATAAGGCGCGTCTTGTCGCTAAAGGATTTACTAAAAAAGAAGGCATTGATTACAAAGAAACATTTTCACCGGTATCCTCTAAAAATGCCTTTAGAATCATTATGGCTTTAGTGGCACATTTTGACCTCGAGCTTCATCAAATGGATGTAAAGACAGCTTTTCTCAATGGTGACATTGAGGAAACTATCTATATGAAGAAACCGAAATGGTGGATCGATTCGGATCAAACTAGTCAACTAGTTTGTAAACTCAAGAAATCCATTTATGGGCTTAAGCAAGCATCTCGTCAATGGTACTTAAAATTTAACCAAGTTATTCTTTCATTCGGTTTTGAAATGAATCTTGGTGAAGATTGTGTGTACCATAAGTTCAGTGGGAGTAGATTTATATTTTTGGTCTTATATGTGGATGACATTTTACTTGCCAGTAATGATAAGGACCTTCTTAAGGAAACTAAGAAATTTCTCTCAAACAAATTTGAGATGAAAGATCTTGGAGAAGCTTCTTTTGTATTAGGAATCCAAATACATCGTGATCGCTCACGAGGTATGTTAGGGTTATCACAAAAGAGCTATATAGAGAAGGTATTACAAAGGTTTAGCATGGAAAATTGTAAACCACATGACACCCCGGTCTCTAAGGGAGATAAGTTCAGTTTAAATCAATGTCCTAAAAATAATCTTGAAACCAAGTATATGGAAAATATCCCTTACGCATCGGCAGTAGGAAGCCTAATGTATGCTCAAGTCTGTACTCGCCCAGATCTTGCCTTTATTGTTGGCATGCTTGGGCGATATCAAAGCAATCCAGGAAGAGAACATTGGATCGCAGCCAAAAGAGTGATGAGATACTTACAAAACACGAAGAACTACATGCTTACATATACAAAGTCGGATCATCTTGAGATCATTGGTTTTTCCGATTCCGACTTTGCTGGATGCCAAGATAGTCGCAAATCGACATCGGGCTATGTCTTCACTTTGGCCGGTGGGGCGATATCTTGGAGAAGTGCCAAGCAAACATTAGTTACTACTTCCACCATGAAAGCCGAATTTGTTGCTTGCTATGAGGCATCCAATCAAGCTATATGGCTGCGTAAATTCATTGAAGGACTGCGGATTGTCAAAGGTGTTAAAAGACCGCTTAAGTTATATTGTGAGAATCGGACCGCGGTATTGTACTCCAACAACAACAAGAGTTCATCTAAATCTAAGCATATAGATATTAAGTTTCTTGTTGTGAGAGAGAGAGTACAAAATGAACAAATCGAAATAGAACTTATTGGTACAAACTCCATGTTAGCGGATCCATTTACTAAGGCGTTATCTCCTTTAGTATTTCACGAGCATGTTGCTCATATGGGTGTAATGACTTTTGATAATGCTTAAATCAGTGGGAGTTTTAAATGTTTCTATTTCCTTGTATTATTTTCATTTAAATTGATCTCATTTGGTTAAAGTAGGACTAGTTGGAGAATATATATATGCATTCTTCATATATATTCATTAATTTTCCATGCTACATATCTATACTTTATCTATGTCATTTAGTTGGATATATATATGTGATTAATGTGGGTTTAGTTGCGAATCAATTACAACGAATGCCCCTTTAGTCCTTATACTTATATGACTAATGGACGGGATTATTTTCGAATGACAACAAAGTGCACATAAGGGTTGTCATTTGTGTTATAAATATGATTGAAGAAATTTATTAAGTGAAGGTATATGTTATAATAATCCAAGTGGGAGATTGTAAGAACATGGATTAATGTAACATATAAATACTTAATAATATAATGATCAATATTATAATATATGGTATAAAGTATAGAACTCTAAATAATATGTAGAATTTCATAATATAAGTATACCATTAAATGATGGGCATAATGGTAATATCTTATATATCAATAGGTGTAGTCCCTAAATGAAGTGCCCCTTGGATTCCTATATAAAGGCCTATCCATCAAGCCTATGAATCATTAGTTATTTTACATTCTCATTCAGTCAAAATTCTTCCTAAAGTATTTGAAGAACAAAGAAATTAAAAAGGCACTCATCATTTAGAAGATCTACTCTTCCTAAATCAAAGACTATCTTCATATCTTCATCAAGAACAAGAACAATTATGGAATCTCAAGGTATACGCTTCCGTCTTCTTCTTCTTCTTTTCTTCTTAATCTAGTTATGAGTCGGTTCATGGTCATTGGATCGTAATTGTTCCAACAAAGACATCTTTTGACTCCAAACTATTGTCAATTGATTTTTTTTTTCTAAACACAAATAATTACTCTCACACCGTATGGCCATCGCCGGTGAAGCTTCAGCTTAGTTTACGTGTTTGTTCTTCTTTTTCAGAATATTCAATCATGCAGGATACAACATACCGCTGAATTTGGGTTGATTCGAAAGTTTTTGTCATTATCAGTTCTATATTTAAAATGACAAATGATGAGTAGTATTTTTGACAACTTGTACTTATAACAACGTTTGTGTAATTACAAAAAACTAACACCTTCATTATCTATTTTTTTACATACTTGCATTCTAAATAATATTTTAGACAACTATACCATCAACTCACTTGAAAAATTATACTCCCTCCGTCCCATAAAATCTTACATATTTTGTTATTTTGGGTGTCTCACTTTAAAGTCACACTTTTCTAAAAAAAAAAATTTTAATACTTCTTTATTCATGAGACCCACTTGTCAAACTCACAACAACTATCCACTTACTATTCTCTACCTCACTTTCTCTCCTACCCACTCACAACTCATACTTTAATAACATTATATATATTCACTCCTTATTTTTCATGCTCAACAATAAACCGATAAGCTAATGTGGGACAGAGGAAGTATACCTTTTATGTTTTCCTTAATAACTGTGCAAAATTTAGATATAACTCTTAACGTGGAACGAGAAGGTGGTATATGTAGGCTTTGACCAATAAGTTATTTATTCAATTTATTACTATATTTAAATACTGACATTTTCAAATATCTCCAATAAGTTTCTGCACCATTTTTTTCCGTCACTCTACTTTTCACAGTTTTGTGATTTTAAAGTTGTGTGATATCAGTATAAAAATTAATAAATTTATCTTTGTATTTTTCACAGTTATGTGATTTTACAGTTGTGTGATGTAACATGTCCTTTAACAACTGAGAACCCAATTTATCACATACCCTTTTAAAAAATCACTTTTAAAACTGATATATTCATGTATCAGTTGCTCACAATTGCGATAATTTTTTATTTTTATTTTTACATTTTTTACTTTTAAAACTGATAAATTCATGTTTCAATTTTCGCTTTTTTTTCATTGTTCACTTGTAAAATTGATAAATTCATTTCTCAAATTTTTGGATTTATTTTTATTGATACACTATTTGAAATACTATCAATAATTACTTTTAAAATTGCATATAAGTAATTAAATTTTTATAAAATTATGATTAAAATTTAATTGAGTTATAATCAAATTCTAAATGAGACGAACATTCCGGGATAATAGTATTTATTTCATTTTACTTGCCAAATGTACATTTGTACAAGTAGGTGTCTGCTGGGTGAAGCTATCACCGACAAATCTCATTTGCCAAGTAGCTTATTAAGTCATTAAGTGGGATTAAGGAGATGCCAATATTTTATTTGTATATAATGTCGGCCATAAACTTATGTCCTAATTAAAAAAAATGTAACTGCAGAATTAAACAAGGATTATTTGATTCAGTCAAATATTGTGGTGTTAATTGCGTCATCATTACGGTTGTTGTATACTCCCTCATTCTCACAAATGTAAGCACTTTTTATGTTGATGCGAAAATTAAGATAAAAAGTGATAAATATGATGTGTTGTGAGTGTAAAAGTAAATTAGAAGAGAGAATGAGTGGAGAGAATAGTAAATTTGAAAAGTGTTGTGAGTAGAGAAAAGTGAGTCTCATTTCCATTTTAGGAAAGTGTATATTATTGTGGGACGTCCAAAAGAGGTCTTTTTGCATATTATCGTGGGACGGAGGGAGTATATATAACTAATTTTTATTATTAATATAGTACTCCCTCCGTTTCTAAAAGATTGTCCTATTGTACATTTTGCAATTATTAAGGAAGAGCTTCACCTTCTTGTACCTTAGTAGATTTGCACTAACATTCATGCCTAAGTTTAGAAATGGGACATACTTTTTGGGACAAATCAAAATGACAAATGAGATAATTTTTCAGAGACGGAGGGAGCACAGTATATAAAAGGTCAATAAATTGCGATTATTTTTTTTAACTTGTTAAATACATTAATTAGTTATTTTTGATTGGTGTTGGCCATTTCGGCCTCTCTAGCCCGCGAAGAGCCCGTCCATTCCGTGATCCGTTTACCGCTCAGCCGTATCCGCTAATTCGTTAATCGGTCTGCGTCCAAGCCCGCCTAACCAACGGAGCAGCAGGCCTGACCAAGATATTGATTGACGGATCGGGCTATGGCCCGCACATCAAAAGTTTAGTTGGGTGCTTATCCGTTTGGCCCGTTTACTCAAAAAAATAAGGGGAATTTGTCCCATAAATTCATTTTGGAACAAATCAATTTTCACTAATTTTCTCATTGTATTAAAATGACCGAAAAGTTTTTTATACAAGTGAACTTTCAATTTTGCCCTCACAACATTCTGAAAATATAATACAACATTCTGAAAATATAATACAACATTCTGATTTTTTTTTAAAATATAATACAACACTCTGAAAATATAATACAACATTCTGAAAATATAATACAACATTCTGATTTTTTAAATTTTTTTTAATTTTTTTTTAAAATATAATACAACATTCTGAAAATATAATACAACATTCTGAATATAATACAACATTCTGAAAATATAATACAACATTCTGATTTTTTTTAAAAAAAAAATTTGTATTTTTTTTTAATTTTTTTTTTGAAAATATAATACAATATTTTGGGGGGGGGGGAGGAGGTATTTTTGTCCAAAATAACAAAAAAATTGATACACTCATTTAAAAGAAACTTATTGAGCATATATTTAAAAAAAAAAGAAACTTATGGGGCAATGACCCAAAATTAAAACTTAAAAGTAAAACTCCACCCAGCTAGGGGTGTTCACGGTTCGGATTGGGCCGAATTTTATCAAAATTTCAAAAAAAAAGGACCGGACCAATTGTTCGGTTCTGCCTAAATTCAGGATCAGGACCAGACCATTACATTACAGGACCGGTCACATTGGTCCGGTTTCAATGGTTTGGTATATGTCCGGTTCCATCGGTTCCACAAGTTACACTACTATATATTTTTTCTAATGATAAAACATGCAACAACTTATTTTTTCATGAAACGAAAATATATGATGATTACATAAACAAAGTTCAAATAAAAATATTCAGACATACAACAAATTAACTGAAACAGAGGAACAAAGTTCAAATAAAAAATATAGGACGATTACGTTACATAAACAAAGTTGAAAATCGAAAACTTAAAGTTCCATGCTTAATAACAGTAAATTTGAAATTATGAATATATATATATATATATATATATATATATATATATATATATATATATATATATATATATATATATATATATATATATATATATATATATATATTATACATAATATATACATAGTCGGTCCGATCCAGTTCGGTCCATATTTACATATTTTTTCAAAAACCAGGACCAACCCAAATAATCGGTTCCATATAAATTTGGAACCAGAATTAAACCAATTCTATTGGATTGATCCGATTTTCATTGGTCTGATCCAATTCTATCGATCCGATCTATCGGCGAGTTCTAACCTACACCACGCCCCTTAGCCACACCACGTCCGGATCCTTCATGTTCCTCCTTCAACAAAAAAAAAAGAAAGGTTTCTCCTCCCCACCCTTCTTTTGAGTCAGGTACCCTTTTCGTCCTTATTCTTCATATATTCCTAGTAAGTCTGTAGGCCAAGCCGTTTACACGTTAATTAAGGAGGGGGTATTATATTGAAAGTGTTGTGAGTGTGAAAATAAAATAGGAGAGAGAATGAGTGGAGGGAATAGTAAATTATAATGGTTTGTGAGTATTAAAATAATGTAGGAGAGAGAATGAGTGGAGAGAATAGTGATTTAAGGTTTCCTTTTTAGGAAAGAAACAAAGTGTGAACTTTGTAAACGGACGCCCAAAATAGAAAGTGTGAACTTTGTAAGCGGACGGAGGGAGTACAACATTTTTTTTTTTTATCTCTCAACCATTTTTTTTCGATTTAGTCCTTAATGTATGCATTTACGGGACCATTTAGTCCATCCGTTAGTGGGGCATCAATTTCTCCGTTAAAAGCGCTGATGTGAAATAATTACGTCACATTTTTGCTGATTTGGCACCATTCATTATGAAAATTGTTGTTCTGGGTTAAAAGTGAAATATTAGAAATTATAAGGGGTGAAGTGCAATCTGTTTAAAAAATCTAAAATATAGTAAAATAAAAACAATAAAACTACTATATTTTTAATTTATTTACATATTCTTCATTTAATATTATTTTGAAAGAATTCTATTTTCAAAATAACAAATAATGAATAATTTCTTTCACATCATTGTATTGTAGTTGTAACAACGTTTGTGTGATTACAAAAGAACTAACACCTTCATTATCTATTTTTTACGAAATTGCATTCTAAGTAGTACTACCTCTACCTCCGTCCCAAAATGTTTCCCTCCGTCTTAAAATGTTTGTTTCATTTGACTTTTTTGTTGAACTTTGACCACAAATATATGACAATTTAATTATGTTCATGAAATTCTAAAAATTCCTATTGATTCACCATTAATAATATTATCAACAACAACTTTTAGAATTTCATGAACATGATTAATCTCTCATAAATTTGTGGTCAAAGTTCAACAAAAAAGTCAAATGAGAGAAACATTTTGGGACGGAGGGAGTATTCATTACTACGTACGAAGTTAATTTAAATAATAATTTTAGATTAATTTAGTTATTTTTATGAAAATTTAAACTTATTAAAATATTATGATTTTTTTTTTAAATAATTTCATTTTAAAATAATAATTTCCAAAATAACTCATATTTAAAACTATTTTTCAAAATGACCACTTTTTTAAACTCGTTACATGGTTTAGCGATTTCAAAATTTGACCGTTGAAACTTGCTAAATCAAGTAGCGAGTTTAGTTAAATTAAGGATACAGGGATTAGAAATTTGGCGTATTAATTAATTAAATGTCATTAATGAACTCCATACACCATTTAGCGATTTCACGCGTACAACAGATAACTAGCTACATTGTGTTGCGAGTTTTTCAAGCAAAAAAACCCAAATTTTCACATCCTTTAATTTCAGAATCGTTGAATAGCATAATCAAGATAAATTAACATCATCTTAATCATTGTTTTCATTTGTGTTTAAATATATAAATTTAAGTTATTTATTGTGTTTTAGTAAATTATAAATATAAATGTTAAAATTAGAGTTTTGTTATTCACAAAATCTGGGGAGAAACGCGTTTCTCCGTCGTGTCCGGAGAAACGGGGCTACTTATGTCGCGCGACATACTTAGCCACAACAACTGGATATCCTTTCCAAAGCTTCTGGATATCCAGAAGCTTGAATATGGATATCCAGAAGCTTTGGAAAGGATATCCAGAAACCAAATATTTTTTCTGGCTATCCTTTTCAAAGCTTCTGGATATCCATATTCAAGCTTCTGGATATCCAGAAGCTTTGGAAAGGATATCCAGAAACCAAATATTTTTTCTGGCTATCCTTTCCAAAGCTTCGAATATCCATATTCAAGCTTCTGGATATCCAGAAGCTTTGAAAAGGATATCCAGAAACTGGCTAAGTATGTCGCGCGACATAAGTAGCCCCGTTTCTCCAGACGCGACGGAGAAACGCATTTCTCCCCAGACCGACTCTTTGTTATTTAGGCTTTAACACTTTGATTTCGTAATGTGGGATTAAAGATGAACAGGAGTTCAATCATTTTCATTTGCTATTGGGGAGATGATAATTAACAACCATTTGATGGTACTCATTTTCAAAAAGGGTCAAAAGGTGCAATTAGGACTAATTGTCGATTGAAATACAATGAGTTGATTGATGATTTATATAAACAGATGGGTTTAGATCGGACACAATATGATTTGGAAGTCATTTATAGATATCCTCATACTTTTGATAGCGTGATTGGTGAGTATTTTCCTTTTCGTATTGAAGATGATGCGGGTATGGATATAATGTTCGATGTTTTAGCTAAATTTGGGGGATGAATAATTTGCAGCTGTATTTGGTTGTAAAATTGATTGAAAATCGACGTTATTCAGAGTTTGAAACACTGCACACATAGAACTTTTATGGGTATTCACCAAGTTGTTACCGTGATGAAGGGGTTGATCCAAGTACACAAACACTTGTATCAACTCAAACATCAAATTATGGTAACATCGCATGCCCAAATGATCTGGTTGATGATGATACAATGCTAGACGATGTTGATGATGAATATCAAGAGGGTCGTAGTGATTCTGATGTCGATTTAGGAGAGGATGATGATAGGCCGATTGATGATAACGTTGAAACACATTTGGTTCATTATAAAGCGCCAAAAAATCGAATGTATGAGAGAGCAGATTATCCTTTTAACATTGATATTGGTTGTTATGGTTGTTAGGTCCCAAATGGAAGGAATCAGGCTAGAGGGGGGTGAATAGCCTGTTTAAAACTTTTTGGTGAAAACTTTTAGTCTTTAAAAATGATTGAAGGTAATACAATGGCTAACCGGTAAAGTGATTTTGCACAGCGGAGATTTCGGTTAGGAAAGTATAAAACCGGTAAGGTAAAGTTTAAAAGCCAGTAAGTCAAAATCTCATGCAACAATAACAATGACAAATTTTATCTCCAAGTAAGACAAACAAGTTAAGCAGTAAGTTGAGTCAATAGGTTGTGACCAGTTGAGAGATTATCAACCAGTTACAACAACATAACAAGAAATGAACAAACTCACAAAGAAATGGCACATTGTTTGAAGAGGTTTACAGTGTTAAATAACTGCTACGTCCTCTACCAAGTTTGGTCAGAACTTGGATTTTTGAAAGTGCACTACTATATTAATGGATCCTACCTATTACAAGTTGCAAGCCAATGATTGAAGGCTGCCAAACTAAAGGTGACCACTAACGGATCGTGCTACAATAAAGACCAGGTGTTTTCTAGAGATGTGCTCACAAGTTGAGCTGATTTCTCAGGATGTTGTGTGTGAATCACTCAATGTGTTCCATAAGTAATCTAATGAGGGAACACTACAGTATTGATTGAGGTGCTCAGTGTTTAAGTCCTACAGAGATGTCTAGTGAAAGAGGGGACTTGCTTTGAATGCTTTGAACTAGGGAATTTGCAGGTTGGTAGTTCAGAGCAGCTCACTCTCAAGGATCATAAATGCACCAACCATCTTCAATGCTCCGAGGAAACTATTTATAGTGAACTTTGAAAAGGAGCCGTTGTCTTTGAAGAGGTTGTAATGATGACTTGGACTGGCAGGCATTAAATGAGAGGATCCTTGCATTAAATGTCTGAGATTGGATAGAGAGGATTTCCATAGATTAGTTGAGGCGCTGTGAGTACTGGTTACTTGACATTCTTCAAGAATGTACTGATTTGTTGCAGAGATGTCTTGTCAGCATGCTTGCTTCACCAACTTTAACTAAAGTTGATGGCTTGGTAGTTGGGAGCAATTAATGCATCGGCTAGCTGCTGATTGAGGGAAACTTGATGAGTAAGCCTTAACCGGCAAGAGAAAAAACATAACCGGCGAGGGAGATGTCGGCTAGGTAAGGTGGCCGGTTAGACTGGTGTACCGGTTTGAGTGGTCAACCGGTAAGGCAGCTTCAACAAGTAACTCACATGCTGATGGAAATTTTCAGGTCTTCAAGTCTTCAAAGCTTTGAGAAAATTACATAATAAAAACACTGGCACATGCACTAAGGGAACCTATCATACATAGAAAAATTCTATTTGATCTAATTAAATTAGAGGTCCACAATAATGCTTGTTATGAGTGGGATTAAGCAATTCTAAATCTAAACATATATTTGACTAACAATCTCCTCCTAATTGCTTAAGTCCAATCACCCTAGGCTAGCATCTTTTTGACTCAGTAAAAGAATGATAAAGAATTTGTCTATTAGGCATATCATTCCCTAAATCAATTGACAACTTGATGCTGCCTAAGTAAGCTTACAAACAAAGTGAAAGCTTAAAGGAAACTTCAAAAAGAAACTAGAGAGAGATTTTGAATGAGACCTGCAAAATGAAACGGTTAGTAGCATTTGGAACATTCAAAATGATTAAAAACAAAAGGAATTTAACAAAACACAAAGTTTAAGGATAAGAGATTCTCATTAGGTTGCAGACCGGTGACTGAGATAAGAAAGACAACATTTCATCGGTTACATTCTCAAGCTGCATCGGCTGGAGGATTAGCTGAATCTTTATCCGGTGAGGGAGCAGCAACTGAGGAGGGAGTAGCCGATGTCACAGGGTCTGAGGATTTGGCTTTCTTGGATGATCTCTTCTCCTTCTTCTTCTCTTTCTCTTCTCTTTTTCTTTTCTTCCTTTCTTCACGAACCTTCAAAAGCACCTCATTTTTGGCTTTAACTTTAGCCAACTCCATTTCTAGCTCACGATTCTTCTGCTGACAACTGCTAAGGGCTTCAGCTGACCGTTTAAGTTCCTCAATAGATCGGTCCAGAATAGCTTTACCGGATAGTTGTTCTTCACAAAGTGATTTGTTTGTCCGGAGAGCCTCATCAAGTTGTTGCTGAAGATCATTATTGGTGGCATCCTTTTTGTTCAAATGCTCCACAAAATTTGCAATAGCCATTGCAAAGCCAGTTTCCATCCGGTTGAGCATGCGATTAAGTCTTTGTTCTCTGTTTTCCTCCTCCTCCTGATTGGACTTAACAAAGGATTGTGCCAATCCATTGTTTACTTCAACGAAGCTCTGGAGCAAGGCCTCATGAAGTTCAACCAGGTCTTGTGCAACAATTGGCCTATTCAAATCATCAGTTGAAGGAGTCGGTGAAGGAGCAGGTTGAGTAACCGGTTGGGAGGCCGGTAAGGGAGCATCGGTAAGAGGATTGACTGGTAGAGGTGATAGCAGCTGAACGGAAGGCAATGGATCGGTAAGAGTCCTATCAGTAAGGGGAGAGGAGGGATCGGTAAGAGAGGCAGTTGAACCGGTAGGAGGATCGGTTGAGGAATTTGTAAGCAAGAGAATTGGAGGCTGACCGGTTCTTGACACATTACCGATTGGAGAAATCTCAATCTCTTCATCCACTAACTCAGAAGGAGAACCTTGAGGAGTGACTGGAGCAGTAAACTCATTTGGTTCTAAACTCATCATCTCTACAAATGCAAGCTCCAGTAACTCAGCTGCAATAGAGGCCATCGGTAAGGCAGCTTGCCTTAACCGGAGAAGTGGGATCACTCTGAGGGCTAGCAAAAGTAAAGAGGCTTCTCTAACATTACTCCAAGGTAAAATCTGGCCTTTCTTTCTTATTGACAGCCTAGTCACATTTAGCATCAAGCCAACCATTTTGGTCACTTCAACAGACCAACTAAAGATCCTCATTTCCAGTACTTGAGTCATACGGCCGTTGATGGAGAGATACCGTATAAAGAGATTATCAGTTGACAATGTGCTTTCAACCGGTCTGGGGGCAATGGTAGCAATTTGGCCATGAATTCTTATGTTACGATTCATTTGTTGAAGAGTGGTTGGGTATTTGCGATTTGGTTTAGGAGAGGGGAAGTCAGTAAACAGTTGTTGCTCACTCTTTCCAGGTTTGATTTCCTTGCCTTTGGGTGGAGCTGGCCGCTTCTTGAGCTTAAGAACCTTGATCTTCTGATGCCGGTAACTTGTCTCACCGGGTCCATAGGTCTTGGTATATCTTGGAGGAGTGTCTTCAGGGGCTAACCCAACCTTCATGTCTTCCACAACATCAATGAAGGTTGCCATTCTATCTTCTCTTCGTTGCTTCTGAAGCTTATCAGCAATGGATGGAGGCATTGGAGTAGGCTGAGTTTCTGCCTTGCTGATAATTTTCTCACGAACATCAAACAAAGGAATCCCATGAGCTGATCGAGGGATAGAGGCTTTGGAAGTATAGTAATTCAAAGTAGACATCAAATCCTTTTAACGAAGACCAGGATCAGAATAAACTGGAGGAACTGCAGGGTCATTTTCATCAAATTCAACATCTTCATCAATCTCTTCTTCAAATAAGTCTGAAGTGGAGTCTTCATCAAATAGAGGGTCAATCTCCTCCTGAACCGATGAATTGACTTTGGAAGAAGATGGAGGAATGACTTGACTAACCAATCACTAACCTGGCCGATAACCGATAGAGAGGCTCGAATGGCTTTCTGAGCGGCCAACTCTTCAATAGATATCCTTTCGCTTTCCTTTAGCTTCTCCATATCATTCTTGAAATAAACTAGCAAACCAAAGCTTGTCAGAATGAATATCATCAATATTACTCTCCTTAACCGGTTCAAGATGCACGCAGAAGGGCTTGCTAACCGGTAAGGGAAGAGCTTCTGAAGAGGCTCACTAGCCGGTAAATCATCTCTAACCGGTTGGACTTGCTCACCGGTAAGAGGCATCGGTTGACTAACCGGTAAAACATTCAGACTTAAATTTTCTCCTCCTGCTGCTGCAAAGGTAACTGGTGAAGTCTCAGTAATGCCTCCTCCCACATGTCTAACCGTTTGCATCGGTAAGGGAGTAGTGAAATCAGCAGCAATCTTCTCTGACCGATCAATCACAAGCACTGCATTGGTCATCATCGCATCCGACTCACCGGAGTCACTGGAAGAGCCGGAGCCGGAGGCCGACCGATCTTCTTTATCAACCTTGGCTTGATCATCCGATCCACTAATGTCCTTGAACATTTCTTCAATCTCTTCATCGTGCACAAAGAGCTCCATTTATTTTTGCTTGACTGAATCGAGGTGAAGAAGTCAGACAGAGAAATATCACCCATACTCTGGAAATCTCTATTCAAATCAACCAAATTTTGCACAACATCCATCACATTCTTGATGAATTGCATTCTACGAGGACCCAAGTTGACAGCTTCAGGATCAAACGAGGGGAGATCATCTTCAGGCAACACAAATCTCCCAAGCTGATAAGGATCAGACTCCTTAAGGGTTTCTTGAGCATTGTAGAGCATGGCAAAATCAATCCAGACAGCTTGAATCATCATATCTTGCCTGAGTCTATCCTGAGCCAAGTAAATGGCATTCCACATTGGAGGCAACAACTCGAAATACCTGTTGTATATCTTGAGGAGACTATCTCTAGATAAAGAGATATCATATTCACTCAACAGGCAGGGTTTGGTATAGTAGAGACCATTTTCTTCATGGATGTTATCAAAATCCACATAATCTGATATGTCACCGACTGGGACTGAATCTTTGTGAGTCTCATGGAATTGCAACAGTCTTCGAAGGAAAGGAGGCAAGTGATCAATAGGATACACCCAAGTGGGAGATGGTTCAAAAGAAGGATTGACTAACCAAGGATTGTAGTGGTAAATGTGAAAAGTAGGGTTTCTGATCGGTTGGCAATGGCTTACCGGTCTAGATGATGACTGACCGGTGAAGGGGATCTTGTCGGTTAGGAAATTATGATCAAAAAGTCTCTTGGGAATGAAGGGGATGAATGTGCCCAAGTCAGTCTCAATTCTTCTCTTTCTTTCAGCATTCTCTCTGGCTAACTGTTGGGAGGATTTTTGAATTGGCTTGGTTCTTTTGGGAGGTGGAGGAGCAGATTTCCTAGCAGTAGCTTTCTGATGGTTAGGGGAGAGAATGGTAGCAATGGGTTTATCATCATCTGAAGATTCATCAATCAACTTTCTCTTGACCGGTAAGGTGGGTTTTGGAGCAGGAGGAGCACCGGTTTGCTGAGTTACCTTTGGCCGGCTAGAGGGTTTCTTATTCTTCTGAGCTGGCTTGCCGGTTGGTTTGCCGACTGGCTTACTGGTTGACGGCTCAACAGACTTATCGATTGACTTACCGGTGGAAGGCTCAGATGACTTACCGGTTGGCTTACTGGTGGATTCCTTGATCATTCTAACCATGTCAAATTTATCAAAGGCTTTGCAGAAAGATTGAGGATATTTTGGCTGATTTTCTGAGGCTTGAAGAACAGCTGGAATAGTTCTGAGAGCACGGCTAATTAGCAAGTAGTGACACGGTTTGGCTTTGTTAGGTTTGGAAGAAGTTCTCTCCTTTTGATACTTCTTAAATGCAATAAGGATTATCCGGTAAAGAAAAGAACACCAATTGAATTCCTCTCCGATAATAATTGCTGCTATGGCTTCCCACTGTATCATGGTGATACAATGATGGGAGCCTGACCGGCAAATGAAGCACCGGTCAGCGACTTCGGCAAGTGCATAGTATACGGCATCAAACTCTGATTTCTTGTTCGCCTCACCGGTTACGAAAGGGTCAGTTTCACAAACCTTCGCCCAAGCTCCAATCATGTCATTCATTGAGATTGAAGATGAACCGGTGGAAGAGAGATCTAGGAAGGCAGCAGCAATGGTGGCTGGGCTAAAAGTGATGGGAATACCAGCAGCAGTAGAAATTATGTTCTCATTCTCATCTAAAACCCCATTTTCAAACATATCATTCACCATCTCATAATATATATCTTCATTCCCTTCAGGCATCACGAACGGAATAACTCCGGCGGCAACAAATAGAGCTTCAAGAGCACGGCCTTCATCGGAGTCGAAGAAACTGGAGAGAATGTAACCTCCATAAATGTCTTTCTTAATAGCGGGAGCCATCTGTGAATCAAATAAACAACAAATCAACAATATAAGTTAGAATCAAAGAGATCTTTGCATTTAATTTTGAGTGTTGCTAAATGATTCCAGAGTTGTAAGAAAACTGGATAACTTCAAATTTTTTAAGATAATTTGAGCTTCAGGGAAGACATACCAGAGATCTTAGAGAGACGAAGAAAAACACAGATTAAGAAGATGAAGATTGGGAGAGATTCCTTGCCGGTTGCTTGTTCGTAAGATAGAGAGAGAGAGAGATAGAGAGAAACCAGAAGTTTTGAAATGTGTTTTTGAAATTCTTTTATAGGGGACGAAAGAGCGGGAAGATGAAGGGATGTGTTGGTTAAAACAAAAGTAGCTCAAACGTTTTTAACTGCCATGCACATAAATTGACAATTTTAATTCACGAAATTAAAGATGTGACATGAAAATACGAACGTGTGTTCAGCAGTTATACTAAAATGCAATAAGGAACAAAAAGATAACCTTTTCGATAAATAGGAATGATATAGAGATTACCTTTTTGATCAATTATTTAAAATGATCCATATCTTGTAAAAGAAGCATAGGGAACAGGTAAAGGACAGGTAAGGTAAATGACAGACTGCAGCGGCTGAAGAGTGACTGATGTGACAGCAGGGCAATGATGACAAACGAGCCGGTTAAAAACGGATTGTGAAATTCGATCCGACCGCAGTTCGTCGGTAAGCGAATGATCGGCAAGGCAACTGACCGGTCAGGTGTATTGACCGGTAAGAGAGAACTTACACCGGTTAGGGACCATCGGTTAGCGACACCACTTACCGATCAAGTGTATCGGTTAGAGGACCGGTTAGGGGTGTCTTGCCTTACCGGTTAGGAGCATCGGTAAATGAGCACTTGCAAGCAACGGTAAACGAGAGAAACCACCTTGATCTAGTTGATAGCTTACACAGATAGCAAAGTTAGCACAAAATATTAACGAATATCAATCATGCCTAGTTCTCCTCTAAGGAATTCAAATCTTTTAATATCCAAGGGTTTTGTCAAGATATCTGCTAATTGATAATCAGTATGGACTTTTAAAAGAACGATGTTACCCTTTTCAACATGATCCTTGAGGAAATGGTATTTGATGTCTATGTGCTTAGTCTTTGAGTGCATCAAAGGATTGTTGGAGACTGAGATGGCTGAGGTGTTATCACAATAGATAGGGCATACTTCTTGGGGAATTTCATAGTCCACTAGTTGCTGCTTCATCCATAGGATTTTTGAACAGCAACTCCCAGCAGCTATGTACTCAGCTTCAGTAGTAGAAGTGGAAATTGAAGCTTGCTTTTTGCACGACCAGGAAACCAATCGGTTACCTAGAAATTGACAAGTTCCACTAGTACTCTTCCTGGTGACCCTACAAGCTGCAAAATCAGCATCTAAATAGCCAATTAGTGTAAATGATGAATCTTTTGGATACCACAAACCTAAGTTAGCAGTTCCCACAAGATATCTAATAATTCTTTTAACAGCTTGTAAATGAGATTCTCTAGGGTCAGCTTGAAATCTAGCACATACACATACGGCAAACATGATATCTGACCTACTTACGGTTAAGTAAAGTAGAGATCCTATCATACCTCGGTAGAGTGTCATATCTACTTTCTTACCGGATTCATCTTTATCTAGGTGTACATTGGTGCCCATTGGAGTGCTTTGAGGATGAGCAGAGTCAAGACCAAATTTCTTGATTAAATCTTTGGTATATTTGGCTTGATTGATAAAAATACATTCCTGGGTTTGCTTGACTTGAAGTCCAAGGAAAAACGTTAGCGCACCCATCATGCTCATCTCAAATTTGCTCTTCATAAGCTTCTCAAATCTCTTGCATAATTTTTCGTTAGTAGATCCAAAAATTATGTCATCAACATATATTTGAACTAACAATGAGTGACCATTATGCTTTGCAATAAATAAAGTGGTATCGATTTTACCTCGTTCAAACTTCTCACTAAGTAGGAATTTGGAGAGAGTTTCATACCATGCTCGAGGTGCTTGCTTGAGGCCATACAAATCTTTATTCAATTTGTAGACATGATTAGGCTTCTTGGAATCTTCAAATCCTGGGGGTTGTTCTACATATACAAGCTCTTGAAGTTCCCCGTTGAGAAAGGCACTTTTCACATCCATTTGATATAGCTTAAACTCTTTGTAGGCTGCATAGGCGAGAAATAACCTAATGGCTTCTAATCTAGCTACGGGTGCAAAGGTCTCATCATAGTCTATGCCTTCTTTCTGTCTGTACCCTTTAGCCACTAGTCTAGCCTTGTTCCTAGTTATTTTTTTAGACTCATTCAACTTATTTCTATAAACCCATTTAGTTCCAATCACTGTTTGATCACTAGGTCTAGGCACTAATTCCCAAACTTTACATCTATCAAACTGGTTAAGCTCTTCTTGCATAGCTTCTACCCAACTGGGGTCATCAAGTGATTCTTCAATCTTCTTTGGTTCAATGTTGGAGACCATAGCAGAGGAAAATAATCCATGTTGTTCCTCCATGCTCCTTAATTGGCCTCTTGTCATTCTAGGTCCAAAGACATCACCAATCACATTTTCCAAAAGGTGATCTCTAACTGTTCTCACTTCTCTAGGTAGATCTTGCCTGACCAATTCTTGTCTTAGGTTTTCTAATGGAGGAGTAGAATCGGCTAAGGGAGGTGTGACCGGTTGAGGAGATCGGTTAGGTGAGGGTGATGCTGACTGGTGGTGATCGGTTAGTGGAGAGGGAAATGGTAAGTTGATGTTTGAAATTGGGTCAGATTCAGGTGGTGAATTGGGAATGGTCATATGAGGACTAGCTGGCAAAGAATCGGTTAGCTGGGTTTGTCTATTGGATTAACTAACCGATTGAGGAAAGAAAGAGTCATCAACTGGGTCTCTATAGGTTACACCACTAGAGGCTGAAGGCTGAGCTGGAGACTGATTTGCATTGATACTGGTGAATTGATTTAGATTTTGATTACTTGATTCACCTGTCTCAAACACACCAGAGTTATCAGTACTATTTGGAGTCTTATCAGACTCTAGCAAATCAAATTTATCAAATGTAACAAGAACAGATTCAACAATTTTCAACAACCGTTTATTAAAAACTCTAAATGCCTTACTGTGCTTGGCGTATCCCACAAAGATACCTTCATCGGCTTTTTCATCAAATTTACCTCGACGCTCTTTTCCGTTGTAAAGAACATAGCATTTACAGCCAAATATCTTGAAGAAACCAATGTTGGGAATTCTTCCACGCCATAGCTCATAAGGGGTCTTGTTGTAAAACTTGTTGACCAAAGATCTATTCTGGGTGAAGCATGCTGTATGGATAGCTTCGGCCCAAAAATACTTGGGAAGCCTAGCTTCAGATATCATTGTTTTTTCAGCTTCGATCAATGTTCTGTTCTTTCTCTCAACTACACCATTTTGTTGCGGTGTTCCAGCAGCTGAGAAATTATGATCTATTCCATGATCATCACAGTACTGAGCGATTCCATTATTTTTGAACTCCGTTCCATTATTCGATCTCATACTGATGATGTCACACTCTTTTTGGGTTTGAAGTAGACGGAATAATCTGGTAGCATTTTCATATGTATCATCTTTTGAAGCAAAAGTCTCAACCCAGGTATATCTTGAGAAGTCGTCTACAACAACCAAAGCATATCTGCTACCCCCTAAACTGGCAGTGGTTGTGGGGCCAAATAGATCCATATGTAGCAGCTGGAGGCACCTAGAAGTGGACATGCAGGGCTTGCTGTGGAATGATTTTTTATGTTGTTTTCCTAATCGCGTGTGCTTTGCATTTCCTTCCATGATCAGCAGACACTTGAGGTAAGCCGGCAACTAGATTTTTATTAGCCAGCTTGGATAGATATTTGAAATTCAAGTGACTGAGTCTCTTGTGCCATAGCCAGGAGTTCTCACTGATGTTCTTAGCTACAAAACAAACATTAGTAACATTCGAAATATTGTTTAAATCTATAGCATACACGTTATCTTTTCTATATCCAGTGAGAAGTGTTTCACCTGTAGCAATGTCTTTCACATAGCAATTGGAAGAATTGAAAATACAATGCATACCTTTATCACAAAATTGTGATATAGAGAGAAGGTTATGTTTCAGACCATCCACCAAAGATACCTTCTGTACAATAATTGTACCTCTTTTGATGGATCCACGACCAATAATTTTACTATTTGCGTTGTCACCAAAGACAACTGGAGGACCAGATGCTTCTTCCAGATCGGTGAGGAGATCAGCATGTCCAATCATATGCCTAGAGCATCCACTGTCCATAATCCAAACATCCTTACCAGCATCGGTTGAGGCCATTAAGCATTTCTGAAATAAAACAGTAAGCTTATGGTCCCCCTTATTCTTTCGGGTCCAAAGAGTTAGTTCCTCTTTGGCAGCCATACCTGGCCACCACC
The DNA here is from genome assembly GCA_022495995.1 of Adenophora triphylla var. japonica. Lineage (NCBI taxonomy): Eukaryota > Viridiplantae > Streptophyta > Magnoliopsida > Asterales > Campanulaceae > Adenophora > Adenophora triphylla. Next base: position 449,861 of record JAFEMH010001302.1, read on the forward strand.
TGAGCTTTTAGACTCAGTGGGTCCAGATAGGTGCTTCAAGAGGCATTCATAAGCCTTGTGACCAATATAACCACAATTTGTACATTTATTAGAAGATGGCTGAGAGGGTTTAGATGAGTTGATGTTCAATTTAGCCATTGCTTCAGAGGAGTTTACTGATTGAGCAGAAACAGATCCTTTGGGGACGAAGGTGATGGATTTAACTTTGTTGACCGGTTGCATCGGTTTAGGAAGTCCTTTACCGGTTGAGATGCCCTTTCCGGTTGGTTGACCGGTGACAGTTGTCTGACCGATCGAACCCTTACCGGTGATGGCTTCCTTACCGGTTGAGGTTTCCTTACCTGCAACATGGTCAGCAATTTTAATTCCACCTTTGCTGTCACCATCAGTGAGAGAGACATATTGTCCTAACTCAGGATCAGCTACCTCGGTCCATTGGGATTTGTTCTTGTCAACCTTGGCCTTCATCTGTTCCTGAATCTTGGGATAGTTATGTGGAACAGCACTGAAAGGTCTAGTTAACTTTCTCTTGAGCAAGTTGGATTGAGCATCATCAAATTTACCCATCAAGTTCTCAGTAACAAACTTCGTAACTGGTTTGTCTTTGCTGTCATTTTCTTTACTGCTGGAGGTAAAGCTTATTCCAGATGTTACATCTCGGTTAGGAGATATCTGATCTTGTATGATAGTATCCATAGCAGCTCGGGATTTTGAAAATGTGTCAATGGTTTTTTAAAGAGAATTATTTCTTGACACTAGATCAGCAATTTGACAAACAGATATATTTAGTCTCTCAGTGAGTTCTTGATTATCTTTCTTCAACTGTTCAGACTCTAGCTTACTTTCTTTCAAAAATTTTATTTCAGCTTTCAAAGAGTCATTCTCAGTAGTTATCTTTTTAAAATTAGCAGTCATAATTTTGTGAGCTTCATTTAATTTTTCAAAATCAGAGAAGAGCTCATTCATCACCTCTGCCATTTCAGACTTTGACATATTTGGCATTGGGTCAACGGTAGGCTGAGAGGGAGAGAGTGATGGTTCAAAATTGGGATCAAAATTTGGTAGTGATGATATCGGTTGAGGGCTCGGCTCGGTTAGGGGCTTTAAGAAGTGAATCGGTCGGGTATCAAGCGTCGGTTGATGAGAGGTGATCGGTAAGGCTTGAGCTTGGTAGGTCTGTTGAATTGGTTGCATCAGCGGTTTGAGAGTGGGCATGGTTTTACACTGACCGTAAAGAGATCCATCTATGTTCTGAATTTTGAAATTGTAAGGATTACCTGCCTCTGCCTTGAAAGTAGAAACGGGTTCGTCAAAGTAGGTCAGGGGAGATCTCATAGGTAGGGTCTGGTCATTGTAAGATGAGTGTTCATTGGAGTTGGGGTGTCTATAGATAGGTGACTGCAAGGAGATGGGTTTATCATCGGTTCCATCAATAGCAACAAAACTGACATCAGCTTCTTCATCTATGTCAGCATCCTCATTCTCAGAGTCAGTCTCGAACCAAACTGGCATAGCTTTTTCAGTTCCATCCTCGGCAACTAAGCTCTTAGATTTAGATCTAGGGTTTTTCTTGAATGGTTTCTTCCTCAAAAATTCATACTTCGGTTGAGGACATTTGGAGGCAAAATGGTCGGGTTTTCTACAATTGTAACACACAAGCTCACCTTGGGCATTCTTTCCATCGGTTGAGGTTGAGGTTTGGCCTTTCTTTTGAAAGTTTCCAGATCTTTGGAATGATGAGGATTTGGGTTGGAAGGATTTGCTGTGTGTTTGTTGGGATCTCTTAAAATCTTTGAACTTTCTATAGTTTCTAGCGAAGGCAGCAAATTCATCTTCTTCCTCAAAAATCACACTAGATGGTGTATTGGTTTGAGTTGGTTGAGGCTGAGAGATTGAGGGAGAGTCATTGGTAGTAGTTTGGCTGGTAAGCATAGAAGAACCAGGGAAGATCTCGGTCTGAGCTGGCAGAGATAGATTTTTAAATTGTTTTTGAACTCCACTCAGCCGGTTGAGCTCTTCCTCATATAAAAACAAAGTAGACACAATGTTCTGGATATGAGTAACGTTCAAATCACGGCATTCTTTCAAAATAGCAACCTTTACATGCCACAAGTCTCCAAGAGAATTGAGGAATCTCATGTTTAGGTCTTTCATAGTGTAAACTCTACCTAAAGATACACAAGAATTACTCACCTCGCAGAAACGGTCGTACGTTTCCTTTAATGTCTCATTTGGATTCTTCTTGAAGGACTCAAACTCAGCAACACTTTTGTAGAGTCTGTTGTCCTTGGCCACTTGATCTCCTTCAAAATATCTGAGTAGACTCTGCCATACTTGTTGAGCAGTCTCATAGCATTGTACTTGTTTGTATAGTCTGTCATCAAGTCCAGAGGTTATGATGTGCAAAGATTTTCTGTCTAAGGAATCACAAAGTTTGTCATCCTCAGTCCATTCTTCACGTGGTTTTGGCACATAAGTTTCATAAACCTCAAAATCTTGTTCAGACATTCTATCTGCATGATCCATGAGAGGAGTTTTGGGTGCTCTAGTTGCAAGATTGATTTTTAGGGGTGTCATTGGACCATCTCTGACTACAGTGGTTAACCTATCATCTATTGAGTCCAAGTACCACATGATTCTGTTTTTCCATACTGGAAATTCATTTTCATTCAACATGGGAACAGTTGCCAAGTTGTATGTTTGCATGATTTTTCCTGCCATTTTGGAATTGGCAATTCAAGCGGTTAAGCTTGGAAAAATGATTTTCGAAAATTGCTAGCTTTGATACCAATTGTTAGGTCCCAAATGGTAGGAATCAGGCTAGAGGGGGGGTGAATAGCCTGTTTAAAACTTTTTGGTGAAAAATTTTAATCTTTAAAAATGATTGAAGGTAATACAATGGCTAACCGGTAAAGTGATTTTGCACGGCGGAGATTTCAGTTAGGAAAGTATAAAACCGGTAAGGTAAAGTTTAAAAGCCAGTAAGTCAAAATCTCATGCAACAATAACAAGGACAAATTTTATCTCCAAGTAAGACAAACAAGTTAAGCAGTAAGTTGAGTCAATAGGTTGTGACCAGTTGAGAGATTATCAACCAGTTACAACAACATAACAAGAAATGAACAAACTCACAAAGAAATGACACATTGTTTGAAGAGGTTCACAGTGTTAAATAACTACTACGTCCTCTACCAAGTTTGGTCAGAACTTGGATTTGTGAAAGTGCACTACTATATTAATGGATCCTACCTATTACAAGTTGCAAGCCAATGATTGAAGGCTGCCAAACTAAAGGTGACCACTAACGGATCGTGTTACAATAAAGACCAGGTGTTTTCTAGAGATGTGCTCACAAGTTGAGCTGATTTCTCTAGGGTGTTGTGTGTGAATCAATCAATGTGTTCCATAAGTAATCTAATGAGGGAACACTACAGTATTGATTGAGGTGCTCAGTGTTTAAGTCCTACAGAGATGTCTAGTGAAAGAGGGGACTTGCTTTGAATGCTTTGAACTAGAGAATTTGCAGGTTGGTAGTTCAGAGCAGCTCGCTCTCAAGGATCATAAATGCACCAACCATCTTCAATGCTCCGAGGAAACTATTTATAGTGAACTTTGAAAAGGAGCCGTTGTCTTTGAAGAGGTTGTAATGATGACTTGGACTGGCAGGCATTAAATGAGAGGATCCTTGCATTAAATGCCTGAGATTGGATAGAGAGGATTTCCATAGATTAGTTGAGGCACTGTGAGTACTGGTTACTTGACATTCTTCAAGAAGGTACTGATTTGTTGCAGAGATGTCTTGTCAGCATGCTTGCTTTACCAACTTTAGCTAAAGTTGATGGCTTGGTAGTTGGGAGCAATTAATGCATCGGCTAGCTGCTGATTGAGGGAAGCTTGATGAGTAAGCCTTAACCGGCAAGAGAAAAAACATAGCCGGCGAGGGATATGTCGGCTAGGTAAGGTGGCCGGTTAGACTGGTGTACCGGTTTGAGTGGTCAACCGGTAAGGCAGCTTCAACAAGTAACTCACATCCTGATGGAAATTTTCAGGTCTTCAAGTCTTCAAAGCTTTGATAAAATTACATAATAAAAACACTGGCACAAGCACTAAGGGAACCTATCATACATAGAAAAATTCTATTTGATCTAATTAAATTAGGGGTCCACAATAATGCTTGTTATGATTGAGATTAAGCAATTCTAAATCTAAACATATATTGACTAACAATGCTCGACAAGAAGAAGGCTTAATTGATTACCATAATGAACCCAATTTTTCAATTTGGGATTCAGAGAAAGATGAAATTGCTAAAGGGATACGCTTTTTTGGCAAGAATGAGACGCAATTTGATATAAAAGGTACCATATTCGCACCAATCGGCGGTTCAGGGTAAGAAAGAGCATAACTCACACATGGGAAATTGAATTTCTATTGAAAAAGTTTCCATGCAATTTTTATGTTCGTGTGAGTATGAAGAAGTTTGGATATTGGGAAGTTACCAAGTATAAGGCTCCTCATTGCTGCTTATATTTTAGAGAAAGTTGAGATCACCCCAGCCTAGATGCGAAGTTTATTGGTCGGCAAGTAGTTAGTATTATTAAGGCCGATTCAGATGTCAAGGTTATAGTTATTATTGCACACACCAGTGATATGTTTGGAAATGTGGAAATTGGCTCGTAATCTACCTTAGCTTGAGACTACTCACATACATATCTCCGGGAGGTGGGACAACCCCTAAAAGATCGTGACATAATACCCACCATTCTAGAAGTGGTGGGATGTCAGTATTAGTAACATCATCCCCATCAATCGGAAACTCGAAAATCATGCCGATATCCTCTAGGGTAATAGTCATCTCACCAACCGGGAGGTGGAATGAATGGGTCTCTGAACGCCATCTCTCAATCAATGCCTCCAGCAACCCATAATCGTACTGAATCCCTATATAATGAACCCTCATAAAGCCACTCTCGGCTAATCTCGACAATATCATAGGAGCTAGTATATCCGGCAATGTGGCAACACGACGAAATGAAAGCGGACTAGCAACTTATTGTCCATCGCAAATAAAACGAGCTATGTGGCCCTCATGTACAGTCAAACTAGAGTTATCGATAGGCCCATTATCAATGAAGGTATCCATCTGTTTCAACAAAAGAAACCCCATTTCAATATCAAATAAATATATATATAAACATAGAAACTTTGAAACATCAATAACAAATACTTATAAATGAGATACTAAAATATACTAACAATTGAGTTCAAAATAGCCCACAAATTGAGTTCAAAACCCCGAAATTTCAAATACACCACAATTGAGTTCAAATATACCAACAATTGAGTTCAAATATACCAACAATTGAGTTCAATAACAACAATAATTGAGTTCAATATCAACATGTACAACAACTCAAATTAAAGTATATCAACAATTAAGTTCAAAATATATCAACAATTGAGTTGAATAAACCTTATTTTCAAGAAAACGGTTACTCAAATCAAAGCAAAATCAACACACAATAAAGTAAAAAAAACTTGAATGTAAACTTACAATGACGAAATTTGGGGGATGAAAAGCTTGAATTTGATGGAAATGACAATGACAATATTTCTCCTTTTTTTTTTTGTGTGTGTTTTTACAGAATGTAAGTCGCTAGAAGGAGAATCTGATTTTTTAAAACTCGCTACACATGTAGCGAGTTCCCTAATCCATGTTGTACTAAACTTGATACTTGGTGTAGCGAGTTTCAACGGTCAAATGTTGAAACTCGCTACACCATGTATCGAACTCCAAAAAAGTGGTTATTTTGAAAAATAGTTTAAAAGGTGGGTTATTTTGGAAATTATTATTTTGAAATGAAATTGTTTTAGAAAAAAATCAATATACTATCATCAATACTATTAATAATATTTTTTGGATATGATTAAATTAAACTAAAATTATTACTTAAAATATCTTTATAATAACAATAAAAAAAAAAGTTAGAATATCATTTTGAGACTTTTAAATCAAGAGCCCATTTTAGAAAATTATGCCTACAATCTCCGAGATTACATAAAATTTAAACAATATGAAAATGAGTTTTGATCTGAATCGTGGTTTGAACTGTAGTGCAAATCATGATTTGACCCACGGTTTGAACCACATTATTGAACCACGGTTTGAACTAAACCAAACCAAACCAAACCATAGCGGTTTGGTTTGGTTCGTTTTGAATTTTTTTCATGGTTCGATTCGCTTTGAAATTTTTCTGAACCGATTACTAGTGGTTCGGTCCGTAAATTCTCCCAAGCCGAATTAAAACGAACCATTTAAACCCCTAGTTATTAGTCCTAACTACAATTGAAAATCAAAATATAAATAAAAACGATGGAAACTAATACTTGGCCAAGTCTATGAAAGGAAAGGAGTAATTCATTGATAGACTAAATAGAGATTGTGTGTGTGTGTGTGTGTGTTTGTGAGTGAGAGAGAGAGAGAAGGTAACTTAGACATGGCCGGTTCGGTTAAATCGGCGATTAGCCGGTTACAACCGACAGTTAGCCGGTTACAACCGGCGGTTTCAAACCTCCAAATCACCAAATCGGAACCGAACCGCCCAACCGCCATATCCGGTTACGATTTTCCGGTTTGTCCGGTTAACCCCTTTTTTTTTTTTTCAAAATAGATTTTTAACAGAAAGTTTAATAGATTTAAAAACAATTAAGGAAAAATTTAATTTTCTAACAGTTTTTGAATAAAAAAGTTAACATTTTGACATTTTTTTGAAAAAATAGTTAACTTTTTAACAGTTTCTGTTATGTTTTATAAAAAAGTTAATTTTTTTTTTCAATTTTTTTTTTGTTAAATAAGACTATTTTAGACTTAAGTTTACTATATACATTTTTTGCAAAAAGGTTTATAAAAAAAGTTATGAATTTTGAAAGAAATAAAACTTAACAGTTTTTTGAAAAAAAGTTAACTTTTAATTTTTTTCAATTTTTTTTTTGGATAAGTAAGACTATTTTAGACTTTTGTTTACTACATACATTTTTTGCAAAAAGTTATATAAAAAAAGTTATAAATTTTGAAATAAATAAAACTTAACTTTTTTAAAAGAAACGAAAGTATATAAAAGAAAAAGGGACGGTACCCTTAAATTTTATTAATTAAAATAAAATTATAAAGAGGGGGACAACCAACCTTACCCTTTTATAAATAAGGGGGGACATTTAGGAGCCTTTACCTCAACCTAACTATTACAATTAAATAAAAATAAATCTAATCTAAAGTCTAAACTAATCTAATTAAAATAAAAATTAATCTAAAACATCATTCATTCATCACTACTTTTCGTGGAGTCCTCGACATCGTATTGATATCTTGGATCCAATAGATCCTCATCATAAGGCAAGTCTTGTTGCCTTTTTTCCGCTCTAACCCAATCGCCAAGTAAAAGTTGATGTTTCAAGTTTTCACTTGTTAGTTGAGAACGTCTTTCATCCAAAACATTTCCACCAACGCTAAATGTCGATTCAACCGCCACCGTTGAAGCGGGAGAGGCTAATACTTCTTTAGCAACTATGGAAAGTATAGGATAAATGTCTTTTCTTCTTGACCACCATTGTAAAACATCAAATTCATTTAAATTTGGATCTTGGTTTAATTCAAAGTTTGTAGTGAAATAAGTTTCTAACTCCACGGAAAGGTTTGATGATGATGAAGATGAACCTCGAGAAGGAACATATTTTTTACTATACAAATTTGCAAAAAAAAACTATATGGATCCCCACTAGTAAAACTTGGTTGAGAAGTAGAGGAATCATCTTCATGTTGTTGGTTTTGAGAAGTGTTTCCAAATAAGGCATTATACTCATTAAAAAGGTTAATCAAATCATTTTTTGTGTCTTGAACAATAATTGATGAAGGTTGATTACCACTGTCACCATCGGGATATAACTTCATATAATAATAATCTACAATGCACTCTAAATCATCTAATTTAACTCGGGGATCTAATAATTTTGCAACCAAGAAGAGAGACGAAATTTTGTCAAAATATTTAAGCCATTTTTCTCTCATGTTAAAAATGAATTCCTTTAAAATATGGCATTCTTTTAAATTGTCAAAAATAGTAACAATTGCAACACAATGCTCTAGCACCAAAACGGAAGTTGGATAATAAACTCCCGAAAAAGCCAAAGTTGCGGTATTAATTTTTTTTTAACAATTCACATAAATTAATGCATGCATTCCAATGATAAGCAAATAGAGGTTCATGATAGCCAATTGACATAAAAAATTGCATTGGGAGATCTTTATAAGCAAAACCATAGTTTAACATTTTGTAGGTGGAATTCCACCTAGTTGGAACATCGTAAGTAAAATATTTGTCCGGCACACTTTTACTTCTTAAAAATTTTATCCATTTTTTTGTTTTAGAATTTTTTTTTAGAAATAAATTGAAGAGCTCGTCTAATTGGTTTAACATAAGTTTCTAATGCATCTAAATCATCTCTAACATATAAATTAATTATATGACATAAACATCTAATATGAAAAAACTTACCCCCAAGTGAGGGTTGACAAACGATAATTAAATCGGGCAAACTGGCCGTATTAGCACTTGCGTTGTCAAATAAAATAGTAAATATTTTATTTAAAATAGCATATTCAAGAAAAATCTCAAGCAATTTCGCACAAATATTTTTCGCGGAATGCGGTGGCTCAAAATCTTTGTAAGCAATTAATCTTTTTTAGATTTCCATGAATTATCTATCCAATGGCAAGTAACGCCCAAATAAATATTTCTTTGCCAATGATCACTCCAACCATCGGCACAAATTGAAACTTTATTTTCTAATTTTGATAAAAACACCAATTAAATCTTTTTTATATCTTTGAACCACTCTAGTAATATCACGTACGAGATTCGTACGTGGTACTCTCGTGGCGGCGGGGTTTAAAGAAAGGCGAGCAAAATTTTCATAAAAATCACAATCCGCAAAATTAAAAGGAAGGCCTTTAACGCAAATAAATTTGGCTAGTTCATCCCTATAAATCCACTTGTCAAATTTAAAAAGGACGGAAGAAGGGGAAGACGAACCTTGTGCACCCGAACCCGAACTACGTTGTTGAAATTGTAATTGAGTATGCGTAGCGAAAATGCCATGTTTCTCGGGATGTTTTGCCGCCGTATGCCCGTTGAGCATCCCATGCCCTCCGCCTCTTTTGAATGCGTAAGACGCATTACAATAGTTGCAACATGCTCGAAAATTATAATCATCATCGACATTAATTTTTCTTTTGGTGAAATGGATGGCGAGGGTATCGGATTGCGGCGCTTTCCGTAGGAGGTTGTCGTTGTCCCCGACCACCTCCCCTAGTAGCTCGGCTGGCCCTACCCCTCCTAGCACTACCACTTTCAATTTCAACTTGTTCTTCTTCCTCATTTTGTTGAATATTTGGATTTTGATGATCAAAATCATCGTTGGGGAGGAAGAACCAACAACGGACTTGCCTAAATTGCTTCTTCTTTGATTTTCAGCCATTTGTGTAAGATAAAATGAAGTTTGAAAATGAAATGAGCTTAAAAATGGATGAAAATGAAGAAAAGTACTAATTTTGTTAGAAAACTAACTGAAAATGGATTAATATTTAACTGGAAATTGGATGAGAGTGAGAGTATTTGTGAATATATGAGAGTAGATGAGAAAGAGTAGAGAGAAATAATGTGGAAATCAAATGGGAGGAGGGAGGTGATATTTATAGTTAGTTTTAATTAGGAAAAATGTTTTTTTTTTTTTGGGTTAGATCCGTTAGTGGAAAGGGGGGGGGACAGACTGCATGCGAAGGCACCGGGAAAGGGAGGAAAAAAGTAGCCGTTGGGCCTTGGGGCCCAGTCCACTCCACGCGTGTCGCCGTCCAGCCCCAGCAACGGTCATATGACCGTTAATTTTAAATTGAATTGGCCGGTTAAACCGGCGGTTAACCGGCGGTTTTAATTGGCCGGTTAAACCGGCGGTTTACCGGTTTGCTATTTTCTTGAACCGAAACCGAACCTTGTTAACTCCGGTTCCGGTTAAACCGGTTCCGGTTAGCCGGTTTGCACGGTTTTGACCGGTTTTGAACCGCCCGATTTGTCGGTCCGGTTAAAAAAATGGCCACGTCGTCTAAGGTAACTGACCATCCTCTCCGGAAGCCATCACCCCTAGGCTGAGTTTCACCTGAAGGGGGATTCTTGGTCATGGGATAACCAGCTGGTGGTGGTGCTACATATGAACTAGGGGGTAAATGATTCGGTTTGAGGAAACTTACCGACCAAACCACTAGAAACCGCTAGATGGTATTATGCCATCAAATTATCAATAACAAAATACAAAATGAATCAAAAGATTTTCAAATTCGCTCTTGATTAATCAAGAACAAAGTTGAAAAAAAAAATTGGTCATTAAACAGAGGAAGTACAACAATACCTAAATTTTAATCTGGCACTTAATCTGTCAACCTAAACAGGGAAAACTTCTCCATATATATGGCTCCTATAGAGGCTACTATCATGGCCTAAGAACTCATATAAGTTACAAATAGCTCGGTACGACCCAATAATTTAAAAATCAACAGGCTGCTGCTACAAGGGCTCCCAATATACGTGGAACCCAGAAAAGTGTTGGGCCCACATGAACTTAATATAGCAAAGAGTACAACCGAGGTACAACCATAAACTAAACTAATTAAGAGAAAAATAGATCAAGAAAGAAGCAAACTAGTTCTCACTAACTGGCCTCAAATTGGCTTAGAACCATTTCATCTCCATCATCATCTTTATCATACTCATTTGTTCTTCCTTCTGCAGTCAACGTGTTTTTCCCTGCATTCAATCCCGGGATACATGACATATAACCTTCATCTTCAAAGCAACCCACCTTCTTCATCAACCCCAACAGAATCTCCTTACTCGCCTCATCACCTTCTCTCTCACACAGTTCAAGAATTCCACACACATTAACCGGCCTAGGTTTCCACTTTTGTGACCCTAAAGCTGTAACCGCCTTTTCTAAGCAAGAAACCGCGTCAGAAACCCTCCCCTGTGCAATACGAGCTGCAGCTAAAATCTCCCATGAACTCGACAATGGCTTCCCACCTTGTTCATATATTTTGTAGAATAATTCATTGGCTTTCTCCGGAAACCCATTTCTGACGTACCAAAGAAGTAGTCGATTACATATTCGAGCATCGAAGTTTTGCTTTACCGACAGCCATTCTTCGTAAAGATTTTCCGCCTCTTCAATATCACCCAGTTTGGTAAATGCAGAGATCACCATATAGTAACTTAAATTTGGAATAAATGGGTAAACCGTCTTATAAATATTCCATATTCGTTTAACCTCCTCTTTGTTACCAATCTCGCCATAGAGACTAATGATATAATGATATGGCATACGATTACGGCCCGAGAGTCTATTTTCGGCAAGTTTTAAACATTGGTCCGCCTTTTCTAGTTGACCGAATTTAATATACACTGTAGCCCTTGTAGTCAATGTAGACCAGTTGGGATAAATGGTGCGGTCCTCATTCATTTGCTCAACTACTTGCTCCATTTTTTCCACGGATCCTTGGGCCCCGGTAGATGATATCCAGATGTTGTAGGTATATAAATCCAGTGGAATATTATTTTCCATCATCTCTGAAACTACAGATTCGACTTTATCGTAATCCTTAAGGTTCATGTAAAGAGTCATCATCACATTGTATGAAAGGGTGCGATTGAAATAACCTAATTCCTTCATTTGGGCTAGAAAAAATTCGGCCTTTTCTCTATCTTTTAATCGAGCATAGGCATTCAAGAGGGCCCCGTATACACGATCATTTTTCAAGTTGTCTGGCAAATTGAAGAAGACATCTTCAGCTTCTGAAATTCCACGGACTTTGGCTATGAGGTCTAAGTGAACTGAAGTGTCGGAAGCTGATAGCACAAACCTATCTTCTCGGCTATTCATCCACTCGAACACCTGTGGAATGCACAAAACGTTAAATGTTGATTGGATCGCGTGGTATGGAAAATTACTTGAGAAAGTACCACATTTTGTACTCCCTCCGTTTCAAAATGAAAGTCCATTTTGGCAAAAGTTTTGTCCCAAAATGAAGACCTTTTGTAGTGAAGTTACGAAAAGGTCCATTAAGGGTTTACATGTCTATATGTTACAATAAATGCCTGCATATCAACTTCCTTAACTTTTCCAAAAACTTTAAATTGAACATTCAAACCAGGACAGAGAGAGTAAATCTTTTCCTCATGAGCGCACAACAAATGTAATGCAATTAACTCACACCAGAAGGGAAGGCACAAGGAAAACATGTAAGTGGGTGAAAAGAATACTGAAGAGCACTGATTCGGTTAAAATAGGACCAAATGACTGGGAACTTAGATCAGGTGGTAAAGAAAAGAAGAAACCAACACAAAAAACATTTCTCAGAATGATATATTTAGATTAAGGCTGCCCATCCAAAGTAAAATAAATCCCAACAACCAAATTTGGTGGCTAAAACTTCTAGTTGAATATACCGATAAGTAGCAGGTTCTAATATGCATACAAATTTGTACATAAAAGGAGTAATTTGAAATTAGATAAAGGATGCTATTAGAACCTGGTAATAATCAACAAAACAAAAGGAAAAGTATCCTTCTTCAATAATCATACTACCATTCTAAACGGAATACTCTTAAAGTGAAATTTGATAGCCTTTTCTCTTTACTTTATCGAAGAAGTGTCTACAGAATGGCACTCACGAAGTAAAGAAACATGTTGACAGCTAAAGCTGTCCAGACTTAGGATACTAGTATATGAGGCTCAGTATCTGCTAACTATACTATTTCACAATGCACATCAGTTTCTAGACCAAATTCCAATGTTTAGAAATGTTATGTGATTTCATCTTTTTGAATATCTATGTGCTAACAAGATTTTTGAGGCAGTTTAACTGATGATTAAGTTGTAATTCATCTCACAGGGTGATACCAAGATTTTTGAGGCAGTTTAACTACTCCCTCTGTCCCGGAATAAATGTCACACTTTTCATTTTGGTTCGTCCCAAAATAAATGTCTTGTTTCTAAATAAGGAAAGTGACTAAGTGCAATTTTATCATCGTACAAGTAACGTACAAACTAGTAAACCACTTTTCTTACAAACGCTGACAAGTCAACTGCAACATTCATTCTGGGACGGAGAGTTATACTATTTCACAATGCACATCAGTTTCTGGTACCAAATTCCAAGATATTTGAGGCAGTTTTAACTTATACAATTTCACAATGCACATCAGTTTCTAGTACTTTTTATTTAGTGATAAAAAGTACTCCCTCTATCCTAAAACAGTCTAACTTAGATATGGTTAGGTAAAAAAAAAAAAAATTGTTCTTTGACTAAAGATTCAAAGGGATGTTCTTGTTTATGAATATCTAAAGGTGGCATTTGGTTTATGGGATTCCGAAGGAATGGAATAACCAAATTACATTGACCGATTTCATTTTCTTGTTTGGTTATTTTTTAGGAAGGATTTCATCCCGGGGGAATGGCGGAATCCCCTGTACAGGGGGATCTTCAAACCTAGGGGAGGGTGGTATTCTCAAATCCCACCAAAATCGTTCTCCAAGAATGATTATTTTGAATCATACCCATTCCAAGTGAACCAAACATAAGCTTTGACTAAACAACTATAAAGTCACCATTCCTATTACCCTTCCCACCAAAATCATTCCTGATGCAGTTGCAAATCAACAGGCTGAGGAGGAGCAACAGGCACGACTCGTGACAGCCGGCACGACTCGTGACGCTTATCAGCAGCACGAGTGTAACAACGGACACGATTCGTGTCACGAGTGGATCAGAAAGGGCACGACTCGTGGCCTCTAGCACGAGTCGTGATGGCGGCGGATTTTGATTGCTGATGTTTTAATTTTGCTGATGTCGAAACAATTACTTTGGGTATTTTGGTCTTTTGCTTCTTAATTCGTTTTAGGGTTTTGTTAAAGCATTTAAGCTTGTTTAGGGTTTTGAAACAACTTAGTTTTTGATTTTGATAATAGAGAAAAGCTTAGGCTTTCAACATTGTTCTTGTTCTTCGTTCAGTTAACAATCTCTAGCCTCCGGCATCATTTGGTATCAGTTTCCTGGACGAATATCAATGACCGAACGAGGACGTGGTGGTCGTGGTAGGGGTCGTGCAGCGGATCCACAGGAAGATGATCACCATCGCGAGCGAGACCTATGTGATATTGAGATGGACGAATTGAGGAGATAGGTGGAAACATGTTAAGAAACAACGGGTTCGAGAAGGAAAATCTAAAATTCAGTCTTGGAAAAAGATGAAGAAGTTGTTACGTAGAAAATTCCTTCCTGAACACTATAGACAGGATTCTTTTATTGAATATCACAACTTAAAACAGGTGATATGTCAGTAGAAGAGTTTATCAGTGAGTTTGATTGTTTGCGTATGCGATGTGATGTCATGGAAGAGGATGAGCAGATAGTCGCCGTTTCCTTGGAGGTCTCCGTATTGATATTTCGTAGGTGGTTCAGCTACAGCAGATTGGACATACGAGGATGTTTACAGTGCTTGCTTTCAAGGTCGAAAGCAGGCCTAAAGAGAAAGAAGGTCGCGAACCATCGCAAGGCGGCGATTTTGCTAGTAATCGCGGGCAAAAGAGTAGCACTACAAAAGGGATTGCACCGACAACTCCTAAACCACCGGTTGCAAAGAAACCCGGGTTTGTTCCGACACGCCAAGGGTCGACACGCCAGCCTAGATGCTTCAAATGTTATGGGCTCGGGTCATCTCCAAGTCAATGTCTCAATCGGCATGTTGTTGCTTTGTTTCAAGACGAGATGCCCAGATGATGTAGCGTCTAATAGGTCTGATGGTGCGGTTGAGGAGGTCTTTGCAGATCGTGGTACAAAGCATTAGCGTTCGACGAGTATTCAATGCGACCGCGAGAGACGAACAAATGCTTTCGACATAATATCTTTCAGCACCAAATGCACCGCTAAGGGTAAGGTTTGCAAAGTGATCATTGATGGTGATAGTCATGAGAATGTCGTTTCTACCACTACGGCGGAGAAGTTACACTTGAAAACAGAGGCTCACCCACAACCATACAAGTTATCGTGGTTGATTAAAGTGGAATGAGTCAAGGCGAATAAGCGATGTTCGTGCAATTCTCGATCGGCAAACGTTACAATGATGAGGTTTGGTGTGATGTAGTACCAATGGACGTGTGTCACCCGTTATCGGGCCGTCCACGGTTATTTGATCGTCGGGTTAAGCATGATGAGTTAAAGAATACTTACACGTTTCACAAAGACGGTCTAGCTATTTCTTTCAGGCCCCACCGACCCGCGTAAGGAGCCTATAAGCAGCTTACTAGTTCAACGGATGTCAGGCCCATCGCCTATCGAGCCATTCCGAGTTTGTTGGTGTCACGAAACAGAGTTGGAATTCTATGCCTCGTGGTTCTTGAGGGCAATGAAACAACAGGATTACCTCCCAAGAATTCACCTTTTCAACGTTTATTTCGATGTAACACTGCATGAGATTCCTCCCGCTTACCACCCATGCGGATATCCAACATTGCATTGATATTGCACGGCGCGTCGATTTCGAATAAGGTCAGTTTCTACCGTTTGCGCCTAAGGAACATGCGGAGTTGGGAGCGACAGTTCGAGAGCTACTGACAAGTGGAGTCATTCGGGAGAGCATGAAGTTCGTGTGCGGTGCCGCCCATGGTTCCAAAGGCCGAGGCGTGCATTACAGATGTGTATGTGGGTCGCGCCATCAACAAAATCACCATCAAATACCGTTTTCCCATTCCCCGTATTGATGACTGGCTTGATCAGTTGCATGGTGCAAGGGCGTTCTCCAAGATCGATCTGCGGCGGTACCATCGTATTCGCATGAGGTCGGGTGATGAATAATAAACCGCTTTCAAAATCCGAGATGGTTTGTATGAATGGACGGTGATGCCGTTTGGATTGTCTAATGCTCCGAGCACCTTCATGAGACTTATGAACCAAATTTTCGTACCATTTATCTAAGACGTTTGATTTTGTTTATTTCGATGATATTCTTGTTTATAGTCAATCTACGGAGCTACATTTCAATCATTCGAGACAGATTTTTGACGTGTTGAGGCACAAAGGTTGTTTGCTAACGTTAAAAAGTGTCGGCTTAATGGAGGAAGTGACTTTCTTGGGGTATGTTGTCTCAAAGGATGGTATTAAGACGGACGGGTCGAGGGCGGAGGCAATTACTTACCGGCCAACACCAACGAACATTCATGACATTCGACATTTTCATGGTTCGCTTCCTTTATCGTCGTTTTATTCAAAATTTTAGTAGCGTTATCGCCTCTATTACCGAATGCTCAAGGGCGGAGTATTTCAGGGACAAAGGAGGCGGATACGGCGTTTCAAGTTCAAATCCATGGTAACAAAAGCTCCTGTTTTAGCCTTACCCGATTTTAATGACGTATTTGAAGTTCATCGCGATGCTTCTAATGTTGGTATTGGGGAGTGTTGAGTCGAATCGTCGACCGATCACTTTCGTTAGTGAAAAGTCGAACGAGGCACGACGTAAATACTCGACGTATGATAAGGAGTTTTATGCTCTCGTTTGTACCTTGGAGCATCGGGCAACATTATCTTTTGTCGAAGGAATTTGTGCTATATTCTAATCACGAGGCTCTCAAGTACATTCAGTGGCAAGATAAACTCAATCTTCGGTATGCTAAATGGGCGGAGTTTATTCGCATTTTTACATTCGTCATCAAACACAAGGCGGGGTTCGTAACCAAGTCGCAGATGCATTAGCGACGTCACTACGTTGAACACTACGCCCGTAGAGGTAGTTGGGTTTGACGGGCGTGACTCAGATCGTGATGATCCATTTTTTCGTGATATCGGGAGCAGTGTATGAGGGGTAGTGTTCACCAATATGTCCTACACAACGGGTTCTTATTTAAAGGTAACAAAATGTGCATTCCACTATGTTCGCTTTCATGATTTTATTATATCCGAAAACCATGAAGCGGGGACTCGCCGGACATTTTCGCAAAGATAAGACGTTGGCCTTGATTGGGGAGCAGCTTTATTGCCAAAAATGGGGCATGATGTTGACGTTTACATAGACGTTGCGGGTTGTCATGTGGCCAAAACTCATAAGTCTAATGCGGGGTTATATACTCCATTTCGGATCCCGTTGCACCTCGGGAAGATGTCGGGTTAGATTTTGTGATGGGTTACCTAAAACCCAACGACGTAAGGATTCTATTATGGTTGTGGTTGATCACTTCTCAAAGATGGCTCATTTTGTCCCTTGCGGCAAGACTTTCGATGCAACCCAGGTAGCGTATTTATATTTCAAGGAGATCGTGAAGCTACACGGTATCCCTAAATCGCTCACTTCGACCGTGATGTTAAGTTTATCAACCACTTTTCGCGTACGTCAGTGGTGGAAATCGGGGTCTAGCCCGCCTGGTGTCAGCAGTCGGCCAGCCGCTTATCACCCACGACGCTAACGAAAATTGCTAATAGAAGTTTGGGGAACTTGTTACGTAGCTCAGCGGGGGACAACCTCGCGTAAGTAGGATTTGATACTAGCACAAGCCGAGTTCACCTACAACCATTCACGTAACCGCACCACCTGAAGCAGTCCTTTCCGCATTGTTTACGGGATTAATCCGACTCACTATTCGATCTTGTTCCCTGCTCCTAAATAGCCAATATAGCTCGGATGCAGACGACCGTGCCAAGCAAATAAAAGACCTTCATGAGCAAGTCCGACTTCGTATCAACAGCATGAGAGGTACCAACAAATACCGCCAATAAGCACCGCAAAAGAGTAGTATTTCGTGAGGGGCGACTTGGGGCGCTGGATTCATTTACTAAGGAGAGATTCCTCCTGACGCTGCAAGTCATAGCCACGCGGATGGTCCGTTTCGTGTTTTAGAGCGTATCAATGGCAATGCCTATAAGATTGACTTGCCAAGTCATTCCAATGTCTCTACAACCTTCAATGTCTCGGATTTATTGCCTTACTATGGTCACACTGACGGGGATGTCGACTCGTGGCCGAGTCTTTTTCAAGGGGGGTGAATGATGCACAGACAGTGCCCGTCCCGAAATTATAGGACCCCGCGCGAAATGTAAAAATTGGGCCCTAATATTTAAAAAAAAATACAATAACTGTAAAATATATATATAAGTACTTTCATATAAAGATAAAAGTTTTATAAAATTGGGCCCTATTATTAATTTTTTTTTATGGAAGATATATACCTAATAGGCCAATCTAAAATGGGGGCCCTCTCAAATTTGGGGCGCTGTGCGAAAGAACCTAATTTTCCTTGTCTGAGCCGGCCCTGGTTGCAAATCAACATGCCGAGGAGGAGCAACAGACACGACTCGTGACAGTCGGCACGACTCGTGACGCTTATCAGCACGAGCGTAACAACGGGCACGATTCGTATCACGAGTGGATTAGGAAGGGCACGACTCGAGACCTCTAAAGACGAGTCGTGACGGCGGCGGATTTCGATCAGCGATGTTTTAATTTTGTCAATGTCGAAACAATTACTTTGGGTATTTTGGTCTTTTGCTTCTTAATTCGTTTTAGGGTTTCATAAAGTATTTAAGCTTGTTTAGTGGTTTCAAACAACTTAGTTTTTGATTTTGATTAATAGAGAAAAGCTTAGACTTTCAACATTGTTTCGTTCTTCGTTCCTAAGCCAACAATCTCTAGCCTCCGCATCAATTCCCTACGAATGATTCCACATCTAATTACCCGTCACAACAACTAGTCACCATTCCTATTGATGTTCCTACAAACCAAACTTGAAATCACTAATCCATTCCATGTGAACCAAACATGAATGTTGACCAAATCCATTCCCATTTCAAATCCCACGGATTCCTAATGACAATTCCATTCCTTTTTTTCTTCCCGCAAAACCAAATGCTACCTAAGTTGTTATACATTGCCTCTTCCAATTTTTATCTCACCTATTTTTTTATTATTACTTCTCTCTCTCTCTATCTCCCTTTTTGTTCCTCACATTTTTTCTTTCACGATAACATATGAGATATGAGGATTCATATTTGCTTTGTAAACATCTTCGGGGATTCTGTAATTACAATTGATTGAAGGGAAATTATTACGACAAGTTAGGATTTGATTTTAACTATTTTTATTTGTTATTATTTTATTATTTTCGGAATTTATTTTAAATAGGTATTATTTTTGGTATTAGAAGTATATTAGGACTTTATTTTAAGGTTTTATTGATCGATTAGGTTACTATATAGACTAGGGTTATTTTGGGAAGTTTTTGACTTGTTTTTCAAGTCTTAGAGTCACTATATAATTAGGGTTAATTGTAATTCCGAATTTAAGTTGTTGATTAATAAAATTTGAGTGTTTACTCTTCGCTTTCTCGAGCGAAAATTGACGGTTGATTGCCGAATTTCTGAGCGAAATTCCGTGATTAATCTTTATCAAGTCTTCCGCTACGTCGCCGGGTATCGTGAGCCCATTGCGTTCGATTCAGGAAGAACGGTTCTGGGGCGTAAGAGACAAACTGGAAGCGATCTATGAGCGTGATGACGAGGCGGTTCGAGGAACGCATCGGATCCATCGTAGATCAATCAACGTACGGGAGTTGTTGATGGAACAGCTTAACGCCTCCGGATGACCGACTTGTTCAATCAACAGTGCTCGGAGGAATCACTACACCGGCGGCAAATGCGACTGACGAGACCGGGCGGCGGATTCTCGTGGCGGTGATATTTCGTGGCCTTTCGTCGAATCGGCGACTATCGAACTTTCCATCGATTGGTCAAAACCACCTATTTATGATGAATGTAATTGTGAAACTGTCAATTACCAACATTTCATCATACGGGCGTACTCAATGGTCAAGGCGTTGAATCTTCACAAGATAAAATTGATGTGAAAGTTTTACATTGGTCATCCTTACGAAGATCCTTTCAATGTCGATAGTTCTAATGTTTTAGATTCTCGTTCTTCAAAAAGATGATTATCGAGAACTTTCTCATGGATGGACGGACAGATCGATGGATATCATGGCGAAATGTACTAAATTTAAAGTCCGTCAAATAGTTCCAAGTGCTTCAATTCAAGCAAAACTTAAAATTCGAGGACCTAATTTTCTTCAAGCAGAGGAGAATGATGAAGGGAAATTATTATGACAAGTTAGGATTTGATTTTAACTATTTTTATTTGTTATTATTTTATTATTTTCGAAATTTATTTTAAATAGGTAATATTTTTGGTATTAGAAGTATATTAGGACTTTATTTTAAGGTTTTATTGATTGATTAGGTTACTATATAGACTAGGGTTATTTTAGAAAGTTTTTGACTTGTTTTTCAAGTCCTAGGGTCACTATATAACTATATAATGAGGGTTAATTGTAATTCCGAAAATAAGTTGTTGATTAATAAAATTTGAGTGTTTACTCTTCAATTTTCTCGAGCGAAAATTGCCGATTGATTGCTGAATTTCTCGAGCGAAATTCTGTAATTAATCTTTATCAAAGTCTTCCGCTAAGTCAATAATTAACATATTACTTGGACAAGCATTAATCAAAATGAAAAACAATGAATTCCAAACGAAAACGAAAACGAACAAAACCCATAAACTAGAACACAATCAAACAATCAAAATAGACGGTTTCTTCAAAATTAAACTAAAAAAAAAAAGGCTTTAATCAATACAATACCGCAAGAGCATGCTGGAAACGCTTGCGTTTCCTCAACTCCTTAACAATCTTATCAAGCTCCCACTTCGTAATCACATTACCATCATTCTCAAACTGATTCAACGCATCAACGCAACCCTTTTCAAAATCTGTCTCCACCTTAATCACCCTCTGGAACACATCCTTCCATTTCACATACGGCTTGTTTTCATAGTCGACTGTGTTGTAATTATGGACCTGTGATATGCATAAACACTTGAAGACTGGACCATTCGGCTTCTGATAAGATGAATTGGGGAACCCAGCTATGGATTTGAGGGTTGAATTGGAGAACCCAGATGGGTATTGAAAGAAGAGAGATTGGGAGCGAGAGGAAGATGATGAGATTGAAGAATAGTTGTGGTGGTGGAAGGGAGGTTGGGAAGTGGCGGATTGGAGTAGCATTTTGGGGGAGACGGCGGAGGGATTTTGGGTGTGTAGATAAAACTGAGGGAAAGATTTCCCTCTTTAATATAATAGCCAATAGCCAATTATTTTATCATTGTTATATTAACATATTTTGTTTAAATAATGTTATATAATTATAATATATTAATTATGAGTCCAAAATAATTTTACATTAAAAATAATTTATAATGAAAAGTTAAAACTAATGAAAGTATACACATGTTATAATTATTTAACCAACACAATGAATATTATAAATTTTGAAAGCTTTTTGTATATACATATTTCGTGATGTGAGGAACTTCAGTGATTATTCCAATAAAAATTGTTATTTTAAAATAATTTTCCTTAAATGATTTATTTTACTACTTTGTTATTTTACTATTCATTTATAATTGTAAAATTGAAAATTTGGAATAGCAAGTGTATTTATGCATCTTTGCTAAAATAAATATTTTTAAAATATCCCTAAATCAAAAGTTTGATATTCATTTATTTTTTATTCTAAAAGGACAATTCATTTGAATTTGAAGTATTCACTTTGGAAAAGTAGATAAATATTCTTATTATTCACTTTTAAACATTTAATTTACGATAATAAAAAAATAGTGTAAGAAATTTAGTAAAAACGTTTAGAACAAAGCTTTTTATAAAAACAACAATTTTAAAACAAAAATTTCTTACGTTGAAGTTTATTAAGAGACAAAGTAATAATGATTAAAACAAAATCATCTACTTAGTCAACGTATTTAGTAGCATCTATCTATATATTAAAGCAGGTCATCCTAGGAACAGTCAGTCAAAGAGCCAAAAATTTTGCCAAAATTTGAGTGGCATTTTTGTAATTGCTCTCTTAAGTTGTGGCAAATTTGAATCAGGACATTAATTCCTTTTATATATATAGATAATATATAGAGAGATAGAGAGATAGCGATGTGGGATTAAATCAATCAATGTCCTTACGTTTTGTTACAAAAGGAATTAATCCCACATCGCTATCTCTCTATATATATCTCTATATATTCTCTCTAAAATTTTGGCAAAACAAATCAAATGGTTGACCGATCGAAAGCATGCCTCCTGACCGATTCAAATCAAGTAAATTGGTTGACCGATCCAAAGCACGTGACTTGGTTGACCGATCCAAAGCATCCCACAACCCAAACAATTCAAACCAAAATCAAAGAGGTACAAGAATTGGTTGTGACAAGGATCGGTAAATCATGTAGCGAGTATGCATGCAGATTTCCTTTTTTGAGTTTAACCGATCACAATGATCGGTTGTTACAAGGATCGGTAAATCAAATCATTGACATGGTGACCAGTCAATAATTGAAGAGGAACACATGTTGATCCTATTTAGATTAGGAAAAAAAGGAAAAATAAAAATAACTCGACCTGGCCAATTGGATTTGACCGATCCAAACAAACAAGGTTGTTATCCCGACCGGTCAATCGATGACCGATCCAAACAAATCGATAACCGGTACAAACTCCGTCTCATGTTAAATTATAAAATAATAATTATTAATAAAAAAATTAAATAGAAATATTATTTTTTTCATCTCAAATAAATATTTTAAAAAATATATTTCTATTAAAAATTATAATCTTTATTTCAAAAATAAATATTATTTTTTATCCAAATCATGCCACAACCCACGACCAATTCAAACAGTGAATAAGAATAATTATGGTTGACCGATCCAAAATATCACAACCAACAACCGATCAAACATAAGTGGAGTATTGCTTTGCCTGACCGATCCAATGCATGCCTGACCGATCCAAACCAAGTTAATTGGTTTACCGATTCAAAGTCTGACCGATCCAAAAGCATGCATGCCACGGCCCACAACCATCGATTCAAACCCAAATCAAAACCAAAACCAAAACCAAAACCAAAACCAAAGAGGTACAAACTCCGTTTCACTTTAAATTACAAAATAATAATTATTAATAAAGAAAACTAAATAGAACTATTATTTTTTTCATTTCAAATAAATACTTTAAAAAATATACTTCTATAAAAAATTATAATCTTCATTTCAAATAAATATATTTTTTTAGACGATGAGATCCCAATATTATTGAGTGCAAGTGGGTCAAGAAAAATCACTACTCACTCTATAATATTAATGTCTTTGTCTCAAAAAAATGAATATTAATTTTTGAGACAAGTAGTATTTTTTTTTTTTAAATGTTTATTGAAACAAAGGAAGCAATTTTTGTTTTTTTTTTTTGATATAAAAATTAGTATTAATTTTGGGACGCAAGTAATATTCAAAAGGGGGTAAATAACTATATTAAATGTATCAAATTCAATTTTAAATCCCAATATCAATATATGCACAAATCAGTGACAAACCGGTTGACCAAATCGGTAAGTTGACCAAATACCAAATCGGTAAAGCACAAATCAGTAACCGGTTCATCACTAAATCACACGCCAACCGGTTGACCCAAATCGGTAAAGGTCAAGGGTACAAATTTCGTCTCACTTTAAATTACAAAATAATAATTATTTTAAAGAAAACTAAACAGAAATATTATTTTTTCCATCTCAAATAAATACTTTTAAAAATATATTTCTATAAAATTTATAATCATTAATTCAAAAATAAATATTTCGTTCAACTCAAAAAAAATTAACATGATTTACTTACCGATCACCACTTGCTTTTCAAAAAAATTTAACATGATTTACTTACCGATCACCACTTGCTGACCATATTGCGATTTCCTTTGCTGACCATTTGCTGACCATCGGTTGTTGAGGCTTCCTTTTCCTTTGTTGACATGGTACAAATTTCGTCTCACTTTAAATTACAAAATAATAATTATTAATAAAGAAAACTAAATAGAAATATTATTTTTTCCATCTCAAATAAATACTTTAAAAAATATACTTTTTAAAAAAATTATAATCTTCATTTCAAAAATAAATATTACTTTCGACTCAAAATGAATAACCAAAAAATAATACTACATTTTTTATCCAAAAAAATGAACATTATTTTCTTCATCCCAATGAATATTTAAATGATTTACCGGTCACCATTTCAATAATTTACCGATTAATTTTAACCAATAATGTGGTGACCGGTCACCACATTACCGATCCTTGGTAATGTCCACAACCGATCCTTGGTAATTTACACAACCGATCAAACCACATTACCTATCCTTGGTAATGTACACAACCGATCAAACTACATTACATATCCTTGGTAATGTCCACAACCGATCCTTGGTAAGGTCATGTCCACAACCTATCAAACCAAACCAAATCAAAGTGAAATAATAATTATTAATAAAGAAAATTAAATAGAAATATTATTTTTTCCATCTTAAATAAATAATTTAAAAATATAATTCTATAAAAAAATATATTTTTCCTTGGTAATGTCCACAATCGATCCTTGGTAATTTACACAACCGATCAAACCACATTACCTATCCTTGGTAATGTACACAACCGATCAAACCACATTACCTATCCTTGGTAAGGTAATGTCCACAACCGATCAAACCAAACTAAATCAAAGTATAAACTCCGTCTCACTTTAAATTACAAAATAATAATTATTAATAAAGTAAACTAAATAAAAATATTATTTTTTTCATCTTAAATAAATAATTTAAAAAATATAATTCTATAAAAAATTATATTATTCATTTCAAAAATAAATATTACTGTTGATTCAAAATAAATAACCAAAAAATAATACTACATTTTTTGTCCAAAAATGAACATTACTTTCTTCATCCCAATGAATATTTACAAAAATAATACTGCTTCAGAAAATTAATATTTGTAATGTTTTTTTTATAAAATAATACTACATTTTTGATGATCCATTCCCTGGAGTATATGCCATGGTTGTTTGGATCGGTTAGTGACATCCTTTTGGATCGGTTAGTTAGTGCCTTCGTTTTGAATTTTGGATCGGTTAGTGCCTTCTTTTTTAAGGCACTAATTTTTTGCTGATCGGTCAATAATAATAATAAATAATAATAATAAGTGGATCAGCAAATCAAAGCAAAGTACAAACTCCTTCCCACTTTAAATTACAAAATAATAATTATTAATAAAAAAAATTAAATAAAACAATTATTTTTTTTATCCCAATGAATATTTTATAAAATATTCAATGGGACTAAGATAGTAATTTATTTTCTTCATCCCAATGAATATTTAAATGATTTACCGGTCACCATTTCAATAATTTACCGATTAATTTTAACCAATAATGTGGTGACCGGTCACCACATTACCGATCCTTGGTAATGTCCACAACCAATCCTTGGTAATTTACACAACCGATCAAACCACATTACCTATCCTTGGTAATGTCCACAACCGATCCTTGGTAAGGTAATGTCCACAATCGATCAAACCAAACCAAATCAAAGTGAAATAATAATTATTAATTAAGAAAACTAAATAGAAATATTATTTTTTTCCATCTTAAATAAATAATTTAAAAAATATAATTCTATAAAAAATTATATTTTTCCTTGGTAATGTCCACAACCAATCCTTTGTAATTTACACAACCGATCAAACCACATTACCTATCCTTGGTAATGTACACAACCGATCAAACCACATTACCTATCCTTGGTAATGTCCACAACCGATCCTTGGTAAGGTAATGTCCACAACCGATCAAACCAAACCAAATCAAAGTATAAACTCCGTCGCACTTTAAATTACAAAATAATAATTATTAATAAAGTAAACTAAATAAAAATATTATTTTTTCCATCTTAAATAAATAATTTAAAAAATATAATTCTATAAAAAAATTATGTTATTCATTTCAAAAATAAATATTACCGTCGACTCAAAATGAATAACCAAAAAATAATACTACATTTTTTGTGTCCAAAAAAATGAACATTACTTTCTTCATCCCAATAAATATTTAAAAAAATAATATTGCTTCAGAAAATTAATATTTGTAATGTATTTTTATAAAATAATACTATATTTTTTATGATCAATTCCCTGGAGTATATACCATGGTTGTTTGGAACGGTTAGTTAGTGCCTTCGCTTTGAATTTTGGATCGGTTAGTGCCTTCTTTTTTAAGGCACTAATTTTTTGCTGACCGGTCAATAATAATAATAAGTGGATCAGCAAATCAAAGCAAAGTACAAATTCCTTCCCACTTTAAATTACAAAATAATAATTATTAATAAAAATATTAAATAAAAATATTATTTTTTCTTTATCCCAATGAATATTTTATAAAATAATATATTTTTTGCTCATCCACTTATTATTATTATTATTATTGACCAATCAGCAAATAATTAGTGCCTTAAAAAACGAAGGCAGTAACCGATCTAAAACGAAGGCACTAACCGATCCAAACCATGGGCACTAACCGATCCAAACCATGGGCACTAACCGATCCAAACCATGGTATATATATGATACAAGACATGGAAGGGAATGGATCATAAAAAAATGTAGTATTATTTTATAAAATAACATTGCGAACATTAATTTTCTGAAGCAGTATTATTTTTTTAAATATTCATTGGGATGAAGAAAGTAATATTAATTTTTTTGGACAAAAAAATGTAGTATTATTTTTTGGCTATTCATTTTGAGTCGAAAGTAATATTTATTTTTGAAATGAATAATATAATTTTTTTATAGAATTATATTTTTTAAATTATTTATTTGAGATGGAAAAAATAATATTTTTATTTAGTTTTTTTATTAATAATTAATTATTATTTTATAATTTAAAGTGAGACGGAGTTTGTACTTTGGCTTTGTTTGGATCGCCTTCTGAATTGTTTGGGTCGGTTAAGGCTTTGATTTGTTTGGATCGGTTAAGGCTAGAGGGAAAATTGATTTGGTATGTTTGGATCGGTTAAACTCGCTACACGGTGTAGCGAGTTTCCCTTTAATTAATTACCAACATTAATCACGAACTGGTAAACCTAATTACTTAAAACTCGCTGCAAATGTAGCGAGTTTGACCTGTCAAAGTCAAACTCGCTACACGGTGTAGCGAGTTTCAAAAAGTGGGACATTTTGAAGAAAAGTTTGAATAGTAAGTCACTTTGAGAAATAAAATTTTAAAAGTGAATTAATTAAGAAAAAATTCGAGAAAATGTTGTATGGAAAACAAGTGGAGAAAAATAATCTTTTATATATTAAATTTTAATTGTTAAATACAATAACATGATTTTATCGTGCATCGCACGGGAGTAATGTTAGTTATTATGACAACAATTGTATCGACTTTTGGTTCTTTTTATAATTTGTATAATTTCGATATAATTAAATAAACAAAAACAAAAATCAAAATTAACAATTACATTTAAAACTAATGTAACCATTTATCCAATTTTTAGTGAAATAAACTCCCCAAAAAATAAATCTTAAATCAACACGAAATAATGGCTCCTTCGTCGAAAAGTGCATGACACCGGAAAGTTAGCAATGTCTTTTATGTATTAATATTTTCATCTATATAACGTGGGGATCAATAAAACCTGTAAAATAGTAAATAAATTAATAAGAAATAAAATAAACATGGAATAATAAAATTTCATCTATATAATGTGGGGTATCAACAAAAAAGTTCAGTTAGATTATACTCCCTCCAGCCTATTATAAAATACACACTTACTATTTGCTCAGAAATTAAGGAAAAATGTTAGTGAATTGAGTGTTGTGAGTATGAAAAATGAGGTTGAAGAGAGAAAATGAGTTGTTGTTCTGAGTATGATATGCGAGTTCCATTAATATAAAAATAATAAAATATTTCCATTTTAGAAAGTATATACTCCCTCCGTACCACCCGACTTAGGACCAATTTTCATTTTGGGCATCCCACTCGACTTATGACATCTCAAAATGGCAAATTTATATTATTTTTATATTAAAAAATACTCACTTGTCATACTAATAACAACAATCTCCTTACTATGCCTCTCACTCATTCTCCCTCATATTTTACTTTTCATACTCACAATACCTGCTTCACTCATTCTCTCCTTTTATTATATTAATATTTTTAATTCCTGTATCGAAAGAGAAAATCCTAAATCGGATTAGACGTAGGGAGTAGTTTGTAGTGGGATGCCCTTTGAAATAAGTGTGTAATTTGTAGTGAGACAGAATGAGTATATTTTTTAAAATTAAATAAATAATGCCAAAAGTATCCATATTGATGTTTTTTTTTGTGAAAAATCCGTATTGATGTTAAAAATAAAAAAATGGTTGACGATAAGGATAAATAATCGATAAAAAGGATCTTGTTGAATTGAATATAAGTTCAATTATTTTGCAAGATATTTTAGTTCTTTTATTTTCAAACATTTATTAGGACAACATTAAAAAGAGTCTCAACAATAACTTCTAGAATTATCACTATTTTGGAGGGAAAATCTTATTTTTAAATGTTAAGCATACCAAAAGACACTATTCTCTTTTTATATTAGTTGATATATTTCGTCGATAATTATAGGTATATATATATATATATATATATATATATATATATATATATATATATATATATATATATATATATATATATATATATATATATATATAAATGAAAATTACGTTATAATCACTCATTCTAATCAAAAATACATTATAAAACATGAAATTATCAATTCTACCTCCTAGTTATACTCTAAAAATAAATTAATCATATAATCTCTCAATCCATTTATAATATGTTTAAATGAAATAACTACAAACCCTCTCCACATCATAGACACACACTCTCTCTCTCACACACTTTCTCTCTCTACTCCATTTCTCCCGCCTAGAGCCGTCAATTTGGGTTGAGCCCGTCGGGTCAGCCCGCCTCGCCATGCAATAGGAGTGGGTTGGGCTTTAAAATTATTAACCCAAATAAAAGTGGGCCAATTCGGGTTGGCCCAAACGGGTGCGGGCCAAACGAGGTTTGACGGGCGGGCCATCGGCCCACCTTTTCTTTTTTCCAGCCGCCATCACTCGTCAATTTACGTTCCTATTCTAGGATTTTCTAAATTCTAATCCCTCTTTTCACTTCACTCAGCTCCAGTTCAGCCCTCCCTCGTCGTCGCCGTCGCCGTCGCCCTCGCTCTCGCTGCTGTTTTAAGTGTCATACGTCACTTCCTATCTATTGAGGATTTTACCTAATCGAAAGATTATGTAAGAACTATTACAGAACTGTATGCTTGTATATTATGTTATAATTATGATGCATGTGCTTTTTCATTTTTGATTTTTTTTTTTATGTTGATTTTGTTGCCATTATGTTTTATTGTGAATTGGGGTTTTTACTGAAATGGGTTCATGTGATCAACTTTGTTTTGGCTTTAAATTTGGTTGTATCAAAGCCATAACTCAATCAAATTAGAATTATCTACAAGAAAAAATGTCTGTTGGGTATTTTATACTGAAATAAGTTAATGGTATGACATTGATTTTGAAATTAATGTGTCTTATTTGAAAGCCCTTGGCTTGCATTTAGATCATCTAAAAGGCTTTTGATTGCTTGTATCGAGTTCTAATCATAAGCTTTGATAGTTGGGGTATGACTAAACTAACTATTACATTTATGTAGTAGTTACAGTGTTGACTTTAGGTTTTGTACTTATTGGTTATTCGTGGTCGATTCTAATACTTAGAACAGTAGATCATCAAAATACGGCCTTAAGAAACCATGATTGGATTGCAAAGTGATGTCTTAGTTTCGGGAAGATCACCGCTAAAGTGAAGGGTATTTTTTTAGGTACTAGCTTCACCCAACAATATGATATTGTGTTAAGCATTGTCGCTAAGGTAAATGATGATTGGTGACAGAGGATATTATTTTTTGCCCCTATAGTAGTTTGGGCGTGGTCCGAGTTGAAACTATTTTGAACTCGAGGATTTAGCGGTTGTTGCCTTTTTTTAGCTCTGGAACTTTATTGGGTTTTGAAGTTCGTGATCCTTGATTCCTCAAGACCGTTTTTCGTTTAGTGTTCTTAAGTTAGAACGCCTTTTGTCTTTTCGCACGATTTGTTTTCTTTCATTGTAAGTTTTCTTTACAACTTGTTCTAAAAAAGGTTGTATTTTTATGAAAGTTTTCCAACAAGCATAGTCTTCAAGTGTTTAAATTCGTTGTTATTCCATTGCTGTTAAATTCGGTTTATTTAAGTTATTTTACGGAAAAAAATTGTTTAGTGAGTTATGCTGACTCTTGTGTGAACATTTGTACACACAAGTTACTGCACAAGTGGTTACATTCCTAGCTACAAATCTATCAATTGGTATCAGAGCATTCTCTCGACTCAACTGAGATCGATTCTTGAAAGTAGCCATTATGGATTGTCACCATAACCATAACAAACCGCCTACCCTAAATGGTTCAAACTATACCATTTGGAATGCCAAAATGATTATGCTTATTAAATATATTGATCATCGTGCTTGGGTTAGCCTTATAAATGGCTACACTCCTCCCATGATTGAAATTACCCTAGCATCTTACGATGGCAAAGGTGAAAAACCGTATGGTCCTAAACCAATAGAAACTTGGACCAATTAGAAAATTGCACTTGCAAACTATAATGCCAAGGTCATGGGAGCAATCTCGACTCATGTGAATCCTCATATGTATAGTTTATTCTCTAACCAAACCATTGCCAAAACTACTTGGGACATTCTCCAAATTCATTGTGAAGGACCAGCTAGTGTCAGAAAAACTAAGTTAAGGACTTTAATGACCAAGTTTGAAACTTTAAGGATGGGAGAGAATGAAATCCTAAAAGAGTACTCAGCCAAAATCTTGGACATCTCAAACGAGCATTTTCTTTGGGTGAATCCATATCCAATGCAAGACTCATAAGTAAAGTACTAAGAACTCTCCTTAAAAGTTTATATTAAGATTTCTGTTATTGAGGAAACTCGGGATGTACAAATTATTGGACTTGATGTAATCTTGGGTATTTTAACTAATTTTGAGTTTAATCTTGAGGTACAGGAATCTAGCAAAGCAAATTCAATTGCTCTTGCTAGTGCCCTCAAAGTATCTGAAGATCTAGTCCAACTGTCTAATGATATAGATGAGTCAAACTTGGGAGAATATGAGTGTGACTTGATAACACAAAAATTCAACAACATGTTGAAAAAGAAACGATCAATAAAGTTTTCTAATTCATCATACTCTCCTTCTTCCACAGTTGAATCATCTAAAAGGGAGAGCAGTATAAAGAAACCTTTTTTGAAAACTAAGAAATCCATCGAGTCAATTCAGTGTAGGGCTTTGTAAAGGTTTTGAACATTTTGCTAATGAATGTGCAAATACCTTAAGGAAAAGGGGAATAAGTTTTTCTGCATCATTAAGTGATTCTGATGATGATGAACATACTGCAAATATGTCTATATGGCATTCATCTCAGATCACATTGTCTGATAGTGATTCAGATGTGGAAGATGTTGTAAGTACCCAAATCTGGCTCATGCCTTCCGGTAAAGTTTCCCGGCAATTCCCCGGACTTTCCTAAAGTCCGGGAACAATTCCGGAACTGTTCCAAACCTTCCGAGGGATGAAGGGACTGCTCTAAATTAAAAAGGCACGTTTTAATTGTATTTGGAATCCTTCTAGAATTGCCACCTTGCATGATTCTAGAAAGATGCTGAGTCACACTTGTTTGGATAGATGCCGTACGGCTGCATTAGGAGAGGATCCCTAGCCGCACGGCCTCATTAGCAATTTCCAGACTGCCTATAAATAGAGCCCTCCTCTACCCATTTTAACACACACAACATACGAATTTCCACCCTCAAAAACTCCCTTCAAGCACTGCTGCGAAAATCCAAGAAGTTGAAGAGTGCCAAGAAGCCACCTCCCTCCTCCTTGAAGCCTTCCAAGTTGGTCCATCCACTAGGCAAGATCCAAAGAAGAAGAGGTCACCACCATTGGTAACCTCTCACCCCCTTACCTTGCATCCTACTTGTTCTATGTGATATAATTGCTCCTTGCATTCATATATTACTATTATCTTGCTTGGGACTTGGTATTTGTTGTTAAAGATCCTATCTTTATTCATTATAAATCATACCCCCTTCCCCTTTGCATCCTTTGCATGAAATAGCATCATTTGCTCATAAAAATGTAATCTTTTCATTAAAGGTGCATCCTTTGCACCTAAAAATCCATGCTTTCCATTAAAAATGCATCCTTTGCATATAAAAATCATGTCTTTACATTAAAGGTGCATCCTTTGTACCTAAAATCCCATTTTCATGCATAAAATGCATCCTTTGCATTAAAGATCATCTCTTCACCATCAAAGTAGAATCCTTTGCTTTCAAAATGTCATCTTTATGCATCCTTTGCATATAAAATGCTAATTTTCCTCATAAAAATGCATCCTTTGCATAAAAATCATTTCTTTACATAAAAAGCATCCTTTGCAAATCAAAAGCATCCTTTGCAACCCAAAATGTCATCTTTTCACTAAAAATGTCATTTTTTACATGCATTTCCCCATGTCCCCTCTATTAGCTTGACCTTCGGAATGGACCGGTGTAAAGATCCTATCTGATTACATCGTTTCTTCCATTAAAGGTGCCATAATCTCTTTAGAAAGGGGATATACCTTGAACCCGATATCTCCGCATTATCGCTTTGAGACGAGCAATGATAGCCCCAATATAAGCTCAATCGTTCTCAAGGCGTAGGATTGATGGGCTAAGGACCCTCCCTTTCTAAAGAACCCTCATTTTGGACTATAAAAGAGAGTCCGCTTCTCTCGATCACGCAAGACCCCGAAGGTCAAAATGGCGATGATCACAAATCCTACATTAGGACGGGATCAAAATCCCGAAACACACAAAAAATCCCAAAGGTACCCGAGCGACAACCAATAAATGGTTTGTATGTTCGAAAGACAACTTGGGACATTCCCTCCTTCCTTTTCAACACATGCACACAAGAAAGCACACAAGCAAGCACGAAGCATGGAACCCTTGGAGGCCTGCTACGGAAAAAAGCATCTCCGGGCTATCAATCATCTGTTCTTCTGAAGGGGTAACTTAATCTTTTGAAACTTAAAAACCTTTTTTTCAAAGTTTTGAGAAAATCAAAATGGCGTGGTGGATTCGCTTTTCAAATTAAACCTGAAGTTTTCAAACTCCGCGTGAATCTGATTTAAAAACAAAAAATTAAATTTGGGCACACATTCACAGCTTGGCGACCGCTGGAAAATCCTAAAGCAGAAAAAACTTTCATTTTTAAAATAAACGATACTCGGTATATAGGTGGAAACCATTTAACCTTCCTGCATCGCTTCCTAATGGGGTCTTGGGAAATACCTGGTTTAATAATCCCATGTATTGGTATTCCTTTTTTGAAAAAAAATAAAAGAAAGCTTTTCCCTTTGAGTGGGTTGCAGATTTCCGTTGGATTCCATTAATCGTGCTTGCTTTCTTTGCCTTGCATTGCATCATCTTCACTCTTGGGAATTGTGCATACTTTGAATTGGAAAGCCTACTGAAAGGTGCCTGAAATGTTCAGGAAATAACCTGAAACTGCAAAGGAGTGGAACCTGGAAAATTGATCCATGCAGCCTGTAAGTGCTCCAATTTGAGCTTGTTAGAATTTTCGTTAGAAAATTAACGAAAGTTATAACATTTCTAACAATTCCTAACTATCCTAACATTTCTAACAAAGTGAGGGTAAAATGGGCATTGTTATTTAAGGTTAAACCTTAAAAAGAATCTTAAAAAGAAAAACAAATGAAGAAAACCAAATATAGCAATGCTGGAAACATAATCTGGCTGGTCAATTTGAATTTTGAAAAAGATTATTCCTTGTGTCCAAAGCCTGAAGCAGCAATTAATGAACAGTGCACGCGACTGGATCCATCCGCGCGGACATGTTTGTATTTTCAGGAGGGCTATAAATTGAGCCCTCCAGTCACAAAAATAAAGGAGGAAGAACACAAATGCAACGAAGTTCTGGCGAAATATAGAGAGAAAACAGTGAGAATTCTCAAGAATTGTCACCTTTTTCTTTCCAATCTTTCCCAACTCATACTCATCCACTCACTCTCATATTAAAGCCCTAAACACTCATACACTCAAGCCAAACACTCAAGAACACAAGGAAGATTGGTAAACCCTCTTCTTCCTAACCCTAAATCTCATCCATGCATGCATCTTCAAACTACAAAATGTAGTTCTTTCATCTTCTTCTCTACATCTAAGAAGATCACCATGGAAGCCCATCTCCATGGATGATCTTCTACAAAGATCAACATTATTTTCAAAGCTTTTCTTTCTTACTTGCAACAATGCACTTTCACAACCCTAAAAAACCATTTTCAAGCACTAAATCTTGATTTCAAAGGGTAAAATCCCCCTCCCCAAGCAAATGAAATGCTTAGTCCTAATGTACTCAAGGATGGGTTGGTATAGTTGATTCACCACTAAAATGTCTAGTGATCACTAACCAAAACCTAGGGAAATGGGGACAAGCATGGATGCAAAACCCCCCTTAAAATCATATTTTCTTTCTTGAGAAGTTGCTGTCCAGTAGCAATTTTCTCAGACCTCAGTCCATGGTCTTAATTTTTGGACACAGATGAACTTGGAATTTGGTGTTGACTACAAAACACTTTTTGTAGCCAACATCCAGAGCTTTCCAGACATATTTTTACCTTATTTTTTGGGTGAGTAAAACTCTCTTTTCAATTTTTCTTTCAGAGGCTAGTTCATCAGCTTCTGGGAATCCAGATCTCATATCTGAGGTTTCCAGAAGGTTTTGACCCCTCAAATCTTCTCCAAAATGGAAATTTCTTTCACACAAAGTTTATTCAAGGAGTCTAGAGAAACTTTCATTCTCTGAGTTCATCCAGATTATGAAGTTTTAGGACCCTTGAATCCATTTCAAAATCAGGTGTCTGCTGCCATTTTCTTCTGGCAGAAGTGACTTCTCAACTTCAAAAGGTTTTTTGAGTACCAAATCTCAAACCAAAAATTCTCCAAAAAATCATGGGATCAGTTTAAAGTCTTAAAAGACATCCCAATTTTTACTTTTTCCAGTTTCAACTTATTTTGGCCAAAACACACACACACACACACACACAAATGATTTTCAGCTTGGAAGACTCGCTTTTACGAGGCGCGTCGGGTGCACATGAACGTCCTTCCCGACGCGTAACATGACCTCCGAACCTAAATCTCTGATCTTGGGCTTTTTTCAAAGTTTTGCCCTTCAAAATTAAAATGGCGTGGCGATCCGTTTTTCCGGTTTTATTTGGTTTTTCAAAGAAACGCAAAAATCGAATTTTTCCGCGAAAAGGCAACAGATCGTTACAGCTGCGACTCTTGCCTGGACTAAGCTTTTTAATAAAAATGGTATTCGGTATATTGGTGGAAACCACTAAATTTCCCGTCATCGCCTCCTACACGAGTCGGGGATAATTGTGGTCTAACAATCCCACGTACCGGTATCACCGTTTTCAAAAAAAAGCTTTTGAGGGTCAAGCTTCCGTCCTTCTAAAATCATTTTTGTGTGTGTGTTGATTTTTTGCACAGCTTTCATGTTGTTTTGGCCGCCTCGAGAAAGTCAAAATTTTGACTGCGGAATAATGTCCCTAACTGTCGGAATTTTCATGCTTACGTGCTTATGTGCTCATAAAAAAAAATTCAAAAAAAAAAAGATTTTCAAAAAAAAAAAGAAAATTTCCAAAAAAAAATCATGCATCATATTTTTAAGACACATAAAAAAATCTCTATTTTACTCAGAAAAAGAATATAGACTGCTTGCACACTACGCGCACGTGACCGTACACCGCACACTACGTCCTTAACCCGGGGAAATCCTTGTCGCGGTCCGTTTGGTCTTATTACGCCTCTCGGATGAGCACAGGACTACCCAAACATCCCACGGAGCCTCGTGTCGACCATGCACTGTCCGCTGACACACTTTGTCCAGACCCGCTGGTTTTTAGTCTGGTCTGCTGTCATGCCCTGCCCGTGTACAGACCTTTCCTTTCAGCCTTTGTCGCATACCGACTCACATATCTTCGGGTCCCTAATCAGCCGCTAATCAGCCAAGTTCTTCCGGTTTTCCGCTGCAGGCTTTGACCAAGACATTGATTGGCGCCTTGACTTCGGCTCTGACTGGCACAAATTATACACTGACTCCCAGGGATTGACACTGAGTCATCAAGGATTAATGACTATTCCATGCCTAATTACGGCTTAACCACGACAAGTCAAGATCAATATTGGACGCTGTCCAGTCTAAATCATGCCGACTTTTTGTCCAGCCCTCTGGACATGATCTTGACTTTGACGCCAGCCTTTGTCCGGACTCACATCGAATGCTCGTTAAGACTCGATTACCCGCCAGACTTCTAGGATCGTTTCTTCGGCCGGTGGGACCCGCTTGCCCTGACAGGACCCTCGCCGGGCGCCCACCCTGGAGGTCGAAACACAGGTGGACACGAGGGGCTTAGAGACGTAGTGACGGGGCCCACTGATCCAGGAATCCAGAGTAGTTTGCGAAAAAGAAGAGCAATCTTTTCCAACCGATTAGGTTAATAAAACATGTTTTAAGTAAACGTGAACAAATAACTGCATGTTGGATGAGCCTAAAGCCCAAACACCTACCCTCCTTCCATTCCCAGACATCTGAACCTTCGTGTCCTTTCCCCCACAGCTCTGCATAAGCTTGGTTTCGGGTATCGGGTCACCGTTGATCAGCCGGGAAGAGTCAAGCGCATCGCCAGCTTCGCCGTTTGTTGATTCCGGGTTTCAGAATGTCTGCATCAGCTGGATGATGGGGATAACGCTGTCTGCCCTCCAGAATCCCTCAGCAGACCAGGATTGGATCCAGCCGGTACAACAAATGAGACTTCGGCATGAGGCTCAAATTGATGACCTATTGGGGAGTCGCAAGTCATGGTTTGACTATCAGTTCAATTCCATGGCACTTTTACTTGCAAAGACAGAAAAGGGTTCTCCTCCTCTTCTTAACATTCTGACACACCAAGATGCTACCCCAAGATTCCTATGTTTCCACGCCTGATCTGCCGCCGACTTACAGGGCAACTGGCCCCCAACAGGAGCCAGGACGAAAGAGTTCGGACACTGCCAGCTGTCCCCTCTCAAGGTGATGATCCCACAAATACCAGCCTGAGCTATGAAAATCAGGAACAGCCAAAGAAATATGGTCAGCCATCAAATCCCTGGAAGAACGCCAGAAGAGCAGCAGGCCTGGATTGAAGAGGCCACACGCCACTTTGGGACCTTAACAATATCCCAACTGACCGGGGCTGCCTTGAAGGACAAACATATGCCCGTTTCTCCTGACCTCAATATCTCTCATTATCCGCGGAGTCCAATCACCGCTACCAGATGAGCCCAGCAGCAGATCCTCCCTGTCAGTTCATCTAAAGTCATTCCATGACGCTCACCTCAGGTTCAAATCCGCCACCAGCCGGAGAACACATTTGGTGGGATATTTGTGGCGTCCGACTGCCTTGAAAGGGACTATCAGGATTGCATACACGAGGACCGTCCTCCTAAGAAAAAGAAAATTTCCTCCCAGGCAAAATTGAAGGAGAGATTCGAGGCCGGTGATAACAGCGGAACGCTCTGGAGCCATCTGGGGGATTTGATTATTATGTAC
The DNA here is from genome assembly GCA_022495995.1 of Adenophora triphylla var. japonica. NCBI lineage: Eukaryota > Viridiplantae > Streptophyta > Magnoliopsida > Asterales > Campanulaceae > Adenophora > Adenophora triphylla. The sequence goes on from JAFEMH010001302.1 coordinate 487,723, forward strand.
TCTACTCGAGTCCTTGCCTTCCCCAAAGCAAAAAGGGATAAAAGAGCAGAAAAGCTTTGCCAACGATGGAATTGAGACCTTCGGATACCAGAGTACTTGCAGAACAGAAGTCCAACCCCTCGGGGTCAGCCAAGGTTCAGCTTGTCCAGCTTCCCGAGATCCACCGATGAAGAAAAACCACGCCAGCCCGGCGCTCCCACTCAATCAACATGTTGACTGGAGATGGCAACCGCCACAAAAGGGATCAGGACAACCTAGGGGCTCCGCAAAGACTCTGCCTCACAGAAAGAAGGCACGAAGTGACCGGCTTGATGAATCTCCATCCCGAGACAAGGACCAAATCTATGATCCTCACCTATATGGGAGTATGATCACCTTCTGCGACGAAGATTTGCCAAGAGATGTCTCCCAACACAATGAAGCTTTGTACATCACTATTCGGCTCAACACCATGTCACTCCCTGGGGTATTAGTGGACAATGGATCATCGGTAAATGTCCTTCCCCTCAGCATGATGAGGGTCCTCCGCATAATGAAAGGCGCGTGATCCCATCTACCCGGCTGTCAAAGCCTACGACGGTTCGTCCGCCCCATTCTGGGGACAGTGACTCTGGAACTCTGGTACGAAACCCAAATGGTGCCCGCAAAGTTCCATGTAATGGATATCCCCTCCGAGTTCACAGCCCTGCTAGGGCGCCCTTGGTTGCATCACATGAAAGCCATAGCCTCCACTCTCCACCAATGCGTCAAATTCATCAACCGGCAGGGAGACCTTGAAGTCATAAGGGGTGACAGTTTCCTCATGGGGAACGAAGCCCAAACAGCAGCCAAGAACGCCCACAGCCAACACCGGGGCTACATCCTTCAAGAGGCAAGTCTCGCCAGCATCCTTTGGAATCCAGCAATGCCAACTATGTCGACACACTCAAGCGAGCGGACTCCGAAGAAGTTCGATTCATCAAATTCAATTGCTATTTCCAACACTTGGAGGCGTACTGGAAGGAAATGCTGAACACCGCCATGATACAGGCACATAAGTCCCCGGTCCTCAATCACAGATTTGTCAGTATTCTGCAAACCCATCTTTGGCCTCGCTGCGAGGAGATTTTCATGATAAAAGTCAGCAAACACCGACAGACCGGCTCGAATCTACGAACGCGTGTGGGACGTCCTCCTTGCTGAACTACCTGCCAAGCCTTTCCGCTCGAGTATGGGACATGAGATTTTTCTAGCCGTCACCGAGACGCAATGCGTCCTTACATCTGGATTGAGCGATCAGATTGCTACGAACGGAAGTCCCCAGAATTGAGGAAGATCCCTACATCCACATGCTCAGCTTTCAGATGCCAAACACAGTTGATTCTGGTTCAGACAAAGAGATGATAGCAACAACTGAAGAGGGAGCACAGAGACCATGCCTTTCCCGGGTTTTGAAGCCACCAACAGCGATGCCGCCAAAGAATTGGGAAGCTCTCTCAGGCCCGTCCGCGACTAAGGAGGAAATGATCACCAAGCTTGGATTGGTCTCCGTCCTTTCGTGTCAACCTTTGTAAAGTCCTCCGAGTCTCTCATTGTTGAGTTCGAGTCTCTCGAGTCGTCCGACGGCTTCACGCTGAAGACTACGAGTCTGCAGCCAACGTTGCATTCCCCTTCGTCTTCAATGAAATGATGAACCTTTCTGAGTATCCTTAATTGCCACTTTAACTAATGATGAATTAACTAATAATCTAAAAACAGCCAATAACGATTCACTAGATGAAGAGGCAGACACATTAAATGAACAATATATCAAAGAAATCTTTAAGCAGGTTGTCCTGGAAAGAGGAAAATCGAGCCCAAGCTGCCGAAGAGATTTTGACAAGTGTGAATTTGGGAACTACGGAAGAGCCTAAAGAGACGCAGACTGGTAGTTTCTTCGAAGGGACTGAAAGGGTTGCCCAATCGAGCTGCCAAAAGAATTCGTGGATGTGTTCGCATGGTCCTATAAAGATATGCCAGGCCCTCGATCCTTCCATAGTTGAGCACCGAACACCGCCCGACTGAGAAGTCAAGCCAGCAAAGCAGAAGCTAAGAAGAATTAAGCCCGAATGGTCCTTACAAGTGAAAGAGGAAATAGAAAAGATGCTCAGGGAGGGTTCATCAGGGTCATCGAATACCCAACATGGCTGTCCAACACAGTGACGGTGACTAAGGCCAACGGAAAGATCCGATGCTGCGGAGACTTCAGAGACTTGAACAAAGCCAGCCCCAAAAGACGATTTCCCCTGCCAAACATCGACATTTTGGTACATTCCACCCAACCACGAAGTCAAATCTTTTGCCATGGTTTTGCCTTACAACCAAATCAAAATGGCAGAAGAAGATCAAGCCAAAACAGCCTTCACAACCCTTGGGGCACATACTGCTACACGGTCATGCCATTTGGACTAAAAGAATGCTGGGGCTACGCACCAGAGGGCAGCCACAGCCTGTTCACATGACATGATCCACAAAGAAATTGAGGCTCTATGTGGACGACATGATAATACATTCCAGAGGATCAGATGGCCAGCACTTTGTTGATTTGAGAAAATCTTCGGCCGCCTCCGAGACCACAGCATGAGACCGAATCCAGCCAAGTGCACCTTCGGTGTAAGACGAGGCAAGGTACTAGGATATATGGTGACAGAACGGGAATCGAAGTAGATCCCCAGAAAATCAAGGCGATAGTTGAAATGAAGCCACCACGGACACTGACAGAAGTAAAATCCTTCATGGGAAGACTGCAATACATAAGCCGCTTTGCAAATCAGCTGACTCATCCGCGAGCCAATCTTCAAGTTGATGAAAAAGAATGCCTACACAGAATGGACCCCAGAATGTCAGCTTGCCTTTGAACAAATTAAGGCATACCTTGTGAATCCCCCATTCTCTGCCCACCACATCGAAGCCACTCTTGCTACATCTCACTGCCACGGATACAGCAATCGGGGCTATGCTAGCTCAAGAGAAAAAAGATTCCAAAGTCGAAACGCCATCTATTTCGTAAGCAGAAAGCTCCAAGGAAGCGAACTCAATTACTCTGCCGCGAGAAGACTTGCGGAGGTTTGGTCTGGGTAGTGGGAAAGTTGAAACACTACACGCAGCCTCACCCGACACATCTTGTTTCAAGGATAGACCCCATCAAATACCCGCTCGACAAGCCTTCCATCTCCATGAGATTGGCAAAATGGTCGTTCTCTCCTGGCCGACATGACATTCGCTATGTTTCAAGGAAATCCATAAAAGGACGCATATGGGAGAATATCTGCCGATTTCCCAAGTGATGAGTCCCAGGACCCTTGAACCTCAATTTCCCGATGATGGAATCTTCGCCTCAGAAGGAGAAAATCGCTGCAACTCTTCTTCGACGGGCGTCAAACAAAAGGGGGAACGGGATAGGAATGCTTCTGGTCGATCCTACTGACGAACACACCCCCATAGCAGCAAGGCTGAACTTCGAAGTCACCAACAACGCCGCTGAATATGAAGCTTGCATAGCTGGGTTGCAAGCCGCCTTGAAAGAAATATCAAGGAATTGGAGGTGTACGGTGACTCCGCCCTCATCATCAATCAGGTTCTCTAACAAATGGAAGACCGTGGATCCGGGTTTGGAGAAGTATCATGCTTACATGGAAGAGTTAGTAACTCAATTCAAAGAAATCAGCCTTTCATTACCTGCCAAGAGACCGAAACAGGTTCGCAGATGCTCTGGCTACACTAGCCTCTCTTGTCGAAATACCTGAAGGAAAGTCTGCCAAACCATTCAGAGTCGGAGAAGAGAAAACCCCGCCATTGCTTCGAAATTGAAGCGGAAGCCGACTGATCAATGATCCTGGTACACTCAGGTTTACCAGCACCTGAAGGATGGCGAGGCCTCTTTCAAAATGAAGACGGGGAATATAAAGAAGGAATCAAAGCAAAAAGTCTCTCAGCCCTTGAAGCGTCGCCTCCCATTATGTTCTTTTGGGAAACATGTTATACAAAAAACGTTATCAAGGCCCCCTCCTTCGATGTATCAGCAAACAAGAGGCTACCGAACTCATGAAAGAAATACATGGTGGTACCCTTGGCCCTCACATGAATGCTCGAGCTCTGATGCAAATCATACTGAGAATGGGGTATTTTTGGATCACCATGGAAGCCGATGCATCCAGCTTGTCAAAGCCGCGATAATGTCAGCGATACTCAAATCTTAATCACCGCCTCCTCACGAGTTACACTGCATGACAACCCCTTGGCCTTTCGTCACTTGGGGAATTGATGTCACAGGCAAAATCACACCATCAGGCAGGAACGGCCTACGAGTTCGTCCTGGTAGCCGTGGATTATTTCACCAAGTGGGTTGAAGCCAAGTCCTACGAAATCCTCAATTCAAAGAAAGTTGCCCTCTTCATCAAAGAAAACATCATGTGCAGATACGTGTTGCCTTGAAATCATTTCAGACAATGGATCCCACTTCGAAGGGGAATGTGACAGGTTGCTTGCAGAATTCCGAATAACCCGTCACAAGTCATCACCCTACAGGCCCCAAACCAACGGAGCCGTCGAAGCAGCAAACAAGACTCTGGAAAATATCATCCGGAAAATGGCTGTCCAAGGCAGAGATTGGCCCGAGAAGTTACACCTGGCACTCTGGGGCTACAGAACATCAGTCAGAACGGCAACTGGGAAACACCTTTTGCCCTCACATACGGAATGGAAGCCGCACTCCCAATCGAGCTGGAAACACCTCGCTCCGTACACCGCTGGAAAGCCAAATCAACGAGGTCGAATGGCTCCGAGAGTCGCCATGACGAATTGGCCCTACTAGACGAATCGCCACTCGAAGGCCATGGAACACATCCGAGCCTACCAAGGAAGAATGGCCAGAGCCTTCGACAAGAAAGTAAAGCATCGGAGATCCGAGAAGGTGATCTCGTTCTAAAAGAAAAGCCCCCAGCCCGTATCAACCCTCTCGGCAAATGGGAGCCTGTATGGGTCGGGCCACACGGAGTCCAGAAGATCTTCTCTGGAGGAGCCATGCAACTTGCAGACCTCGACGGGAATCCCTTTGTACACCCAGCGAATGGGTGACAAGCTGCCGGACACACGCTGGCAAAAAAAAAAACAAAAAAAAAAAACAAAAAAAAAACAAACAAAAAAAAAAAAACAAAAAAAAAAAACAAAAACAAAAAAAAGAGTGCTAAAAGAGTAATACCCAACTAGGTTAGAAACCCGAAAAGGCGGCCTAGGTAAAAAACAGTGTTGCACCAAAAAAAAAAAACCAACAAAAAACAAACAAAAACAAAAAAAAAAGGAGTGCTAAAAGAGTAATACCCAACTAGGTTAGAAACCCGAAAAGGGCGGCCTAGGTAAAAAACAGGGTTGCACCAAAAAAAAAACAAACAAAAAAAAAACAAAAAAAGAGTTCACCAGGTCGACTACGAAGACCCTGAGCTCCTCAAAATGAGGGAACGAGGAGCCTAACGGTCCGGTCTAAAGCACAAATAAAAGCCATACTTTGGCATCAATACAATTGATCAGACCACTAAAGCGTCTCAAAAAAAAACTCTAAAGCAATTCAAATATTCATTACAAGTTAAAAGCTCTTTGATGAGCTCTAAGCCCGATTCATTCCTACAACTGGCAACCTGCCAAGGAAAACTAAGATACATAATCAAACTAATGTGTCTGTCATGGCAAGAAAGGGATACTTGGAAACCTCAGAGTCACTCCAAGCCACTCGTACTGGCCTCTCCCTTCTTCTTCCCCCTCCGAGTCTTTCTCTTCTGAACCGGAAAAATGTCGGTATTCCTCCTACCAAGCTCTGGATAGGAACAGGGCTCTCATCAAACCAGCCTCTGCCAGGGCCTTAGGAGCCTGAGCGTCATCCCTCATCTCCTGCAACCTAGCTGGCAGCATAGGAGCCCTCCTCTCCTGCCTCTCTACGCAAGCCTCATAATCAGCCACAGCTGCTCCGCTCCTGCCACGCAGGATTGGCCCTCGCCTCGGCCCTCCTCCTCTCAGAAAGCAGTCCGGTCCTCCGCACCCATAATGGCCTCACGCCGTCTCAAAATACCCACCTGAGTCTCTCCCAGATGCCCCTCGCACCAATCCAGGTACCAAGTGGTCAGGAATACCGGTCTCTGACGCTGAGAATGACCCGAGGAGGAAAGGCATCGCACCTCCATACTCGGGAAGAAATGGAAACACCGAGGGATCATCCATGGCAAACAAGGAGCCACCACCCTGGTGGCTACATCATCAAAACCCTCCAAAGGAACCTGCTCCAAGCCAAACTGCCTCAGGACCAGAGCCGGAATGTAGAAACTGGACTTGAGAAAGCCCGGAAGCATAACCACACGGGACCCGTCCCTGAGCACTCCGAGTCTCCACCCGCCAACGAGGCACCAACCATCTGATATCTTCAGCCCGGCGACCCGCCATCCAACGCTCCCACGAGCCCCACCATCAAAATCTACATCAACACCTCTCCTGGCAAAAGTCCAAGGCCTGATCATATCAGAGGTTTCCCGAGAACCCCCAAACGCTCCATCAGCCCACAGGGTCAAGAGAAACGGGCTGCCCCCACGCAGATACCGCCGCCCGGCAGCTAATCTGCCGAGAGCATGAAAAGTCTCCCCAAGAATCAAAGGAATGACATCTCTGCCCAGAGCTAATGAACAACAACATCCAGCAGAGATCGATGGCAAATCCCAAAGGAATAGACCATGAACAAAGTGCCGAACATGCAAAGTGCAAAGGCATCCCAATAGGCGTCATCCACCAAGCCTAAGCCCCTAAATCTGCCGGGAGACTCGGAAATATCAAAATGGTCGGGACTCGCGGATCATGCCTCGTGCTTCCTCGGGAAAGATGAAGAAGGTTGCACAACTTGTCAACAAAAGAAGCTCTTCCCACAAAGGAATTGCTATCTCCTCCACCTCCTGACCTCCAAGCAAGGCCCGAAATTCTTCCACAGCCGGAACAATCTCGTTGAAGGAAAGGCAAAAGACATGCCTTCTAGTATCCCAAAACGAAGAAGAAGCCCTTAAGAGGTCACAATCCGGAACCAATTCTTTGAGAGACCACAAGCATCGTACCCTTGTACCGTTCTTCAAAGAAAGACCTTCTCTCATGCATAATTTCCCGGACCAATCCTTGAACTTGTTGAAAATGACATTTGGGACTCTTGGACAATTTTGAGGGAGCTTTTCTAAGGCTTTCCATGGTTTTTCTCTCTTCCTCCCCAAATGGCTGCTCGGTTGGAGGTTGAAGAAGATATTTGAATTTGAAATAAAGCAAGACCAGGCTCTGGACCAAAATTAAAGGACACTGTCAGATGCAGCCCATCCGCGCGTGGATTGCTTTCCCAAAAAAATTTTGCATATCTAAGCCGCTACACCAAAAGAGGAATATTCCGTCCCTGCTCCAAACTTGTGCAAAACCCTCCCCCAAACCAGTCCATATACCAAACACCCTTGCAAAAAAAAACCAAGGCTCATGCAACACTGCATTCATATTGCATTGCATTCATAAAATAAAATCCTAAATTATTACATTCCAAAAAAAAAAAGAGAGTGTGCATAAAAAAAAAAACAAACAAACATAAATAAAATCCTAAATTATTACATCAAAAGAAAAATGTGCATAATCTGTACAAATCTAAATCCCAAAAAAAATCAATCAAAAAAAAATCAATTGGAGTCTCCAGCACATTTGATGTTTCCTCCCCCTCTCGACTCGGCCCGCCCGCCAGGAGCCCTGAAAGTCTCGGGCTCAGAATCGTCTCATCTCCAGAAAGAGGCTCGCCGGGACCAACCTGCACACTCTGACAGGGCAAACCCAGATCCCTGAAGAAATCGCACCCGAAGGTGAAGGCGTCCGACTCCAAACATACGGAGACGACCCACCATGCCGCCAGACGTGTCCTGCCCGCGCGGACCCCAAGAATGACGTGATCGAAGGCAGCTGCCGCGGTGATCATGAGAGGAGAAGAGGGGTCTCGAAGAAGTCTCCGAGGGACAGGAGAAGCCTCCCGTCGACAGGTGCCGCCGTGGTCTCTCGCCCAGCCGCGAGGTGCCCGCAAGCAACCATCCTCCGATGAACCTCCTTGGCTCCGACTCACTGCTTCGTCAGTGTCTCCAACGACCACCTCCGAAAACTGCACAAAAGCAAAAGCGTCAAACAAAAAAAGAAGTGATGCTAGAGATGATGAAACAAAAGAAAGAAAAGAAGGGGAAAAGGTGAAGCCATACCTTCATACCCGGACGAGGCCGGAAAGCTCGTGAAGCCGCCCGGGCTGAGGGACCTGACCCTCATCGGACCCCATCCTGGATGTAGGAAAAATCCGTCCGAGACACCGCGGGATCCCAAGCCCCTCCCTCTCCAAACCTGAGGCATCCTCAGCCTCCTCAAGACGAAACGTCGCACATGGCTCGATCGCCACGAAGTCCGAGAAGTGCTGGCCTGCTCGGTAATCATCCCAGGTCACCTGACCGATCGCTCGGTGCATCATCGGGGGAGGCTCCATCCGGTGTCCTTAAGGCGAGTTCACGCCATGCTGGCGCGCTCACCCTCTCTCCGACAGAGAGGCGTCGCAAGTCAGGCCCTCAAAATCCTCCGCTGCAGCCGCCCAGGTCTCAGCGCCTTCAGCCTGCGCTACCTCAAAGCGATCCCAGGGGAAGACATCATCCCTCATCCGTCTCCCTCCGTCAAAGGAAGGCAATCCGCGCACCGAGAGCCGCACGCCCCGGAAGCTTATCTTCTCCGGCATGCTTGGACCAAGACTGCATGGCCACACGCTCGACGCACGCCTCAGGCCCCTCCACACCGTGACGTGGAAAAACTCCAACGCCCATACCTGCGAAAGGTAAAAATCCAATCAATCCAGCGCAAATAAAAGTGCGTGTCTCAAAGGAAAGAGGGAAAGCAAAAAGAGAGCTTACACCTCCAGAGCAAACTCGAAGCATACAGGGAGCTCACAGCCTTCCGTGGATCTATCAAGAGCGAAGTACAGCTCAGCCAGCCGGCCTCCCCAGGAACATCTCCAACCGTCTCCATGTCCTCCAAGGACCTCAGCAGGCAAAGACCGCCGTCCCCTCACCATGCCCAAAGAGCGTGCTCGAAAAGGTAAACCACAGGGAAGGACCTAGCAATCTGCGGCGCTAAACCTATCCTCCCCAGCCGGGACTCGCGATGGTCTCCACGACTGCCGAAGACCACGCACACTCCATCCCCATCCCCTTTCCGGGAATAGGGGAAAATCCAAGAAGAGCCTGCAGGTCAGGCATCGCTGCAGCCATCCCTCCACTCAATGCCGCGTCCATTAAAGGACAGACCCGTGATCGCATGCAGCCAGGAAGGCGTAACCGCAGCCCTCGCCCTGAGAAGAAGTGGAAGGTGCGGTCGCGTCCCACCACGCTGCTGCCAGAGCAGAACATCAAGCCCTTGCACTTAGGAACTGACGAGTCCCCTCAAGCACTCGACAAACTCCCAGAGCCCCGTCTCGAGACAATGACCCGTCCTCCTGGCCCGGGAAGCTCCTCGGCCCCGCATCTGGAAGCCGATCCACAAGTCAATCACAGACTCCACTGATCCTCGAGTCTTCACTCTGTTCAGCCTGCTCCGTCACAAAACGGTTTCCGCCCTTAAAAAAAAAAGAGAGAGAAAATGTCAAAAAGATTGCATTTGCATTTACATTAAAAAAAAAAAAATTTCGACAGACAGGCATACAATGAGCACAGCCCTATTTTCTCTCGCATGAAAAGATAGAAATAATTTCAGGAAGTCCCAAATGCATTCATCAAAAAAAAAAAAAAGATGCATTACGGTTATCGTCTATTTTCAGACAAAATAACATGCATCATTTTCAAAAAAAAATTTGCATACATGCATATCATCCATCTTACATGCAACGGAGGAAAAATCCGTCCCACTTTTCAGAAAAAAAAAAAATCCTAAACATACATGCATCTCATATTGGCAAAATGCCCATTCTTTCCAAACAAAATGCATGCATTGCATCATCATTCATCAATATCAAAATTCAATTTCAAAAAAAAAAAATCATCATCAACATGCAATATTCAATTCCAAAAAAAAAATTCCAAAAAAAAAATCACAATTCTTCGAATTTTCACATGAAATTTTTGATTCAAAAAAATGTGGCAAAAATGCCAATTCTTTTCCCAAGCAAAATGCACATTTTTGGGACACTCACAAATTCATTGCAACATTGCATATCATCAATATCAATATTCAATATTCAAAAAAAAAAATTTCAAAAATCACCCAAAAATTTCAAGCAAGAAATCGAACAAGAGGATCAAGAGGATTCGAAATATAC